>CM065691.1:40636393-40643893 GCA_017654935.2 Phymorhynchus buccinoides
CGAGGGCACAGTGAGGATGACAGATAGAGACGGGGAAATATAGAGACGAGGGCACAGTGAGGATGACAGATAGAGATGGGGAAATATAGAGACGAGGGCACAGTGAGGATGACAGATAGAGACGGGGAAATATAGAGACGAGGGCACAGTGCGGATGACACATAGAGACGGGGAAATATAGAGACGAGGGCACAGTGCGGATGACAGATAGAGATGGGGAAATATAGAGACGAGGGCACAGTGCGGATGACAGATAGAGACGGGGAAATATAGAGACGAGGGCACAGTGCGGATGACAGATAGAGACGAGGGCACAGTGCGGATGACAGATAGAGACGAGGGCACAGTGCGGATGACAGATAGAGACGGGGAAATATAGAGACGAGGGCACAGTGCGGATGGCAGATAGAGATGGGGAAATATAGAGACGAGGGCACAGTGAGAGGATGAAATATAGAGACGAGGGCACAGTGCGGATGACAGATAGAGACGGGGAAATATAGAGACGAGGGCACAGTGCGGATGACAGATAGAGACGAGGAAATATAGAGACGAGGGCACAGTGCGGATGACAGATAGAGATGGGGAAATATAGAGACGAGGGCACAGTGCGGATGACAGATAGAGACGAGGAAATATAGAGACGAGGGCACAGTGCGGATGACAGATAGAGATGGGGAAATATAGAGACGAGGGCACAGTGCGGATGACAGATAGAGACGAGGGCACAGTGCGGATGACAGATAGAGACGGGGAAATATAGAGACGAGGGCACAGTGCGGATGGCAGATAGAGACGAGGAAATATAGAGACGAGGGCACAGTGATGATGACAGATAGAGATGGGGAAATATAGAGACGAGGGGACAGTGCGGATGACAGATAGAGACGAGGAAATATAGAGACGAGGGCACAGTGCGGATGACAGATAGAGACGGGGAAATATAGAGACGAGGGCACAGTGCGGATGGCAGATAGAGATGGGGAAATATAGAGACGAGGGCACAGTGCGGATGGCAGATAGAGATGGGGAAATATAGAGACGAGGGCACAGTGCGGATGGCAGATAGAGATGGGGAAATATAGAGACGAGGGGACAGTGCGGATGACAGATAGAGATGGGAAATATAGAGACGAGGGCACAGTGCGGATGACAGATATAGACGAGGAAATATAGAGACGAGGGCACAGTGCGGATGGCAGATAGAGACGGGGAAATATAGAGACGAGGGCACAGTGAGGATGACAGATAGAGACGAGGAAATATAGAGACGAGGGCACAGTGCGGATGACAGATAGAGACGGGGAAATATAGAGACGAGGGCACAGTGCGGATGACAGATAGAGACGGGGAAATATAGAGACGAGGGCACAGTGCGGATGACAGATAGAGATGGGGAAATATAGAGACGAGGGCACAGTGCGGATGACAGATAGAGATGGGGAAATATAGAGACGAGGGCACAGTGCGGATGACAGATAGAGATGGGGAAATATAGAGACGAGGGCACAGTGCGGATGACAGATAGAGATGGGGAAATATAGAGACGAGGGCACAGTGCGGATGACAGATAGAGACGGGGAAATATAGAGACGAGGGCACAGTGCGGATGACAGATAGAGACGGGGAAATATAGAGACGAGGGCACAGTGCGGATGACGGAGACGACAGATAGATGACGAGGACAGGGACACAGTGAGGACGACAGATAGAGACGGGGAAATATAGAGACGAGGTCACAGTGAGGATGACAGATAGAGACGGGGAAATAGAGAGACGAGGTCACAGTGAGGATCACAGATAGAGACGGGAAAATATAGAGACGAGGGCACAGTGCGGATGACAGATAGAGACGGAGAAATATAGACAGGGGGCACAATCAGGAAGACAGATAGAGACAGGGAAATATAGAGACGAGGGCACAGTGAGGATGACAGATAGAGACAGGGACACATACAGACAGGGGCACATAGAGACAGGGACACATATAGACGGGGGTACAATGAAGGTGACACATAGAGACGGGGGCACATTGAGGGTGACACATAGAGACGGGGGCGCAATGACGGTGACACATAGAGACGGGGGCACATTGAGGGTGACACATAGAGACGGGGGCACACTGCAGGTGACACATAGAGACGGGGGCACATTGAGGGTGACACATAGAGACGGGGGCACATTGAGGGTGACACATAGAGACGGGGACACATTGAGGGTGACACATAGAGACGGGGATGGGGGGGGGGGGGGGGGGGGGCGCAATGAAGGTGACACATAGAGACAGGGGCACATCGAATTGATCCCGTGCTGTGCTGGCCTAGTAGCGTCCGTGGTTCACGTGCCCGCCTTTTACCTCCCTTCTTCTATTGATCTCTCTCTCTCTTCTCTTCTCTTCTCTTCACAAGCATCTTCTCCTTCTCTCTCTCTCTCTCTCTCTCTCTCTCTCTCTCTCTCTCTCTCTCTCTCTCTCCTCTCTCTCTCTCTCTCTCTCTCTCTCTCTCTCTCTCTCTCTCTCTCTCCTGTGTGTGTGTGTGTGTGTGTGTGTGTGTGTGTGTGTGTGTGTGTGCGTGTGCGTGCGCGTGCGTGTGCGCGCGCGTGTGTGTGGTATGTATGTGTCTGCCAGCCTACCAGCCCACATCCTTCCCACAACACGAGTGTCCCTTTCTGTGGCTGGGACGGACATCAGAGAGTCGGAACTATCCTATCAGTGCAACTGTTGCTTCCCGTCAGTCACCACTGTTGCTTTCATACCCACCCGTTTTCTTCGGAGGACGTCTGTGTGTCATTCTGTACACGTTGGGGGGTAGGGCTTGCTTTGTAGCGTTTCGTTTGAGTAAGCAGGTTTTCTTGGGGGGTGAGGAGAGATTTACTTTTTGTTTTATTCGCTATTTCCCTTTTCTTATTTTTTGGGGGTCAAATTTTCTTAGGTGGTAGATGACCACTGCCCATTTTCTTACTCGTTTTATCCGTTTTCTTTCTGTGAAAGAACGCTTGGTGCTACAGACCGTTCTGGAATACCATACCAATTACTGTGCAAGACTTCTTTTTTCTTTGTTTCTCTCTTTTCCTCCCAATCTTTTCTTGTGTCTGTAAAGAGGCGGACGCAACAGGTTGGACAGCGGATGTCTTAACCAAAGTTCCCAGGCCAGAACTGTGTGCGTTTGTGAGGTACCACTACCTCTAAAGGCGAGTTTAGCAGGAGGTTTTCCATCTTCATTTGTTGTTTATTCTTTTTTTAAGAGTCCAATTGTGTTTTTTATTCAAAATAAAGAATCCATGATTTTCACAAATGTTTTAGATCCTCTGCATTTATTTTTGTTTTGCTGAGAGGATTCAAAGTGTTTGTGGGATAAGTGTGATCGGTGGAAGTATATTTCTGTAATGCTGCTCTGTAATGCTTCTGTAATAAGCTATATTATGAAGTAACAAAAACAACAACTACAAATCCTACATAGCTGTTCCACCCGAAACATCCCAGTCCTCAAAAAAGGGAAGAATAATCAAGAATGAACGAAAATAACACACGCATAATCCATAATAGAGCATCACGTAAGAAAGTTCTCAGACAGTGCAGTAAGCTAGACAGGAAAGCCCGGGGAGAGAAAAATAATGTGGGAACAAAAAAATCCTGTTTTTTCAGGCCCGATGTCTGGAACTAGGGAAGTGGGCTGTCTCCTCCGCAGAGTGACTGGCATGGCTAACTGACTGCTATCGATCTGTATGGGATGTCTATGCTGGGTCTGGATTTCACGCTCCTGTCCTCCTAGGTTCGTCTTATTTCTTTACCCTGGGCACCTTTGCTTAGCCAGCACCCAAAGAATGGAACTGTCGCGGGGCAGCAGGGGGAGAGTGGTCAATGAGAAACCAGTGACCTGTGCGAAGGCGGTATTGTACGAGTCGGGTCTCGGAGAAGGTGGTTATTAGGAGACGGAGTCAGGCTTTTATTCTAGCTTGTCACAACGGTGTTGGAATTTATAGGGCGAAAGAGCATACTAATTCTTGCCCTTTTAAGACGTATAGGGGCTTTAACATTGCTAGCGTTATCGTTTGAGGGCGCTTAGAGTCTTATATATTAACGTGGATGGAGTATGACTGTGACCCAGCACCACGAAAGGGACATTAAGTGGCAAATGACCATTCTGCGAAAATGGCACGGTTGACAACTGCAGGCAATTCTCTTTCTAATGATACAAGGACCATTCTTGTAACCTTTTTTGTGGCAGAGTTATGAGATTTTAAAGTTGGTAAGGTGACTGTCGGCCATTTTGGGAAATCACAGTCTAAAGTCTTGCCTTTCCTAAGAAAATGCATCAACCTACTAATTCTAAAGCACTTTTTTGAATATTTAGAGACCCTGTTGAAGATATCCTTAATGGATATGAACAATAAGATGTTAGAGAGCACGAAAATACACATAATGCAAAATTGATAAAAGATGGGATTTTTGACTTTGTAAGCCTGTTGTGAGAAGCTAGCCCAGCGACTTAATGTCCCTTTCGTGGTGCTGGGTCACACTATGTCCGTGTTATTTATGGTAACGTTTTGACTGTAATTTTTCAACGATGTCTTTTGGGGTTGCCTTGATGAAAACGAACCGACAACTTCAGACATGTTTGGATGTAATACAAGCATGAACTGACTGTCTATATGGACTATCAAGAAAAATGGTATTTCTATGGTTTGAATATAGTGTAATATAACCAATGTCTTCAGAACACGTTTGGCTTAGAATGTAATTGCGTAATACCCTTTGAGAATTAGGACTGACATTGGAGCAAACAGTCATGATATAGTCACTATTACACCGGAGAACGTTTTCGATGTTAGATTTCAATTTGTCTTCACTTGGTGAAAGAAATGTCTTTTTTTTAAAGACACGCCATCTGAACAAATAAAAGGTATCGTTGAACGTGCCGCCTTAAATTTATGCTTTACGAACAAACAGTCAATGAGTGAATCTTGACTCTTTTCGTAACAAAACTTGTTATAGGAACATATAGTACTAGCCATAGAAATCAATGACTAAAGCAAAATGTCTAAGCTCACTGTTCGGGACTACATACTATAATTTTGGAAGTATATTTCTGTAATGCTGCTCAAAGTTATATTATGATGTAACAAAAACAAAAAAACCTGCATAACTGTTCCACCCGAAACATCCCTTTCTGAGAGCATACATACTATAATTTTCTAACTACCCACTTTAAACCAATGGATTGAATATAACGTCTTTCTGAATATATATACCACAATCCTGGTTCTGTCTCTCCTTTGGTCATGTCATGTACTTGAGTAAGTCAAACGTAGCCATTTACCACTCGTCATGTAAAATGGAACCTAGCCATAATTGTAGTGGCAAAAATTATTATTCTGCAAGTGGATATATCGATGGCTTAGAGTGAAAACGGACTATCTTTAGATATTCCATTGACTTATTATTGATGTTATTGCAAAAACTAATAACTTGTATAAAAAAGACTGCAAATAATCTACAATGGGGATTATGCTTTTTATATTTCTGCAGTCTTTTTTGGAAACAAGTTAATAGTTTTCGCAATATGTTCAATAATACGTCAATGGACCATCTAAAGATAGTCCGTTTTGACTCCAAGCCATCGATGTTCTACTGGTCATTAATGTAACATGTTAACTATATCTGCAAATAAATCTGCTTCCTTTGTGGGAAGCTATACAGCACAATAAGTGGTCTATGCCCTTTCAACCAGTCACGATAATCGGGAGAAATGTGAACGGAATCCTGCCATTTGCCAACTGCCTTGCTCACTGAAAGGAAATTAAGCTATTTAGAAAACAGTAAATGCTGAAACATAGCCATTTACTGGAAGAGAAATTCCACGAATAAAACTACAATTTACCCAACCAACGTCAATCAGAATAGCACATGCTTTCTGGCATACGTATTTATGAATGCAAACCAGCCATTTTCTGTCAACGGATTTCCACTAATGGGGCACTGAGCCTAGTTGTTGACCATCCAGCTAATTATGTTGGTGAAACTTAACCATTCTGATCAATAAATATTGGGTTATTTGGTGAATGAGGCACAGCATTTTAGAGCTATGGCATTCTGCAGGTGGGACTTAATACAACCTAGCATTCTTTGAATGGATCCCAGCGCGTTATTTACCAACTACGCACCTGCCAATGAAATATCGCTGATCCAAAGAGTATGTGAATGTAAATGAGTCGCCATTGGAATTTTACTGATCCAGTGACCTTGAGAATTCGAGTGAGTTGTCATCTTTTTCCAACCACTTCAATGATTTGCTAAGTTCAATTAAAATGTCATTGGAAGTTTAGTCATTCAATGACTTTGTGAATATACAATTGAGCAACCATTGGAATTGTAGTGATCCAATCATTTTCTGACTGTAATTGAGCTGCAACTTGAATTTTAGTAACCCAATGATTGTGTGATTGCAACAAAAGTTGTCCGTGGAACTTTCCTACAAATTCATTTTGTTTTCTTAATGCAGCTGAGCAAATATGGGCATTTTTACATGATCCAGTGATGTTGTGAGTGCAGATGAGTCGTCAATGGAAATGTACCGATCCAACAACATTCTGAGTGAAAGTGTGTTGTCATTGGAATTCTACCGATCTAAAGACTTTGGGAGTGCAGTGTCACTGGAATTCTACTGATCCAATTATTTTATGAGTGCAGTGATTGAGCTGCCATTGGAATTCTACTGATTCAAAGCTTTTATGAGTGCAACAATTGAGCTGCCACTGGAATTCTACTTATCCAAATACTTTATGAGTGCAACAATTGAGCTGCCGCTGGAATTCTACTGATCCAAAGACTTTATGAGCACAATGATTGAGCTGTTATTGTAATTCTACGGATCCAGATATTTTGTGAATGCCATGATTTGAGCTACCATTGGAACTGTATTGATCCAGATATTTTGTGAGTACAAATGATTGAGCTGCCGTTTGAAGTTTACCGACCCAATGACTATGAGGGTGAAATGGAGCTGTAATTGGAAATTTACTGACCCAAAAGACTATGAGTGCAATCATTAACCCTTTCGCCGCCTGCCATTTCTTAGCCAAAATTTTCCATTAAACTTACATGGATAGAGAAAAGAGTTTTGTCTGAAATATTGGGGATTCTTCTGTGATATATTTGAAATAAGGTCTATCCTTACCTCTCAAAATTAAGAACCCAAAATCATAGGATAACAGACCCTGATTTCAAGACTTTTAATGACATATGTGTTCAATCCCTGTGGTGCAAAAATGCGACATTGGCGGTGAAAGGGTTAAGCTGCCATTGGAATGTTACTGATCCAAAGACTTTGCGAGTGCAATGATTGAGCTGCTCAGCACCCCAATGACGCAGCAGGCAGGTAAACGTCTCTCCCCGTCCTCACCCTACTCCCACTCCTCCTCCTCCCCTTCTCCCTCCACCTTCTCCTCCTGCTCCCCCTCCACCTTGCTGTACCTCCGGCGTCAGAGGCAGCGCAGCAAGTT
>CM065691.1:40661393-40666393 GCA_017654935.2 Phymorhynchus buccinoides
GAGAGAGAGAGAGAGAGAGAGAGAGAGAGAGAGAGAGAGAGAGAGAGAGAGAGAGAGAGTGTGTGTGTGTGTGTGTGTGTTGGCGTCTCATCAACAAAGGTCGTTTTGTTGGAGTTTTGACACAACTAGTCAGCTTGTTAGTCGGGCTGTACTACAGGAGAGAAAGCGAGACCCTCACCCGGCGACGTAGTGATGTGCACCCGTTTAATTCTATGTGTCACCGATTTCGTCTCCATTGTGCCCCCCGTCTCTATGCGTCACCAATTTTGTCTCTATGTGTCACCGATTTCGTCTCCATGTGCCCTCGTCTCTATGTGCACGCGTGTGTGTGTGTGTAATCATATATTTTCTTATTTTGTTTTTACTCTGCACATGCTGTGGAAGAACATTTTCCATTTTAAACCATGTTTTAATGTAACCAATTTCGTCTCCATGTGTCCCCCGTCTCTAAGTGTCACCAATTTCGTCTCCATGTGTCCCCGTCTCTATGTGTCGTCTCCATGTGCCTCTAAGTGTCACCAATTTCGTCTCCATGTGTCCCCGTCTCTCTGTGTCCCCGTGTCTATGTGTCACCGTTGTCTATAAATGTCCCTGTTTCTATAAATGTCCACGTATCTATATGTGTCACCGTGTCTGTGTGTCCCCGTGTCTAGAAATGCACCCGCGCCCTGTATGTGTCCCCCGTGTCTATGAATGGTCCCTGTGTCTATATTTCCCTGTGTCCTTGTGTCCCCGTCTTGTGTCTCTTCATCTGTGTGTGACACCAAACCCTAACCTTAACCCTAATCCGGAACCTTAACAACACTATCCTTAACCAATCCGAAATCCTAACTCCACCCTTGTTCCGAGGGGAACGCAAAGAGACAGGAACTAATAGTATTATTATTCCTCCGAAGTCGGAGTGTGGCTGCCCACGTGGCGGGGTAATCAAAACCCGGGTGACACACGTGTAATGTTCTCATCCCCTAGCTTGGTGCATTTTGTGCCATACTGTTCAAGTGCTTCGGCTTGTTGGGGTGGTCCCTGGAGTCTTTAAAGGACCACCACGCCACGTGTCAACATGGTGGTTTTTTCACGCGTTTTCCCTCCTATTATAGCTGGTAAGAAATCTTCAGAAATCTGCCAAGCATAAGAGGGAATGTGACACGTGACGTGGGGGGTCTTTAAGCCAGGGTACGACTACAACAACAACAACAACAACAACAATAATTTATATTATAGAGTATCATAGTGACACATAGACACGGGGACACATACAGAGATGGTCGCACGTCCATATGATCCCCCTGGCTTGCAATACAAATAAAGTTTTTTGGTGGTGTTTTATTTTTACTGTTCTTGTCGGGTTTTTCTCATGCCAGATTAATTATTTCTCCGTGCCTGTCTTTCGCGCGGACCTGTCCCTATGTCATTATACCTACGACGCAATCCGTGAAAAAAAACCTTTCGTTTTTCAAAATCTGTCCTCCCCTAAATCCCGCACCCCGGCCATGCGTTTCTTTTGTCAACTAAGGAAGAGGGGAATCCTTTATTGTTAATAAGATAGAAATGAATCTCAAATTGATTTGAATGTGGGTGGTAGTGGTGGTGATGCGTGTGTGTGTGTTTGTATGGGTGTTCGTGCGGCGGCTTTTATGCTTATACCCACCCCTCTACCCGATTTACATTATTTTCAATTGCCCCCCCCCCCTCTCTCTCTCTCTCTCTCTCTCTCTCTCTCTCTCTCTCTCTCTCTCTCTCTCTCTCTCTCTCTCTCCCTCTCTCTCTCTCTCTTCCGACCTGATCTGTGCTAAACCTCTCCTCTTTTAAACTTTCTCTCACTTTGTCTTTCTTGTTCTGTCATAACTTTTAATTTAAGCATAGCTCGCCCCGCGGCGAGTATTCAAACGAGAGGAGGGAGAGAAGGAGGGGGTGGGGGGTGGGGGGCCTGTTTAGTTTCCAAAGTTGACAGTTCTTTTCACACAGGAACTGAAAAGCAATTGGGGGAAAGATAGATGATTTATGTGATTAAAGCGACCAAAAAGCCCGCTTTTAAAATAAGTTTCTGACTAATCATATAGTAAAAATAATTTATACAAGTTCCGGCTTAACTGGTCGTAAAGGTATGATTGGCTCGGCCACCCACTACTTCTTCTTCTTCTTCTTCTTCTGTGTGTGTGTGTGTGTGTGCGTGTGCGTGTGCGTGTGCGCGTGCGTGTGCGTTCTCTCTGTCTGTGTGTGTGTGTGTGTGTGTGTGTGTGTGTGTGTGTGTCTCTCTTTCTCTCTCTGTCTGTCGGACTCTCTCTCATCTCTCTCTCTCTCTCTCTCTCTCTCTCTCTCTCTCTCTCTCTCTCTCTCTCTCTCTCTCTCTCTCTCTCTCTCTCTCTCTCTCTCTCTGTGGGATTCGTGTAACAATGTTGCATAGCATGCACAATTGTGCGTGAATGTTAAATTTGATCACGATGTGTGTGTGTGCGCGTGTGTGTATTTGATTCTCTCTGACTGTCTGTCTGTCTGAGACTCTGTATAATGTCAGAATGAATGGCAGAACAGCAGAATGACGTGTTTGTTTTCAACTAAAGCTATGTTAGAAACGATTTTTAGTTTTATTTATACACAGCCTAAATACTGCGAATAATAGAGAAAACATGTGTAATCATAGCGTGCATGGCTGTAATCATACGATTGCATTGTGTAGCCATGAAAGGTTGCCTGCCCTTCAGTAATGGGCTCGGCTGATTAACTTTTAATTAAAACTGCATAGGAGTGTCAAAAGAGAGGAGAGGTTGAAATCATCCTCGTGCAATTATTACTTGCTTTCCAGGATAATTATGCTTAGGTACAACGGATCGAGGTGTGTGTGTGGTGTGGGGGGGGGGGGGGGGGGGGGGGTGGGGGGGTCCTGTGTTTCTGGAAATCCTTCCCCTCTGCCCCAAGCTGCCCTTATACAAGTGGTGAAAAGTAAGAAAATGAATCGATTTCGGGGGGGAGGGGGCTTTGTCCCCTGGGCCCCCCACAAGAGCACTGCCCCCTTAACCCGGAACCTATCCACTCCCTGGACCCCCCCCCCCCCCCCTTACGAATCACTTGATCCGGCCCTGGTATGTATGCTTATTTATTTATTATTATTATTATTATTATTATTATTATTATTATTATTATTATTATTATTATTATTATTATTATTAAGGTAATTATTATCTTTAGGTATGTGTAACGGAACGATAAATGTTTTCTGTGAATCCGTTTTGGTTAATTTCAGATCTTAACGAAGGAACAAATTAGTTTTTGTCCGTCACCATAGGTGATCGGACTTTGCGATGGGCTGGTTTGTATTTTTTTTGTTAGTCCCCGAGCCGAAGGTTCGGGGAGCTATTGTTTCTGTCTGATCCGTCCGTGCCTCCGGCGTGCCTCCGTCCGTCCGTCCGTCCGTCCGTCCGGCTATTCGTCCGTTTTTCTCAAAAACTATTCAGTCTATCATCATCAAATTTGGTATACTAGTTTGCCAAGATGCAAGCTATCCACTGATGTATTTAGTTTTACATTAAGGTCAAGGTCGCGCCAGTTACGGAGTTCAAACCCCAAAACTCATAATCGCTAATATCTCGCGAAGTTTTGCATGTATTTCAATGCAGTTTTTTTCACAACATTTCTTGATGAATGGTCTATAACACAGTTGTCATTAATTTTTCTGTGCGCTCGTGTGCGCATGATCGCGCGCGCTCAAATCACGGGTCCGAACCCTAAGGCTATATATAAAAAACTATTCAGTTTCGTGCTGTTTTGATGTGTTTTTATGTAGTTACGTGCTGTTTGATGCGTTTTTATGTATGTGTACACACCGACACATTCCGATTTCGGAGAAGCTCGGCGTTGCTGCGAGGGGACTTTGCAGCCGCACGGCGTTGGACTTGTTGTTTTTTTTGTTTTTTTTTTTTTCTGTCTGTCCCAAGGATATCTCCCGAACCGCATGACCGAATCGCGTCAAATTGTGTGTGGAGGTGTGCCACCTTAATAGGAAGAGATCCGCGCAAACCATTTTGCCGTCGTGACCTTGACCTTGACGTATGACCTTGAAAACCGAAAATCTATTTTTAGCCATATATCAGGCACCGATCGACATAGGATGTTGAAACTTGGCATGAAGGTGGTTTGGCTTATGCCCATTCTGATGATGACATACCGATCAAGGTCAAGGTCAAGGTCAAAAAGATCGCTGGAGCCTGAAAATCGGAGGATGATTTTTTCTCCTTCTGTCTGTCCCAAGGATATCTTTCGAATGGGTTGACAGAATCGGCGTCAAATTTTGTGTGCTGGTGTGTCACCATGGGAGGAAGGCATCCGCGCAAACCATTTTGCCGTCGTGATCTTGACCTTGGCGTACGACCTTGAAACCCGTAAATCTTTAAGGGGCCATAACTCCCACACCGTTGGTGTTTTAGAGTCTTAAAATTTGGCATGAAGGTACTTTGGCTTATGCCCGTTCTGATGGTGGCATACCGATCAAGGTCAAGGTCATGGTCCGGGAGATCGGTAGGCCTTGAAAGTGGTAGGGGTCTACAAATTGGGTTTTAAGCCATATTTTCCACATTTGTACTTGACAGAAGCGCTTCAGATTGTGTGTGGTACTGTATACCCTAGAGAAGAAAACATCCAAGCATAAATTATCACCATGCTGACCTTGACCTTGAAGTGTGACCTTGAAAACCGAAATTTCCTTCTTTGCGTTATATGTTTCTTCTTCAAGCTGTATCTCGTGAACTAGAAGACAGAATCCCTTCCAATTTTGTGTCAGGATGTGACACTCTACGGGGTGTCGCAAGTGCGTGGCATTGCTGGTGACGGACATGTCTGCCGCTCGGAGACGCCCTTGTTTACATTATATAGCTGTTTTGCCCAAACTCTCTCTCTCTCAGACTCTCTCTCTCTCTCTCTCTCTCTCTCTCTCTCTCTCTCTCTCTCTCTCTCTCTCTCTCTCTCCTCTCTCTCTCTCTCTCTCTATCTATCTATCTATCTATCTA
>CM065691.1:40673893-40676393 GCA_017654935.2 Phymorhynchus buccinoides
CGGTTAACAGGGCCCATAACTTTTAATCATTTCAATTGTCTGCGATGTCTAAATATTGATGGATGAAATGAAGGCTTTCATTTCTGTTTTTTAAAACTCTGATCATATTATTGTTTTAAAAAATATGGACGCTTTTATTGTCATGATGCGAAGATGTGGGAGTGGAAAATAGGAACTGAATAAAATGTTTTGTGTGGTGTTGTGACGTATTTATGATCGGGTTTTTTTTTTTAGGGAAGCAAGTTATCTGTATTTGGGATTTTTAATTATTTGTTGCGAATAAGCAATTAAAATTTGCTTCTTCTTTTTTGTATCAATATAAATATAAAAAAACGTATATAAAAAGCATTAAAATGAAATTTCAAATTAATAGAAGCATACACAAATTAGTTAAACAACTATGGTGAAACGCAGACTTGCTGCAAGAACAAAGCCCTCGCTATGTCGACCCTCTTTTTAGTCCCCGAGCCGAAGGTTCGGGGAGCTATTGTTTTTGTCTGGTCCGTCCGTCCGTCCGTCCGGTGTCCGGCGTGCCTCCGTCCGTCCGGCTATTCGTCCGTTTTTCTCAAAAACTATTCAGTCTATCATCATCAAATTTGGTATACTAGTTTGCCAAGATGCCAGCTATCCACTGATGTATTTAGTTTTACATCAAGGTCAAGGTCGCGCCAGTTACGGGGTTCAAACCCCGAAACACATAATCGCTAATATCTCGCGAAGTTTTGCATGTATTTGAATGCAGTTTTTTTCACAACATTTCTTGATGAATGGTCTATAACACAGTTGTCATGAATTTTTCTGTGCGCGCGTGTGCGCATGATCGCGCGCGCTCAAATCACGGGTCCGAACCCCAAGGCTATATATAAAAAAAAAACCTATTTACAGTTACGTGCTGTTTTTGATGCGTTTTTTATGTATGTGTACAGCCGACACATTCCGATTTCGGAGTAGCTCGGCGATGCTGCGAGGGGACTTTGCAGCCGCTCAGCGTTGCACTTGTTCTCTTTCTTTCGATTTCTGTTCTTCTTTCTTTTAAATTCCCCCCCCCCCCCAACCCCCCCCCCCCCCCCCCCCCCCCCCCCCCCCCCCCCCCCCCCCCCCCCCCCTGTCTCTCTGTCTTTCATGTTTTCTCTGGTTCCCCTCCTCGTTACTTTTGTTCTCCTTGTGATAATTTAGCTGGAAGATCTATCGCTGAGTTCTACTAATGGACTTTTCTTTGTTAAGAAAATCATAACATAATTAAGATGCTAAATTTTACCCATTTGTTTTTTGGGAGCAACTATAATTTCTGATGACTTCACATTAATTATGTCATAGCCTTGAAAAAAGTGTGTCGTCTGTAATATAGCCTCCCTCTCTCTCTCTCTCTCTCTCTCTCTCTCTCTCTCTCTCTCTCTCTCTCTCTCTCTCTCTCTCTCTCTCTCTCTCTCTCTCTCTCTCTCTCTCTCTCTCTCTCTCTCTCTCTCTCTCTCTCTCTCTCTCTCTTCAGTCTCTCTCTCTCTCTCCTCTCTCTCTCTCTACTTTCGTCTCTAAAACTAGACTCTCTCTCTCTCTCTTTCTCTGCAATTTGGGAAGATTATTTCATTTTTAGCGACAAATGTTTCGCGCGCGTGTGTGTGTATATGTGTGTGTGTATGTGCTCGTGTTTAGCATAATTATGTTTGACGTTCATTTGTTTCTATTGACGGTTTATTCATTTATTAATAACTCATTTATTATTCTAAGCGCTTAGGGTTTATTTAATTTAAGAAGCTCAGGAAATGCCCATTATTATTATAATTATTATAATTATTATTATTATTATTATTATTATTATTATAGCAACACCAAATATCCAAACCTTCAAGAACGATGACGCCTGTTACCAGTAGTATTGTGCTATAGATCTGTCTCTCTAGTTGCAAATGATACATATTTCTCCAGTTAACAAAATGGTAGAGAGAGCGAAGAGAGGGAAATATTGTTGTGTTGTCTGTGTTATTTGGGAAAGACATACCTGTTCAATTGAACTGAAAAGCATCACAACGCTACACTCACACAAGCACATGAAGATGAAATCAATCATGAACGCGGCGAATAAAACAAACATTTCCTCTTTAAAAAAGACTTTGACGAGGTGAATGAGGACAACACACTAAACTTAACAATGACCGTAGTGAATGGAAAAGACATATCTGTTGAAATATTACCTACATGTTTTGTGTTGTCTCGTCAATAAAATAATACGTCACTTTGCTCTTATTGTGGATTTATGTGTGTAGTGTTTTTGGTCAGTTGACGTTGCAGTCTGTTTCAGTTCTTCTCTACAAAATGGTCCATATTTCTCTATACTAGACAAATAATACTTTCACACTAAAACTAGACAAATAATAAATAGTTCTCTTTCTCTGCTTCATACGTTTCTGGTAACGACACACACTAGTCGACCCTTCAACGAAGAAAGGCGACGCCTGTATAATGTAGTTATGGTAGGGCGGGACTCCACAGATACAAAATGCGC
>CM065691.1:40686393-40688893 GCA_017654935.2 Phymorhynchus buccinoides
GTGACCGCCGTTTTCGATTACCCCGCCGCGTGGGCAGCCACACTCCGACTTCGGAGGAAGTCATAGTCTTCCACAGCAGAGTAAAGCCGGCACCACACTGCATACGATTTTGATGGTGGATGGCAATTAAAGTGGCCTGACCCGACTGATGTGACGATGTCTGTGAGTCATGATTCACGTGAAATACTTCCGTCTGAAAAAAAAGAACTCTACTATTTTCGTTCACTGTACTCATGTAGACCGCAATGGCTGGTAGAGGAAGACGGGGTAAAAAGCGCATGGGCGGGTAAGAAGGCCAAAGGCCCCAATTATCTCATGAAATGAAGCAAATTTCAGTCTCATTTTAAAGACCCATGAGCACATGGACGAGTTAAATAATGTCTTGTTTAGCATTCGTCTCATGGGCAAATTTGACTGACATTTTCTTTATTTCATGAGATAATTGGGAGTGGGCTTCATTACCCGCCCATGCGCTTTTTACCCCGTCTTCTCCCTACCCACGTGTCGTCATATCCGGCCACAAGGAGCGTGCCATATTATGGGAGACCGCCATCTTAGTCAGTAACTTTGTTTGAAAAATGCCAGATCGATGCTGTTTACACACAAATCTGACTAAGATGGCGACACTTCCGTTGGATGCGCACGCAGGTCGGGGGGGAGCCATAACACGAATCAAACAAAATGTCCGATACAACAAATAACAATATATTTTATCAGATTCACAGTACGGGAGACTACAAAAATATAGTGGACATAACTGTAGTAAGATTTCCTCAGAATGATTTAGACAGAAGAATTTTGGGGATTTTTTGTCAATCGTGCCTCACAAAATGTCAACATCGGATCGTAGTGAATCGAATCGTATCCCCCCCCCCCCTGGTGGGGATACCGGGGGTCTTTTGTACAAATTGTTCCCCCACCTTCTGGAAGTTCTGTGCTTGTAAATGCCTCTAATTCTGTCATTCTCTTTGACTCTGCCTTTTCCCTTTGCTTACTGTCATCTGCTATCTATCTGTCTATCTCACTTTGTCCATTGTCCTGCCTTTTTTGTCTGTAGACATTCTTACAAAAGATTTCTCTTCAGCCGAAGTCGGACATGCTGGGCCTATGTCTTAGTTAGGCGCATAACGGCAGCATGACTGCATCTACGCTCATGTGACAGGAAACTGTCTGAGCGAACGAAGAAGAAGAAGACGAATTGTATGCAGTGTGGCCGGCCCTTTAGCTGCACCGTGATTTTTCGAAACCGTAGAAATTCGTGTTACTGTGCATAGCAGCCCTCATGCCCTCATAGAGGGATCCGGGTTCATGTATGCAAATGAGAATGTCACCTCTGTTGGCCATGATGGCTGGATTATTCGGGTTGCTAAGATACTTGGCGGTGGAACGCATTGAATTCTGATGTTTGCTTTTAGTCCTGAACATTTAACTACTGCACAGTTTATTACCATTGTGACGATTTGTCGAAACTCACTGACGCTCACCTCTGTAATCTGAACCAAAACGGCGCTCCAGCCAAAATGGCGTCCGACTTTCGTTACCAACAAAATCACGTGACATTATGACGCTATCCCGGATCCCTCTATTGAAGACCATTGTCTTATTTGATTGTTTTGACATTAATTTTGAATTGGCCATATTCGGAAATAACTCTTCCTGGCTTATTTGGCGTTGGTAAGAGTGATCTCCCTTGAAATGTCTTACACTTTCCTTCATATTTTTACTTGCGCACACACACTTCTTACTTCCAGTGTGTGTGTGTGTGCGTGTGTGCATGCGTGCGTGCGTGAGCACGCGCGCGCGCGCGCGCGCGCGTGTGTGTGTGTGTGTGTGTGTGTGTGTGTGTATGTCAAGTCAAGTCAAGTCAAGTCAAAATGATCTTTATTGAGGATAAAGGAGTAAGCTTGACAGCTTTTTTTCATCCTGTCCTCAGAATGAAAAGTAATACGAAAGCAACTCGAAAAATAACTCAACATGCAAAACAAAACATTCCAAACTACTAAACATTAGCCTAATAATATAACGCATTGAAATTGAGAGAGAGAGAGAGAGAGAGAGAGAGAGAAGAGAGAGAGAGAGAGAGAGAGAGAGAGAGAGAGAGAGAGAGAGAGAGAGAGAGAGAGAGAGAGAAGAGAGAGAGGATAGAGAGAGAGAGAGAGAGAGAGAGAGAGAGAGAGAGAGAGAGAGAGAGAGAGAGAGAGAGAATAAATGAATACGATATTGAAGTGAATGTGGTTGTCCCTTCCCCATTTCATTTCCTCCCCATCACCCATATTAACAAATGTCCCGGACACAATGGAACAAAGCAAAGAACAATCAAAGTATAAACATTGTAAAGTATCAATTAAAAGGACATATCCCGACGGAATAGGTGCTAAATTTCTAAAGTTAGAGACTAATTCATAGGGTTTCTAACATATGAAATTTAAGTGCTTTCATAAATGTCTGTCTTGATGTACACGATTTTAAATTAAAAGATAAATTGTTCCACGCCGTACAG
>CM065691.1:40696393-40711393 GCA_017654935.2 Phymorhynchus buccinoides
CTGTCTTTTCCCTTTGCTTACTGTCATCTACTATCTTTCTGCCTAACCGGTCCACCATTCCCCCCTGCCTTTTTTCCAAGACATTCTTACAAAACAACATTTTTTTTCCCAGCCGAAGACGGACATGCTGGGCTGAACTATTTCTTAGTTAGCGGCATAACGGCAGCATGACGCATCTGCGCTCATAATTGACAGGACACTGTCTGAGTGATCGACGAAGAAGAAGAAGAAGAAGAACAAAATAAAGAAAGTTGTTTTTTTTCAAAAAAAGGCAGGCCAAGCAACAGACAAGTGGACACCAAAAAATTGGGGTATACAGATACTGAAGCTTGGCGAATTCTTGCTTCCATGTTTTCTTCTCGTTCTTGTTTTTTTCTTTTCAACTCGTGCACTGCAAGGCACTAATCGAATGCTATTGTGCGGTGGTGCTATTAAACCAAATAATACCGTTATTATGATTTCAATATTAAAAATAATAATAATAACCCTCCGTCATTGCATTCCGTGGAGAGGATTCGTTCGTGCCTGAGTGTTTTTCTTTGTTTTCTGTTTTCTGAATTTAAGAAAATAATAGGATGAGAACCACAATAATAGCATGAGAACCACTGACCAGAATCGTTTCAAATTTTTGTTTTGTACGTTGGTACAATACCTGAAGTGAATGTGTCCCGTCGTGCAATTATTGCTGCGAAGAAGTTGAGAAGTTGTTGTCTTCAGACCTTTTTTCTGTGTGCGTGTTTTTGTTTTTTTTCCTGTTTTTTCTCTTGTTTTTTTTAGGGGGGAGGGTGGCAGCGCAAAATGTTACAACGCGGCAAAATGTTACAAGTGTAACAAATTGCGTGAGGTGCCCGGGGCTCCTCGCGCAAAATGTTACAATTATAAGATTTTGATGCGTTGTAACATTTTGCACGGAAAGCCTGCGGCAAAATGTTACAACGCGTCAAAATGTTACAATTGAAAACTTTCAATCAAAGGTGGGCGCCTCGCGCAAAATGTTATAATTGTAGCAAACTGCGCTTGGCGCCCCGGGCGCCTCGCGCAAAATGTTACAATTCTAACAAAATTATAACATTTTGGCGCAGGCTTTCCGTGCGAAATGCTACAACGCGGCAAAATGTTACAATTGTAACATTTTGCCGCAAGACTTTCAGCGCAAAACGTTACAAGGCGTCAAAATGTTACAACTGTCACATTTTGACGCCTTGTAACATTTTGCACTGCCACAGGGGGAGGGGGGGGGGGGGGCAAAAGATGCACACTATTTATATTAATATTTGTTATCGCTGTATTCTAACTTGATGTGTTATAAGCTTCGAATGGCAATGCATTAGTAACCCTTTCACCGCCAAAGTCGCATTTTAGCACCACACTGAAATAACACCTTTGTTACTAAAAAGCATCAAATTGGGGTATATTATCCAAAGACCCCATTGTCTTAGTTTTGGGAAGTAAGGATATACCTTATTTTATATCTGTCACAGAAGAATCCCCAATACTGCAGATGGATTTTGTATCTACCCAGGTAATATCAATGGACATTTTTGGCTGAAATATGGCTGGCGGTGAAAGGGTTAAACAAATGCAATTGTGTTTCCAGTAATTAGCAATCGTAAAAATTTTTTTTTTAAATGCACGAAACACAAATAAGTTAACTGTTTCTCTGCGATTTGCAGTGACTATTCCTCGGCCGAGGCGACCCCCTCCACCCCCATTACCCCCACTTCTTTCTTCCCCCACCACCATAAGCGGCACCCCCATCAGCACAGACTTCACAACGACCGCTCCCACACCTACACCAACAATGACGAAGATGACGACACTGGCGACGACACCTCCAGTCTCAGCGACGAGAATGACAACGATAACAGCAACAACGACAACGACAACGATGGTGGCTGCGAGAGGATGAGACAGAGCGCCATTTCCATGAAGAGCGAGGAGGAAGGAGGGGAAGAGGAGGAGGAGGAGGAGGAGGAGGAGGAGGAGAAAGGGGAAGGAGAAGGGAAGGGTTCTCTGGAGGCGGGGGAAGGGGTGAGGAGGAGAGGGGAGAGAGGCATCCTGGGTTACCTGACCATGTTGGAGCGACAGAGCCAGGACCCTCGCAGTTCTGCCCCTAAGGTAATCATGGTAGTTAGTGTTTTCTTTCGTATTTCTGAACTAACTTGCAGGGTGCCCACCGGTTCGCATAATGCGTTTCGCATAATCCTTTGATCAGAGCCGCGGGCGCAAGTCTCTTCCAAACAAAACTGGCAGTTCGCATAACGGGTTTGCCATTTCGCATATTATGCACTCTTGCAGGTTCTAATGCACTCTACGTGACTTTCTGTTACTTTCTTACTATCCCTAACCCTATCCCTAACCTATCCCTAACCTATCCCTAACCCTATCCCTAACCTATCCCTAACCCTATCCCTAACCTATCCCTAACCCTATCCCTAACTTTCTGAGTTTTATGCGAAATGCCATGTCCACAAAGATTTGTATGCGAAGCGGCAGTATGTGAATCGGCTTTATGCGAAGCGGCAGTATGCGAAACGGCAATATGCGAAACGGGGCGCACCGAACTTACACAAACATCCTTGATTTGTTTGCTGTGGCAGGATTTCACTATAGGGGCCTCCACAGTGCGTGCGATTCAATGTGACATTTGTGAGGCGTGGTTCTCGCGAAGTGCTGTTTTTCTGATGAAATTGTGAATTTAAAGTCTTTTGGACAACGCAGATTTAGTTTTTGCGCCCCCGCTGTCTGGAACTCCTTGCCTGTTCACCTCCGTCACAATTCAGCACTTCCCGCTGTCAAAACCCTAATGAAAACTCACTTGTTTCAAAGAGCTTTCTCTCTCTAACTTTTCACATTAATTAGATGATGATCGAATGAATGTGTATGTTAGCCCAAAATTGCGTGTGAATCAGTGAATGTGAGCGCCTTGAGTTTAATTCTAAAGAAAGACGCTATATAAATACTATGTATTATTATTATTATTTATTATTAAATCCTACTACGTAGTTTCGTTCACTGTGTTTGGTATTGGTATACGTATTTGTATTTTGGTATATTTTAGTCACAGAGACTTATCTCTGTGAAATTCGGGCTGCTGTCCCCCGGAGAGCGCGTCGCCGCAAGTGCAACGCCTACCCATTTTTTGTAAAAAAAAATAAAAATTGGGGTGTGGGCACAGAGTGAGGAGGGGGTGTGGGCACACTTGGAAAACCTAGCTATCAATTCGGCCATACTAGGCTGCGGGATTTCTCCCTGCTCTTACCGACTTTCAACTGCTGTGGAATTTTTACGTGCGTAAAGCGCACGAGTCAGACTAGCTTTAAGTCCCCATCCGAAGGACTCGACGTTCAGTTCGATTTTCCTGTCAAACTAGAAAGAAAGGGCGAGGCCGGGATTCGAACCCGGGTCACACACGCTGCAGTCACGCATTACATTTGGCAGGCTAACGTCTTAACCACTCTGCCACCTTTATGACACTGTATGAGATTCACTCCACTGAACTCCTCCGAAGCGATTCAGCAGCAGTGCAGTGTCTACTCGGTTGGTTACCTCCTGAGGGCCAAACATAGACTCGCTCCCCTTGGACTGCTGGTTTCGGATTCCGCGACTTGAACAAGCCGGGGTGTGGCTGCGTATTGGGACTCAGAATGAGTCGCGTGGGGGCAAGGCCACTGTACGGCCCAGAAGATGGGACAGCAACAAACAATGATGAGGTTCGTGCCTTGGGCCATGCGGTCTACACGGGCAGAGTGAACAACGACAGTAGAATTATTTTGTATGTCAGGGCGAAGCTCTGCTCGGTACCTGATCGGAAGATGGGAAGGTTGAGAAGTGTGTAATCTAAAGCGTGGGGTATAGGATTATTGGATAGTAAATTGATGAGTAAAGATGTGTAAATGTGGGAGTGCGAAAACACCATCAGAAAGGCCTCAAATAAGAAGAAAGAAATCAGCGTTGTGTTTAGGTATAATGATAAGGGATAGGGTGAGGTTGTTCGTTTAGAGAGAAAGAAAATAATTGGCAAATAAAGTATACCATTTAATTCGAGGGAAATAGAAAGTCACAGTCGGATCACAGTTGGATAGAAACTTCACGTGCGTGGAGGCCCCTTAAAGACACACTGACCCACCACGATTTTAAGTCCCTTGGTTTATTTTCTTGGTAGCTGTGACCTACATATAAATTCCCCCAACGTCAAATTGAGGCTGCTCTTTGAAAATTGGGGGAATTTGGGGGCATTTGTATGGGAGTCAAACCTGGTCAAAGCAAGATTTCTTACCAGCTATTAGAGGGAAAGCATGTGAAACCCGTGATTTTGTCACGTGATCTGGTGGGTCTTTAAGTTTGATGAACTTTTATTGACAGTTAGGATGTTTTGCCAAGAATGAATAATCATGCTAAAGGTGGGTTTTTTTTAATTGATGCCATTATCCCAATACAAACGAGAATTTTCCAGGCTTTCTTGACCGCTCGTCTCTTATGCAACTCTTACATACCACTCTGCCTTGCAACCCACAACATTACTGCACACATTCACCACATCACTCAACACAGTGCTTACTTATTGCGCTCAAGCTTTCGTACCAACAGGTAGGCCTACATGACACAGTAAGAACAGACTCAATGCAACATCGGTAGTAGCTTTGAAGAATGTTTGAACAAACACCACTGTGTGTGTGTGTGTTGGCAGGGCCACGTGACGGACTGGCGTGGGGAAGGGTCGGCAGTTCCGTCCTCAGAAAACTTGGATTCCCAGCCCAACGCCTTGAGCCCAGAAAACCCCTCTCTCCATGCCATTGGGAAGTGAGTCGTTTGTTTGTCTCTCTCTCTCTCTCTCTCTCTCTCTCTCTCTCTCTCTCTCTCTCTCTCTCTCTCTCTCTCTCTCTCTCTCTCTCTCTCTCTCTCTCTCTCTCTCTCTCTCTCTCTCTCTCTCTCTCTTTATCCTTGTCAAATAAAGTTTTCCCGTGTCCAGTCTCTCTCTCTTTATCTCTCTCTCTCTCTCTCTCTCTCTCTCTCTCTCTCTCTCTCTCTCTCTCTCTCTCTCTCTCTCTCTCTCTCTCTCTCTCTCTCTCTCTCTCTCTCTCTCTCTCTCTCTCTCCCCCCCCTCTCTCTCTCTCTGACTCTCTCTCTGTCTACTTGTTTGTGTTTGTGCAAGTAATTATTTCAATGCTTCATGATTACGATTGTCTAATTGTGTATTACTGTCAACATGCATTGTATTACTTGACACCTCTTCAGTGAGGGGCCTAGGCCTTAACTGAATAAATATTCGTATTCGTATTCTCTCTCGGCCTATGTGTGTGAATGCATAATATGTGTATATGCGTTCACGCGTGTGTGTTTGTGTCTTTCTATCTAAAGATATACCCATGCTATCTAAAGTGTGCATTAAAAGTTGTTGTTTTTTGGAAATGTTTGCCTTTTTCTGCCAGTGTAATCATCTCGACATATATTTATATTACGTGAGAGAGATGGGTGTTTTTTTAACGCATTTAAGAGACGTTGCTAGATATATAAGGAATTGCTTGGACACATTTCGGGAAGTAGGTAAATATAGACAAAAGAGAAAGAGAGAGAAAGAGAAAAGAAGAGCTGGTATTTTTACATCGGGAAAAAAGAACTATGATGACGGTGAAATGAGTTTAAGTTTGTGGGCGAGAGAAACAAAGCATAATAGTGGAGAGAGAGAGAGAGAGAGAGAGAGAGAGAGAGAGAGAGAGAGAGAGAGAGAGAGAGAGAGAGAGAGAGAGAGGGAGAGAGAGAGAGAGAGAGAGAGAGAGAGAGAGAGAGAGAGAGAGAGAGGGAGAGAGAGAGAGAGAGAGGGAGAGAGAGAGAGAGAGAGAGAGAGAGAGAGAGAGAGAGAGAGAAGAGAGAGAGAGAAAGAGAGAGAGATTCACAAGCAGACAGACAGATAAACAGGCATACAGACAGGGCTACACACCGACCCATACCCTCGTTCACGTTCTGGTTCAAATGGAGGTAAAAAATACACAAAAACGACCGAAAACAACAACACGATTCACCACGAACTGAACCATCAAATGTCAGAAAAGCAGGGAGACTGAAATAATTTAAAAAAAATCAAACTAGAATACAAATAAAAGCGATTGCATGACAGATGACTCGGGGGAAGGCAGTATTTGCTCAGACCCCGACCAGCCCTGTTTGTAAAGAGGTTTGCGCAAAGTCAACATTTAATCGCTACAGAAACCCAAGCATTCCCTGTTTAAACACCAACCTGCATAACAGGATCTCTGCTGGTCTTTGAGCTTTCTGCTAGATCAGATCACTCGCGTCATTTAGGTATTAGGTATTAGGTACTTTATTGTCACAGAGGCGTCTCTGTGAAATTCGGGTTGCTCCCACCTGGAGCCAGAAGCGCGGCACCCAATTTTTGTTTTTTGTTTTTCCATGCGAATTTTTATGTGACTGATGAGGAAGGAAAAGGAGGAGGGGGGGGGGGGGGTGGGTTTTGACCAAATGACAACTTTTTTGTTGCCACTGGGTTTAACGTGTGCTAAGTGCATGGGCACACGGGACCTCGGTTTATTTTCTCATCCGAAAGACTCCACGTTCAGACCGTAAGGCCTAGTGCAAAGTGAGAGGACAAAATCCCCTGTACCCAGGTTCGAACTCGGGTTTACTTGACACGAAGCGAACGCGCTACCACTGTGCCACTCTACACCAATTTATTCAAATGGCTTTTAGCTTTTATCATTGGTTGACATTGTGCTGAAGATGCGGCCACCAGTAAAGGAGGAGCTCGGAAATCATGTGCAGCCCAAACTTTTGTGAAATACGTTCTTCTTGTTGTTGTCGTACCCTGGCTCAAAGACTCCAGGGATCATCCCAACAGCCGAAGCGCTTGAACACTGTAGTAAAAACGCACCAGCTTAGGGACGAGAACATTACGTGCGTGACCGTTTCTGATTACCCCGCCACACCACGTGGGCAGCCACACTCCGACTTCGGAGGATTTTTGGAGACTGATGATGTTATGCAAGGAGCTCGTCATGGCATAAAGAGAATCCCCGCATGACTATGCAGAGCATAACAACATTTCGGTGTAGCCTTGGTGTTCTAGCCTATGTCGATTTGTCTGACACAGCCTTAAGCTAAGGCGGATAATTTTATGTCAAATACTATGAATTTCAAACCGAGAGGCATTGGATCTGACTCGTTAAGGGCCAGCCACACGCCCACTAAAATCGTACGACTGTACGACACGATTCACGTGGTGGACAAGAACAAATTGTGATTCGCGCTTCGAGATCACGTGATCGAATCGTATCGTACAGTCGTGCGATTTTAGCGGACGTGTGGCTGGCCCTTTAGTGCTCCAGCCCACAGGATGTAGTTGGCCTTCAATCAGAGAATATAATCAGACCTGGCATGGCAGTACCTCCAGGATCTGCTCAGAGCACTGAATGATGGTTGGTTGATGGTTCGTCCCATGTGTGCTGTTTTCTGCAGCCGAGTGGACGTAGAACCTAACTTTCACTTCCTTCCATCCCACGCCGTCTGCCCTCAAGCCCTTTAGGCCAAGAGAGTGGGGATGTACCCTAGCCAAGGCATCTCCACAATATATAAACACATTTTAGCCCCAGCCTTCCTGAATAGCAGCTGCCTCCTCTGCTGCCTGGAAACCATGGTCGGAAACGAAGAAGAAAAAAATATGTTTAATGTCCTCCGGTCTGGAACAGACACAGGACTTTAGTAGATATAAAGATGGTGGGAACGATCCTGGAGGAAATGCCCGGAGGCAGTGCAACACCAGTAAAGTCCCGAATTTTTAACAATGCAGATGTGAACCCGACGTATAAGGAAACAACAGACTGGCATACACAAACAGATATCCCAGGTCGGTGATTACTTCCAAATTATGCAAGCTCGGCTTTCTTCTGTCCTGCTCTCTCTCTCTCTCTCTCTCTCTCTCTCTCTCTCTCTCTCTCTCTCTCTCTCTCTCTCTCTCTCTCTCTCTCTCTCTCTCTCTCTCTCTCTCTCTCTCTCCCTCTCCCTCTCTCATCTCTCTCTCTCTCTCTCTCCTCTCTCTCTCTCTCTCTCTCTCTCTCTCTCTCTCTCTCTCTCTCTCTCTCTCTCTCTCTCTCTCTCTCTCTCTCTCTCTCTCTCTCTCTCTCTCTCTCTCTCTCTCTCTCTCTCTCTCTCTCTCTCTCTCTCTCTCTCTCTCTCTCTCTCTCTCTCTCTCTCTCTCTCCCTCCCCTCCCTCTCTCTCTCTCACCCTCTCCTCTCTCTCTCTCTCTCTCTCTTCTCTTCTCTCTCACACTCTCTCTACTCTCTCTCTCTCTCCCTCTCTCTCTCCTCTCTCTCTCTCTACCTCTCTCTCTCTCGGTCTCTCTCTCTCTTGTCTCTCTCTCTCTCTGTGTCTCCCTCCCTCCTCTCTCTCTCTCTCTCTCTCTCTCTCTCTCTAAAAATGAAATCTCTCAAAAAAATCTCTCTCTCTCTCCCTTCTCTCTCTCTCGCTCTTCTCTCTCTCTCTAAGCGGTCTGATCTCTCTCTCTTTTCTCTCTCTCTCTCTCTCTCTCTCAGTCTTCCCTTCCTTCCCAGACCCTCTCTCACTTCAAAACATTCCGCATCATCGTCTTCACATTATTTTAACACACTGTCCTGTCCCCCCCCCCCTCTTCTTCCCATACTCCACCCCCTACCCCCTTATCGATCGGTCTTGTTGCTTGTATTGATCGATGTGTCAAAACCACCTCTGTTTGAGGGGGAAAAAAATGAATAAAATAAAATGAAATGAATCCAAAAAATAAATTTAAAAAAAGCTTGTGTTTTGCGCTGCTTGAATAGTTAAGCGGTTTGATCTTCTATCTCTCTTCTCTCTGTCTGTTTTCGTCTGTCTGTTTGTCTTTTCTCTATGTGTGTCAATGTCTCTTTCTCTGTCTGTCTTTCTCTGTCTCTCTCTCTCTCTCTCTCTCTCTGTCTCTCTCTCTCTCTCTCTCTCTCTCTCTCTCTCTCTCTCTCTCTCTCTCTCTCTCTCTCTCTCTCTCTCTCTCTCTCTCTCTCTCTCTCTCTCTCTCTCTCTCTCTCTGTCTCTCTGTCTGTCTCTCTCTCTCCCTCTCTCTCTCTTTCCCTCTCTCTCTCTCACAAACTCACACAACGTCTCTCTCGCTCTCTCTCGCTCTCTCACTCTCCACTCTCTCTCTCTCACTCTCTCTCCAAACTCTCTCTCACCTCTCTCTCTCACGCACACACACTCTATCCCTCACACACACCTCCCCCCCACTTTCTTTCTTCTTCACACACGCACACGCACAACGCGCGTTGAAACACACACACGCACGCACGCACGCACACGCACACACACACACACACACACACACACACACACACACACACACACACACACACACACACGCGCGCGCGCGCGATATAAAGGATGCGGTTGAAGCAAAAAGAAAGTCGCAGAAAACCCAAGGGAGATATGGGGGCGAATGAGGAATATTGTTTGCTTTAGCCAGCGATTTGTAATAGGAGTCTGCAAGACCAACAGCTTTCTGGCACACCTAAGCATCCGTGAGCTTTTGCCTCTGTCACTAAATCAGTGATTAATCGAACATATTATGGCTTCTCTTTTTCATCTATCGATCATCTTTATTTGTGTGGAGTTTTTGTTGTTGTTTGTTTTGGCTAATTAGCCTATATGTCTCTGTCGAAAAGGCTTTTCGTGTTTTGTTTGTTCGATTTGTTTTTGTTTTGAAATTTCTTGCCTGTTTGTGTCCATGAAGACATGCATCTTTACTTTGAAGATTAAAAACACCATAATTATATGCCCACATTTTATTTTCAATTAAACGTTGCATTTTTATATGGCATTTTATCCATAATTGACATATCTAACAGGGATTGTGAGTAAAACTTTGCGATTTCGAAGACAAAACATGACCGTCCCATTTTTGGGACAGTGGGCACGAGAGGGTAGGGTTTTTTCATACTTTTCAAATCACATTTACTAAAAAAAATAGCTGATATACTATGAACTTTTTTGTGGAATAATATCATTAAATATGACAAGAAGCAGTCATAAACTATGATTCTGAGCAAGCCGTATATTTTCAATGGAATAAATGTTGTTTATTCTTACATTTTATATTGAATAAAACAGAAAGCGAACCAAAAAATTGCATTTTTTTGTGAGACAGAAATTCAGGAATTTGTCCTTTTGACTTCAACTAAACTGCAGAAGAAGTAAAATATTTTGCTTTGCCACAATTTACAGTTATTTTAAATGTCCTATGGCAAAGTGCTGTCAAAAGCATGATTCATACACCCGATGTTAGCATTTTCGGCATCCAAGACAGGTATTTTTAGCGCATGAAAAGTGTTTTCGTTGAGCCATTTTTCTACGGGATCATTCACAACAACAACAACATACAGTATTTATACGGCGCTGAATCTTGATAGAAATCAAATCAAAGCGCACACACACGTTAGCATTCACAACGCATTCAAACAAAAACGCAATACAAAGCGAACACACACGTATGACATAAACGGTATACAGCAGAAACAGACCTAAAAGCAAGAGAGAGAAGAGAAAGAGAGTGGAGCCTCAATGACGGGGGAACAGGTGGGTTTTGAGGTTAGATTTGAAAGCAGAGAGGGTCGGTCGCTGACGGAGGGAAAGTGGAAGTTTGTTCCAAGATGTCGAAAACGAATTCACCCCATCAAACTGATCACTTCAGCTAAATAGTTATTCACTGTCACATAGCCCCTAAATAGTCATGTGCTGCATGTGAAACTAGTAACAGTAAACTCTGGCAACTGGTCTGTGAATAATTGAATAAAGTTTCAGGGTGCCAGCTCCGTGTATCACGTGTCCGTTGTTCACGTGTCCTTTATACACGTATCTGTTCTTCACGTGAACACTTGTTATCACAGGGCAACTGATATTCCAAACCTAAATCTGCGTTGACTGAGTTGTAGCTGATTCATGCTTTGATAAAGATGATCTCTCTCTCTCTCTCTCTCTCTCTCTCTCTCTCTCTCTCTCTCTCTCTCTCTCTCTCTCTCTCTCTCTCTCTCTCTCTCTCTCTCTCTCTCTCTCTCTCTCTCTCTCTCTCTCTCTCTCTCTCTCTCTCTCTCTCTCTCTCTCTCTCTCTCTCTCTCCCTCCCTCTCTCTCTCTCTCTCTCTCTCTCTCACTCTCTCTCTCTCTCTCTCTCTCTCTCTCTCTCTCCTCTCTCTCTCTCTCTCTCTCCCTCTCTCTCTCTCTCTCTCTCTCTCTCTCTCTCTCTCTCTCTCTCTCTCTCTCTCTCTCTCTCTCTCTCTCTCTCTCTCTCTCTCTCTCTCTCTCTCTCTCTCTCTCTCTCTCTCTCTCTCTCTCTCTCTCAGTGTCCGTCTGTGATCCGTCTCTCCGTCTGTCTCCCCTCCTTCTCCACACACCCCTCTGAATGAAATATTGTCTTTCATGGCACTTCCAAATATGTCAGAGAGTGACAGAGAAAATGTGCCTACACGAACTGCAAACAGATAACTTCTGAAGATTGTTTTCAGGTTTCTCAAGTGATTCTGTTCTCATGTTTGTTTTCCGTCAAATATCCCAAAATTAATATACACAACTCACAATATTCTTAATAACGTGAAAAATCAGTAAACGATTCTCCCTTTTTTATTTTCAATAATTTGTATACACAGATCAAAATTTACTATGTACAGCAATGTAGACGTGAAGAACGGAGAGAAGGAGGGGAGAGAGAGAGAGAGAGAGAGAGAGAGAGAGAGAGAGAGAGAGAGAGAGAGAGAGAGAGAGAGAGAGAGAGAGAGAGAGAGAATACGAATGCGAATGCTTTATTGAGGGTACAAATGATAAGCTACAATAGCTTCTTTGCACCTTGCCCTCTCACTCACACGTGAAGAACGTGTTAAACAGCTAACACCGGTGCGCCCCGGTTCGCATATTGCCGTTTCGCATACTGCCGCTTCGCATAAAGCCGATTCACATACCACCGCTTCGCATACAAAGCTTTGTAGACATGGCATTTCGCATAAAACTCAGAAAGTTAGGGCTAGGGTTAGGGATAGGTTAGGGGTAGGGTTAGGGATAGTAAGAAAGTAACAGGAAGTCACGTAGAGTGCATTAGAACCTGCAAGAGTGCATAATATGCGAAATGGCAAACCCGTTTATGCGAACTGCCAGTTTTTTGTGTGAAGAGACACTCGACTTGCGCCCGCGGCTCTGATCAAAGGATTATGCGAAACGCATTATGCGAACCGGTGGGCACCCGCTAACACGGGTAGTAAAATGTAAATTAGACTAAGCTGGCAAAGCGATTGGGTGCTTAGTCTAATTTACATTGTACACAATTACGGGTATCTGGCAGGATTTGATAGTACCCAAACAACGTTCTTCTGTTGTGTTGCTGAGTTGGTGTTTTGTTCGTGTATTGTTTGGTTATCTTGTTCCTTTAAAGTAACGATTCAGACGGTGTGTCTTTTTTATTTGTTTAACCGGAGGTCTTATTATACCGCTCTAAATGTAAATACATATGTATGTCATTTCAGTTTAACCCTTTCACCGCCAGCCATATTTCAGCAAAACGTTCCATTAAATTCACCTGGGTAGAGAACAAAAGCCATCTGCAGTATTGTGGATTCTCCTGTGACATATATCAAATAAGGTATATCCTTATTTCCCCAACTAACACAATAGGGTCTTTGGATAATGGACCCCAATTTGATGCCTTTAGTGACATAGGTGTTAAATCAATGTGGTGCTAAAATGCGAGTTTGGCGATGAAAGGGTTAAACAAACACAACCCAAACCCCGACGCGAATAATAGCTTTGTTAGATTGCTGAGCGGGAAGGGATTTCAATGTTTTACAAAATGCGTGGGCTGGGTACTTGGCCTATGGCAGCTAACAAAATAATTGCAAAACATTTCCAGAACGAAGTGAACTTTTCCTTTTAACAAGTTTGCAGCATGCAGTTAGTTGTAAGTTTGCATTTTGTACCAATTAACACTTTTTTAACTGAACACTTGATCGATATTGCTTGCTTTTCGTGTATGGGATGTTTTCTAGTGACAAACATGTGAAAAAACTACCCGCAGCTAAACGTGCATTCGTGATCTGTCTGGCAATGTGTGTGTGTCAGTCACTCGTGTCCGACCATGACTTCCATATAGCACAGAAGGCAACTGCTGTTGTGGATTGGTGGGGGTGGGAGATTTGTTTATCGTGGAGACGCCTGGCTTGCCGGACATGCCCGCTGTATCGGATGAAAGGAGTTTAAGGCAGTTGCTGCTAGGGATATATTTATAACTAGCCGGTTACTACCCGCTTCGTGGATATAGGCTAAGCGTAGTCAACTGTATTAAGAATCCACTGTATTATTATTTGCGTGTTGGGTTGATTGTTAAAAAAAAAAAACAATTTGGACGGAGCCAGGTTCAAACCCGGAACGTTTGTGTCAGTATGCGACGACTTAACCATTAGGCTATTGTATCTTGCTGCTGCCTGTTGAAAATGTTGCCTTATCATATAGTAATAAGCCAACTGTCCGTGTGTGTGTCTGTGTGTCTGTGTGTGTGTGTGTGTGTGTGTGTCTGAAACACGAAACGGGCCTTATAACTCCGCCGTTTTTCGACCGAATCGCTTCAAATTTGCTGTGAGCCCTAACGGGCCGATGGCAACGGCAACCGAGGCGGCCGTGTCATTTGCGCGGTTCGGCAAATGCGCGAAACGCGCATCCGCCGGCCTCTCGGCGCCCGTATCTCCGGTGTTTCTGGACCGATTGCCTTCGAATTTGGCAGGAAGATCACCGAGGACGGTAACTAGCCCTGTACCAACCCGGAAGCGAATCGGTTCAGAAATGCGCGCGCTATACGACTCCGCCGTTTCTTAACCGAATCGCTTCAAATTTGCTGTACTCAGCGTTACCAGTACTTGGCGTTACCGCTACTAGGCGTTACCGTTACTAGGCGTTACTGGGACTCGGCGTTGCGCTAGTAGTTGTAAAAAGCAGTGGGTAGAACCACTGACCTGGTCGATCGCTTTCTTGACTTTGACTAATTACGCTAATTACGGAGCGTGTTGCAAAATGTAATGTACCCTATGTTACCCGGGGATCATCCATCTGGATACTGTGAAAGTTTGGCGGCGATAAAACCACGCTAAATATGGTTTTATCCCGAGAAAAAAAACCCACACACACACAGCTCGGTTATATATATAGAAGATGATAATGGACCATTATTGTGCAAGAGAGAGAGAGAGAGAGAGAGAGAGAGAGAGAGAGAGAGAGAGAGAGAGAGAGAGAGAGAGAGAGAGAGGAGAGAGAGAGAGACTTGAAAACTTAAACCTTTATTTTCCAAGGATATAGATTTTAGGCAAAGCCTATTCTTTTAGGCAAAGCCTATTCTTCCAATCTGTCCTTGATACATATATACAACATAGAATACAAACGTGGTAAGGCATACTATTACACATAAAAAGCTGAACACAGTACTTCGCCTGCTGTTTTTTTTATAACAACTGTCCGGACATAGGAGCCGTCCGACATTTGGGTCCCTTCCCTTATCGGTCAATTCTGCAAATATATATGTTACGCCCAATCCATGAAATTGCTCATTTCATGAAATGGGCTTTTTGGTTTTGCCCAGTTCGTGAAATAGCCAATGACTTTACTTGAGAAAAGCAATATGAATGAAAAATAGTTTTTTGTTCATTAACACACATAGATCAAGAATTGGTTCAAACCCTACAAGACGGAAACACGCAACGAACCACAACTGTGACAAATCGCGGTGTACTGCAATACATAGTGGGGGGTAGTGTTAGGTTTTAGGGCTAGGGTTAGGGATAGGGTTAGTATTCCAAAAAGGTTATTAGCTAAATGATGTTCCTAAAATACAGCTTTATGTTTGGTAAGAAAGGCAAAAACGGAAAAATACAAATTAACCGAGAAATGCAGGGGGGTTGGCACATCTTTACCTTTACCGAAATATAATCTGTAGATAAGTTAAAATGATTTTATTCAG
>CM065691.1:40721393-40723893 GCA_017654935.2 Phymorhynchus buccinoides
TATGTACACTCTAGAGGTGGGGGGAAAAACCGGTTTGAACCGAAAAACCGGTGTTAAGCATTCGCGGTTCGAAAAACCGGTTCGAGTTGCTGTGAACCGGTTTTTTAACTGCAAACTGAAAGTAAGTTTTACTTAGAATAACGCATTCTTTTAGAAGAACAACACTGATTCTCAGCGCAGATTGGGTGTTTGTAAACCAAGAGTAGCTGTTTCTAGTTTGTGGTGGTGTATGGCTTTGACTTTGACTGAGTGTTGAGTTGAGTATGTGTAGTGTGTCATAAGTCACAAGTTTCTTTAGTGTGTGTGTGTGTGTGTGTGTGTGTGTGTGTGTGTGTGTGCGTGTGTGTGCGTGCGCGCGTGCGTGCGTGCGTGTGTGAATATTCTGATAAATAAATATGTGTTTGCATAGGTGAAGCTAGTGATGCGAGTACTGGTTTAAAAAACGGTTCAGTAAAACCGGTTCGAATAGGGAAAACCGGTTTAAAACCGGTTCGGATTTTTGAACCGGTTCTCAACTCTAGTACACTCCCAAAACGATTGCACGTTGAGCCTAATTTACACAATACTACCCGTGTTGACTGTCTAACACGCACTTGTGAACGCGCTACCGGGGCTATGAGCAAACCAGTTTTATATTGAGGGGAGATTTTTGTTAAGAAGTGAGAGAAGAGGGGGTAGAAATCGACTTAAGAGCAACTTAACAACGTGGCACGTGGGACGCGTTCCATAAAAGCAGGCCACAACGGGCTGTCAAAGCCCCTTGCCCTCTGGCAAAACCCACCTGAGTCTCGCTTATAACGGCTTCGATTGGGTCACTTCAACAGGACACAACCTTGGTTTTGCTGGCGACAAAGCTTTGGTTGCTAGAAAGAAATAACATCAATATTTGTTTGTTTTTTAAATTACACGATGCCCCTGAGTTTAATTATTTCACGACTTGGTTATTTGCTCCAGAATTGTCAGGCTGTAACATTGGTGATCAGCAGCTGAATGTGACATTGACCCCAATTTTTCAAACCTATGTTTTATCTGAACGGTTAAAGAGAAGTAGCATTTTAGCTAAAACTATATCGTATGAATGTGTCCGCTTTTAAATGAGCAATTCGTCGTCAGATTTCGTTTACTTGTGTTTTCTGTATACATCGTTGCCATCCACAATGTCCTAAGACCTTCTTTAATACAAGGACGTGATCAACATAATGTTTTCTTTCATGCGTGTGCCTGTGTGTGTGTATGTATGTGTGTGTACAGTATTTATATATATATGTGTGTATATGTGTGTGTGTGTACACGCGCATGCACTTATACACGTGTGTGTGTGTGTCAGAGAGAGAGAGAGAGAGAGAGAGAGAGAGAGAGAGAGAGAGAGAGAGAGAGAGAGAGAGAGAGAGAGAGTGAGTGAGAGAGAGAGAGTGTATGTGTGTGTGTGTACGTGTGTGCGTGTGTGTGTGTGTGTATGAGTGTGTGTGTGTGTGTGTGTGTGTGTGTGTGTGTGCGTGCGTGTGTGTGTGCGTGCGCCCGCGTGCTTGTGTGCATGTGTGTGTGAATTCTGCAAACTGTCATGTTCTGATGCTATCCATCCCTAGCCATCATCCCCCACAACGTCATAGCCTGTCGCTTACAGGCGGCCTTCCAACAGCGCTATGATGAAAACCAGGGCCAACTAACGAAGGTGACAACACGGAGCAACTTGTGCTGATGAACCCACGATAGAGGTCACCGCCAACCTCCCCTCATATAACCCCCCACCCCACCCCACCTCACTCCACCCCATTCCACCTCAAGGATCACTAGGCTTAAATCCTAGATTGAACGCCACCGACAACACCACCCTTTCTTTGGTCGAGTTGTACTTTAGACACCCTCCAGGATCAAATGTTTTCCATTGAAACTTTTTACTGAGAACCAACATTCTGCCATTGTCAATCAGTAAGGCTACTGTCATGACACTGAAAGAATCGAACTTTGCAATTAGATCGAGAGTCGTAAACAGGAGGGATGGGGGGGGGGGTAAAGTACAACTCTGACCTTTCTTCTTCTTCTTCTTCTTCTTCTTCTTCTTCTTCTTCTTCTTCTTCTCTTCCTTCTTCTTCTTCTTCTTCTTCTTCTTCTTCTTCTTCTTCTTAATCTCTTCTTCTTCTTCTCTTCTTCTTCTTCTTCTTCTTCTTCTTCTTCTTCTTCTTCTTCTTCTTCTTCTTCTTCTTCTTCTTCTTCTTCTTCTTCTTCTTCTTCTTCTTCTTCTTCTATGCACTCAATTGGAGGTTGGGGAATCTTTTCATTCCCACTGATGAGGTAGCTGCTACCAGTGGGACCGCGCATGCGCGGTCGGAAACGAATTCCTTGATCCTCAGGGCAGTCACGTGCGCAAGCAAGGATCAGGCGTTTGGGAACAGCAAACCAAGTTATCAGGCAGGGAGTTTGGGCGTTTTGGAAGGAAAAAAAACCCATAAAACATCGTAGTTCAGCACTCCATTTCATAGCTCGAAAATGTATTTTTCTT
>CM065691.1:40731393-40743893 GCA_017654935.2 Phymorhynchus buccinoides
ACTGTGGTGCTAAAATGCGACTTTGGCGGTGAAAGGGTTAAGTTCAGGAGTGGCATTGTTAACCTATTTTTTTAAAATCTTTTTCACAAATCAGCCAACGACTGTGGTCTCGTTTATAAAGCGTACGTTTTGGCATTGATAAATCATTGAAAATAATGAAATAACAGGTACTCAAATGTATTGTAAAATTTAAGTAATTTGAAAACAAATAGTTTTCAATAGAAATCGCTTAGTGCAGATAACAAGTTGAAGTGTGTAGCCTACTTGTTTGTTATACGTGGGGCAGCAAAACAAAAAGTTTGCATTGATGATTATGCATATGAAGGAAATCTGTTTCTGAGGGTTGTTAATGAAGAAATTGAAAGTTTATACGTATGCATAAAGCTTTTAAAATAAAACCACCAATTTGCCTGCCCCAAAAAACTTTAATTGACAACATTAATATATTCCGGTGTGCTCAAAACAATGGTGGAGGCTGATTTTAACAAGATAAATATTTTCACCACCACACAAAAAAAAAAATCTTGTAAGCTTTTTACAAAGAAAATTAGAAAACAACTTTAAATTTGATCGAATACTGATGACCATGTCCTTTAAGGTTTCTGTACACGTGAACATTTTTCACACTTTTCCCATGACAACACAACGATTGGCCAGACATACATATCACTGTGTTGCTGTGGGCACACACCCCTGCATTTCTCGGTTGGTTTAAACAAATCTTTATTCATTCGGAAACGATCAAACATGAAAGACAATTAGAGCAACAACAAGCTCGAAGCTTATACCGTGCTCCTTAAATTAACGTCATAATTGCACAATTGATTGAACAGATGGAGACTGCATTTAAACCAAGTAATATAAACAACTGTGAATACAAAAGAAGAGTTTTAAGTGTGAACAAAATAGAAGTAATAATAATAATAATAATAATAATAATAATAATAATAATAATAATAATAATATAATAATAATAATAATAATAATAATAATAATAATAATAAATATCAATCAATAAATTTGCAAATTTGTAAATTTGGGAGAGACCAAGGGGAAACAAAACAATAATTTATCCATAGCACAACATGAAATGTGAATCAGCCAGTAAAGCATTGGAGAAGCACACACAATTCATGCACGTTTCGATCATACAGACAATATTGCTTTCAAAACTTCAATACTACTACTAATAATTAATAAATAAATAAAATAAATAAAAAAGATTTAAATAGATAAATAAATAAATACAAACATGACTTAAAATCTGTTGGTTTCGGAAATATATTCATGAACAGTTTCAAATATCAAAATGTTTGTATTGATGTGTAGTGCAGGGTTACCCTTCAGAAGTGTTTCAACAATACAATATTCTATTGGAAGTGTTGAAATTGTACGAGCACGGGCTCCATTAAAGAGAATACAATGTAACAAGTAATGCTCCACCGTCTCCGCCCCGTTACCACAAGCACAAAATGGGTCATCGACAAGATGACGATTAAACATATCATTCTTTAAGTCGCTCATGCCAAGACAGAGACGGCAGTGCATTACCTGCTGTTCCCTCTTGCCAAGATAGAAATGAGGCGGTACAACAGGATCATGTGCCGACAAGTAACACTTAATTGTGCTTAAAGTGTTGCATGCTTTAATATTGTTTGGCAAAGAGTTCCACAGGAGCGTTGTAGATGGGACAAATGACTTTTTATATAATTCTGTTTTGCATCTAGGCACATTTCTTTCTAAGAGTCTTCGTCTATAGTATGGGGTTCTGTCTGCAACAAGGCCAGGTAAAATGTTTAATAAATAATCAGGGCACATACCATTTAGAATTTTATATTAAAAATTAATTTTATGTCTTTCTCTTCTTTTCTTTAATGAACAAAAGCCAGATTCTTATACAGCTTTTGATGACTTGTTCCACGAACTGCTCCAACAATTGTTCTTATGGCTTCTAAGTGTAATTATTCAAGTGAATTTGATTGTGTTTCAGTACAATTATCCCAGACGACATCAGCATAATCAAAGTAAGGCAGTACAAAAGATTCATACATTCTTTCTAAAGCTTTTCGGCTAATTCTATACTTATAACGTTTCATGCAAGAGAGAAGCATGGTGACTTTCTTAACAATACTGCGGATATGCTCTTCCCATTTACAGCTATTTTGGAGCACAAGTCCTAAGTGTTTATGTTTGTCAATATCGCACAATTGAACAGTTCCAAAAGTAAGGGGAAGAACGAAATTATTTCCGCGTACAAATTATTTAGCAGTTCAGTTTTTTCTTCACTAAATCTAACTTTCCAATGCATGGCCCAATTGTTGATCTTTAATAAGTCAGCATTAATAATTTATGTACGAGTAACATGGTTATTGAGTGATAGGGACATGCTGGTGTCTTCAGCGAAAAGTTTAACGTTAGATGTTATGCCATTAACTATATCATTTATATAAATAAGAAACAAGAGTGGTCCAAGAACAGAACCTTGTAGAACCCCTGCTGGGATCTTTAAATAATCAGATTTTTCACCCTTGATTACTACTGCCTGATAACGGTTTGATAGATAATCGGTAAACCAAGCTAGTAATTTCCCACGAATACCAATTCCATTAAGTTTACCTTTATGCCAAACACGGTCAAAGGCTTTAGAAATGTCAAAATACACTGCTTGAGTTGTAACACCACTGTCAAATGAAGAACACAAATCATTATAAATACACAACATTTATGGATGCATCTTTCCAGTGCTTTTCCAACATAACTCAACAATGAAATTGGTCGATAATTATTGCAAATATGTTTACATTGTTTTTTATGTAAGGGGCTTACGCGAGCTAATTTCCAGGCACCAGGAAATTTACCTTCGGCCAAGCTCCTATTAAAAATGAAAGTCAAAGGATAAAGTATTACAGGGAGAGCTGCAATTAATAATCTGTTATGAATCAAATCAGGCTCAACTGCCTTGTTTGTGTTAAGATTCTCAAGAACATTCTTCACATCAGTAAGTGTTAAGGAAATTTCAGAAATTTCAGGAATAAGGTAAGGAACATCTGGAACGTCGTTATTACTATTTTCTAATGTGGATTGGGCTATGAAGAATGCATTGAAAACATTGCCTTTTTCTTTATTACTGTAGTGTACTGTACCCTCATGAAGAATGGGTGGGATCTCATTTGACTCAATTCCTTTTTTGTTTAAAAAGGATTTAACAAGTTTCCACCATTCCTTGTTACCAAAGTTTGTGGAATTAGAAACCTTATTAACCAGTTCACTTATATAATCTTGTTGTCTTTACCTTTCTTTAGACGTTGCATAATTTCGGAACTGACGAAAAGTTTTCCAGTCATTTGGATCATTAGTCTGTTTGGCTGGCTACATTGTGAATGGATATGCGCTCCCCAATCAACAATCTGATCTCATCTGTTATCCAAGGCACGTCATTTCTCGGTTAATTCCATTTGTTCCGTTTTTGCCTTTCTTACCAAATATAAGGCTGTATTTTATTAACCTTTTCAGCTAATGATCTTTTTGGAATAATAACCCTAACCCTCCCCCCCCCCTATAAGACAGAAAAACATAATGAACCACGACTGTGACAAATGCCGCGGTGTACTGCACTACATAGGGGGGGGGGGGGGGGGGGGGGGGGGGGGGGGGGGGGGCGGGGGTCCTATTAAATAATGGCCTTTATCATGACTGCAATTAATTATTGAACAAAGATAATTAGCTGAAAATGTTCATAAAATACAGCTTCATGTTTGGTAAGAAAGGCAAAAACGGAAAAATGGAATTAACAGAGAAATGTAGGTTGATTGTATTCATAGGCTATCAAACAATGTATTATCTGCCTATCCATTAGCGTTCAGTGCACAGATGTGAAGAAGAAGAAGAAGAAGAAGAAGAAGAAGAAGAAGAAGAAGAAGAAGAAGAAGAAGCGACTACAACGATGATGTTGATGGAGGAAGAGGAAGACGACGACGACGAAGACGACGATAATTTTTAAAAAGACACGAAGGTATGTAAAAGAGAGACGACCAATTGTGATTATGCAGATGTATCAATCGAGCTTGCGAACAAAACCAAAAAGAAGAACAAGTTTTGAAATGGCATGAAAATAAATGTGAAATGTCTATCAGACGTGAGGGAAATGAGAAGAACTGGGTTTTTTGTTGTTGTTGAGACTTGGAAGCCGGAGGGTGGTGTAAATACACCACCCGTTCCACAGAGAAACCCTCTAAGTGATGGAGACAAACATCAGCAGCAGCAGCTTCGCACGGAAACCTGAAAATGAAGAGGAAATAGATGGCAGAATGTGAAAAGAAATGCCTTCAATTAAAGCGAAAGACAACGACAATGACAACAGGCGGTTGTACGTTATCCTTAAATGGAAGACTTGTGGGTAGGTGAGTGTGTGTGTGTGTGTGTGTGTGTGTGTGTGTGTGTGTGTGTGTGTGTGTGTGTGTGTGTGTGTGTGTGTGTATGTGTGTGTGTGTCTGTGTGTGTGTGTGTGTGTGTGTGTGTGTGTGTGTGTGTGTGTGTGTGTGTGTGTGTGTGTGTGTGTGTGTGTGTGTGTGTGTGTGTGTGTGTGTGTAAATATAAGCTCTATTTACTCACCCCTCACTATTCTGCCCTTTCCATTCCTTTATCTCACCCCTACTGTAGTATAATTATATAAATGGAAGAAATTTTAAAAAATGTAGAGTTTGATTTAGAGAGAAATATAATTATAATAGAGATCGCGTTTGATTCATTCTTAATTTACCCCCCCCCCCCCCCCCCCCCCACACACACACACACACCTAAATTGAAATCTGAAAATTAAAACAAGCTCGGAACAAAAACAAAGCCCGGGTTAACCCTTTCGCCGCCAGCCATTTTTTAGCAAAAAAAGTACCATTAATCTTAACTGGGAAGAGAAACAAAACCTCTGCAATATTGTGAATTCCTCTGTGACATGCATAGCATTAGGCCTATCAGCCCAAAATTAAGAAAATAGGGTCTTTGGATAACAGGCCCTGATCTGATGCCTTTTAGTGACATGGGTGTTAAACCATTGTGGTGCATAAATGCGACATTGGCGGTGAAAGGGTTAAAAACCATGGACTGGAGCAAAAATAGAAACAGTAACGCGGTCAAAAGTACCCTGAATCTGAACTGAAATGACACTGTCAATACGCGTAAGAGATAATTAATGTCAGTGCAAAGCAAAGGTGAAGAAGAAGAAGGGTTGAAATACTGTCATCACCACAGCCGACTCGATGCGATTATGTTTTGCACTGCAGATGAAAGGTGAACTGGAAGACATAAGTAGGTCAGCAGAAAAGACGCAGATTGTAAAGGGAGGACCAGGAATTATCAATATTGTCATGGCGATTTTAAAAGAGAGGGGAAAGTTTATTTTAAAAAAAAGAATCAGTAATAGCGGGGTACTTTTCATAGGGGAAAATTTAAAAATAATGATATATCTGGTCTGATTCTTCACACACACAGAGAGAGAGAGAGAGATATATATATATATATATAGAGAGAGAGAGAGAGAGAGAGAGAGAGAGAGAGAGAGAGAGAGAGAGAGAGAGAGAGAGAGACAGAGAGAGAGAGAGAGAGACAGAGAGAGAGAGACGCAAGAGAGACGCAATGACGCAATGAATTTTAATGTTAGGCCACCGACCTATACACATTTGAAGAGAGAGAGAGAGAGAGAGAGAGAGAGAGAGAGAGAGAGAGAGAGAGAGAGAGAGAGAGAGAGAGAGAGAGAGAGAGAGAGAGAGAGAGAGAGAGACAGAGAGAGACAGATAGAGAGAGAGACGCAATGACGCAATGAATTTTAATGTGAGACCACCGATACACATTGACACAGAGAGCAGAGAGAGAGAGAGAGAGAGAGAGAGAGAGAGAGAGAGAGAGACCGATACACATTTGAGAGAGAGAGAGAGAGAGAGAGAGAGAGAGAGAGAGAGAGAGAGGAGAGAGAGAGAGAGAGAGAGAGAGAGAGAGAGAGAGAGAGAGAGAGAGAGAGAGAGAGAGAGAGAGAGAGAGAGAGAGAGAGAGAGAGCAACAACAAATGCACGTTCACGTGAAAGAGACAGACATAGAGATAAACAGACAGACAGGCATACACAGAAGCACATACAGACAGACAGACAGACAGACAGAGATAGAGAGAGGTAAATGAAATGCTATGTTTGATGTTGTTGACATAGTGCTGCCCTGTCTGGCAGAGGAGAAGGAAGGGCTGCTTCAGGCTTCGGGCGCTGTGTCAGTAGTAGTAGCAGAGAGACTGCTACATTCTCTCTGGTAGTTAATAGAGTCATCAGCTAAAAGCCTTCCATGCCTCCGGGATCTTGTTGACACATAGTGACCTCCGCTCTTTATTTACCTCAGAGATCGATGCGCCACGTTTCGCCTACTCCGAGTTTCGCCAAAGGTAAAGATGTGCCACCTCCCCCCCCCCCCCCCTGCATTTCTCGGTTAATTCCATTTGTCCGTTTTTGCCTTTCTTGCCAAACATAAAGCTGTGTTTTATGAACCTTTTCGGCTGATTATCTTTTTGGAATAATAACCCTAACCCTAACCCTAACCCTACCCCCCCCCCCCCCTCGCCCCCCTATAAGACGGGAAAACGCAATGAACCACGACTGTGACAAATGCCGCGGTGTACTGCACTACATAGGGGGGGGGAGGGGGGTCCTATTAGATAATGGCCTTTATCATGACTGCAATTAATTATTGAACAAAGATAATTAGCTGAAAATGTTCATAAAGTACAGCTTCATGTTTGGTAAAAAAGGCAAAAACGGAAAAAATGGAATTAACCGAGAAATGTAGGGGGGGGGTGGCACATCTTGACCTTTACCCGAGTTTCGCCAATGCACGTTTCATCGACTAAAAGGGTCTAATACACTACGTACGATTCGCTATCAATACGATGCGATTGTGACGATGCGAGTCACGATACACGTGAAATTCGTGTATTTGTGGTCTACTTGAGTAAGTATATAGAGCGAAAGTAGTAGAATTGGTGGGTTTTTTTTAGACGGAAGTATTTCACGTGAGTCATGACTCGCATCGTCACAATCGCATCGCATTGACAGCGAATCGTATGTAGTGTAGCTGGCCCTTAACCCTTTCGCCGCCAGCCATTTTTCAGCCTAAAAATACTCTTAAACTTAAATGGGTAGAGAAAAAATAAATATCTTCAATATTGGGAATTCCTCTGTGACATGCATAGCATTGCGCCTATTCTTACCTCCCGAAATTAAGAAAACAGAGTCTTCGGATTACAGGCCCTGATTTGATGCCTTTTAGTGACGTGGGTGTTAAACCATTGTGGTGCACAAATGCGACATTGGCGGTGAAAGGGTTAAGTGATAAGTGATAAGTGATAAGTCTTGCTTCGGCTAAGCACACGCCACACACAGAACAACAGGACAATAATATATGCTACAGAGACAGAGGGATAAACACAGAGAGAGAGAGAGAGAGAGAGAGAGAGAGAGAGAGAGAGAGAGAGAGAGAGAGAGAGAGAGAGAGAGAGAGGGGGGGACAACAGACAGACAGACAAACAGACATACAAACAGAGACATACAGAGACACAGACAAACAGACGGAAAGACAGAAACGGAGACCAAAATCCCTCCTTCGAGTTTCAAAGTACTTCTGGAACAACGAGGCTTTATACTACTTCTTGACGACAACGAAAGGGCACTTATTTTAGGACCGACTTGACCACGCCACCTAGTGACGAGTCAGGGGCAGATAATGTACAGAGATATACAGAGACACAGAGACACAGACAAACAGACGGAAAGACAGAAACGGAGACCAAAATCCCTCCTTCGAGTTTCAAAGTACTTCTGGAACAACGAGGCTTTATACTACTTCTTGACGACAACGAAAGGGCACTTATTTTAGGACCGACTTGACCACGCCACCTAGTGACGAGTCAGGGGCAGATAATGTTCTGTGGCTATAGCCTACTAGGCAAGGGCGATAATCTTACGCATAGATGGCGCACGCATTTCAGTGCGCGAGACAGGGGCAAAGAATGTCCAGTATAAAGCCTCATTGATGGGTCTAAATGCATAGGTTCTTTTAAGATTTGTTAATTTTACCTGCCGGTGATTATCATTCCCTCGAGGTAGTGGGCGAAACGGGACATTCGTAATAGGCGAAATGCACACTATGGACCCAAAATTGTGCAAATTAGGCGGCAAGTGTTTCAGATCGAAGAGTGGGCGAAACGCGCGTAGGCGAAACGGACGGCACCCTCTGAGATACATCGGATATCCTACCGGAGAGAGAGAGAGAGAGAGAGAGAGAGAGAGAGAGAGAGAGAGAGAGAGAGAGAGAGAGAGAGAGAGAGAGAGAGAGAGAGAGAGAGAGAGAGAGAGAGAGAGAGAGAGAGAGAGAGAGGGAGAGAGAGAGAGAGAGAGAGAGAGAGAGAGAGAGAGAGAGAGAGAGAGAGAGAGAGAGAGAGAGAGAGAGAGAGAGAGAGAGAGAGAGAGAGAGAGAGAGAGGGGGAGAGAGAGAGAGAGAGAGAGAGAGAGAGAGAGAGAGAGAGAGAGAGAGAGAGAACAAGACAAGAACAACAAACAACGTTTTAATGAACCAGGCCCTCTGCCCATGTCAAAGGGAAGAGTGCGAAGGGGAAATTGTTAAATCCCCCCCCCCCCCCCCCCCCCCCCCCCCCCCCCCCCCCCCACCCCCAAAAGGGGGAAAATCCATAACACAAGATATTAAGCAAGTATTAGATAATTATCCTCATACATAATTACACCAAACCTCGCTTATCTGCGCAGATCATAAAGCGTGAGAGAGAGAGAGAGAGAGAGAGAGAGAGAGAGAGAGAGAGAGAGAGAGAGAGAGAGAGAGATATTTTGTAGAGAGAGAGAGATTTTGTAGAGAGACAGATGTGGAGACATACGGGACAGACAGAAACACAGATAGACAGACATTCAGATGGGGGAGAAGAGTTAGTGAGCGGAGGGAGAACGGACCAAGTAAAGAAAGGTAACTCTCTGTATAATTAACTCCCTTCACCAAAGTTATTTTCGGCACCAATTCGCCTAGCAAAGCACAAGCAACAGCCACAGTGGGACAGACCCAGGTTCATCCTCAAAAAGGATGATCAAGGACTGCCTATATGACCATCACTCACACAGTAATAATAATAATAATTAATAATGCTTATAATTATAGCGCATAATCTTGCAAAGCAACTACAATTTTCTTATCATATCAGAACCCTAACAATAAGAAAATTACTTTTCTCTCTTTCTAAAAACTGTACTGATAACAATGTCCCGTATGTGTCCTTTGGGACCAGGAGGACGTTAAGCGTAAACTTTCATTCACAGTACACAACAACAGTCGTGGAGAGAATTAGTGCACAACAAATCAACATTAATTCAAGAAAGGCAGTCCTTTTTTTTTATAGTAAGAACCTTGGTCTGTCCCACTGTGGCTGTTGCTTATCCTTTGCTAGGCGACTTGGTGCCGAAAATAACTTTGGTGAATGGGAGTTAATTATAGAGAGTTACCTTTCTTTACTTTACTATTATCCTCTCTCCTTGCCTCACTATTTCTATCGAAGTGTAAGCGGTTGAAAAACGCACGATGGAGACTTGTATCGCTATTTATTTCAATAACGATGTTCTTAACAACATATTTGGATACACAATTCAGTAACTGTATTTTCTTCCAATGTATAGATTTGTGCGATTGCCAACAACAAAAAGTAGTTCAGGCGTAGTATTTTCGCCCAAACCGTAGTTGGAAATTATCGTACGCTCTAGTCAATGATCAATGGGCGAGTCTACTTACATCATTGGCAGTTTGGTCTGGTTTGCTTTTTGCTACCCGTGTTGGCTGACTGGCTCGCACTCATGATTTCGGTACACGCATGAATGTCTGTTCTGTGTGTGTGTGTGTGTGTGTGTGTGTGTGTGTGTGTGTGTGTGTGTGTGTGTGTGTGTGTGTGTGTGTGTGTGTGTGTGTGTGTGTGTGTGTGTGTGTGTGTGTGTGTGTGAGTGTGTGTGTGTGTGTGTGTGTGTGTGTGTGTGTGTGTGTGTGTGTGTGTGTGTGTGTGTGTGTGTGTGTGTGTGTGTGTGTGTGTGTGTGTGTGTGGTGTGAAATATCGGATTTGTATTTAATAAATATGTTTCTGAATGTTTTGTGTTTATTACTATTGTTATTGTTGTTGTCTAAAGTTAACTTTGTAAGCGCTCTCAGAGACAGTGTAAGCTTTCTGGCGCTCTGAGCTCTTTGGAGAAAGAGCGCAACAAATATCCGTTATTATTATGATTATGATTGTTATAATATTGCTTGTAATACTAATTGATAAACCTTAATCCTTTCTTGGTCCCCTTTTTTGGCAATCATATAAAATATTATGGCTTTCTTTGATTAAAAGGAGTGAGTTTCTTGAAGTTGTTGTTTGTTCGTTCGTTGGTTGGTTATGACATAAGTCGTTTTACTATTCGTCATACTGTTAACAAATTTCCATTGGCCGTGGATCCAAAGCTTGGAATGAATCGGTTTGTTGTTGTTGTTTTTATTGCTGCCAATGAAGGTCAACAAAACGGGGCAGGAAAACGATATCAATTTGAAAAATGGCAGTAAGAATCAAATATGGCCCCCCCAAAAAAAAACCCACTAAACGTCAGAAAATAACAAAACACGAGGGCTTGGTTTTATCAAGAAAACTTCCATTACATTTTGAGAGTGTTTCAGTCGTTTCCCTGATTGATGGGAGAATGGGTAGCGTGCCTCGCCATGATTGAGCCGAAGGGAGAAGACGCTTCTCTGTTTCATCCTCGATTGGAAGGAGAGGTCCTTTGTCATTTGATGGACGAGAATTATCCATTTGACGGTTACGTTTCCAGGGATTAGATGCCATAGGGTACTGTCATTCTTCTCTGGTAACAGCCGGAATGTACTATCATTCTTCTCTGATAAAAGCCAGAAGGTATTATCATTCTTCTCTGATAAAAGCCAGAAGGTACTGTCATTCTTCTCTGATAAAAGCCAGAAGGTACTATCATTCTTCTCTGATAAAAGCCAGAAGGTACTATCATTCTTCTCTGATAAAAGCCAGAAGGTATATCATTCTTTTCAGGTAAAAACCAGAAGGTACTATCATTCTTCTCAGGTAAAAACCAGAAGGTACTATCATTCTTCTCTGATAAAAGCCAGAAGGTATATCATTCTTCTCAGGTAAAAACCAGAAGGTACTATCATTCTTCTCAGGTAAAAACCAGAAGGTACTATCATTCTTCTCAGGTAAAAAACAGAAGGTACTATCGTTCTCTGGTAAAAGCTAGAAGGTATAATTCTTCTCAGGTAAAATCCAGAAGGTACTGTCATTCTTCTCGGGTGAAAGCCAGAAGGTAATATCATTCTTCTCAGGTAAAATCCAGAAGTCACTATCATTCTTCTCGGGTGAAAGCCAGAATGTACTATCATTCTCCTCAGGTAAAAACCAGAAGGCACTATCATTCTTTTCGGGTGAAAGCCAGAAGGTACTATTAATATTCTCAGGTAAAATCCAGAAGGCACTATCATTCTTCTCGGGTGAAAGCCAGAAGGTACTATTATTCTTGTAAGGCATAAGCCGGAAGGTACTATTATTCTTCGCAGGTAAAAGCCGGAAGGTACTATCATTCTTCTCTGGTAAAAGCCGGAAGGTACTATCATTCTTGTAAGGCATAAGCCGGAAGGTACTGTTCTTCGCAGGCAAAAGCCGGAAGGTACTATCATTCTTCTCAGGCATAAGCCGGAAGGTAATATCATTCTTCTCTGGTGAAAGCCAGAAGGATCTATCATTCTTCTCTGGTGAAAGCCAAAAGGTACTACCATTCTTCTCTTGGTAAAAGCCAGAAGGTACTATTATTATTCTCAGGTAAAATCCAGAAGGCATTATCATTCTTCTCGGGTGAAAGCCAGAAGGTATTATCATTATTCTCGGGTGAAAGGCAGAAGGTACTATCATTCTTCTCAGGTAAAAGGAACAGAAGATAGTATCATTCTTCTCGGGTGAAAGCCAGAAGGTACTATCATTCTTCTCAGGTAAAAGCCGGAAGGTACTATCATTCTTCTAAGGTATAAGCCGGAAGGTACAGTGGAAAAGCCTTGACCAGGGCACGTCCTCACTCTTTAGGTTAAGAGGATTTGATTGACAGATGGCGTTGGGGAAGGTCCCTCAAACGCCAATCAACCCTCTAGGCTGCAGCACCAAGAGCTAGAGCAAAGCAACTCATCGTTTGGAGAGTCTTGGTCACTCACAAAAGACTCAACTGTGCCTTGACTCCCAAAGGCTCCCAAAGGCACACACACGGAGCACTTGTTAGCTATGTAGATGGGGGTATGCTATAAAGTTCCACTGCTGTAGAAAATCCTTTATGGTACTGCTCTCGCGTTACCCGTTGGCCCCAACTTCAGGTTGACGTCCAAGCTGTGACGAGAACAGTAAGAATAGTAAGAAAGAAATTGTTTTGCCACTTGCC
>CM065691.1:40753893-40776393 GCA_017654935.2 Phymorhynchus buccinoides
CCGTGTCATTTGCGCGGTTTCGCAAATGCGCGAAACGCGCATCCGACGGCCTCTCGGCGCCCATATCTCCGGCGTTTCTGGGCCGATTGCCTTCGCACTTGGCAGGAAGATGACCGGGACCGGGGACTATCCGTGTGCCAAACCGAAAGCGAATCGGTTCAGAAACGCGCGCGCTAGACGCCGCTTCACCTTTTCACGAATAACTCCGCCGTCTCTTAACCGAATCGCCTCCAATTTGCTGTCAGGCTTGCTATGACCGGGGCAAAGCATGGCAGGAAATTTGAACAGCATCCGTACATAAATGCGTGCGATATGCACCAATTTACAGTTTCACTCACTAGGCGAAACGACATCTGTCCAAACGTGCTGTTATTAAAGGGGGGGGGGGGACTGCTGTGGGCATGAGACCATGGTTCACACGTGCTGGGGTGACGAGTAGGTCAGCCAGCTGCTTATGGGTGGGGTAGGGGGTGGGTGGGTGGGGTAGGGGGTGGGTGGGTGGGCAGAGGGATGGTGGGGGGGGGGGGGATGGGGGGCAGTGGAGATTACAAGGGGGATGACACTACACGTATCTGTATTATTAAAAAAATCGGGACTTTACTGGTTTAGCACTGCCTCGGGCATTGCCTCCAGTATTGTTCCCACAATCTTTGTATTTACAAATGCCCCACATGCCGAAAGGCCGAAATAAGTTGGCTTTCAGTTCTTTTTTCTGTTTTTGTCCTTTGCCAATCTACGATCGCAAAGGAGTAAGTTTTCGTTCAGGTTTGTTTCCTTTTTTTGTTTGTTTGTTGTTCTTTTCTGTCTGTCCAAACGATCTCCCGAACCGCTTGACCGAATCACTTCAAATTTTGTGTGATGGTGTCTCCCTATGAGAGGAAGGCATCCGCACATCGCCGCTCTGACCTTGACCTTGGCGTATGACCTTGAAAACCCCAAATCGTTAAGGGGCCATAACTTCCACACCGCAGGTCCTGGAGTCATGAAACTTGGCATGGAGGTACTTTCGCTTATGGCCGTTCTGATGATGGCGTACCGATGAAGGTCAACGTCAAGGTCAGGGAGATCAGTATGCCTTGAAAGTGGTATGGGTCTAATAATTGGGATTTTCTGCCCCACACATATCTTCCGAACCGCTTCACCGAATCGTTTCCAATTTTGTGTGGTGGCATGTCACCATGAGAGGAAGGCGTCTGCACATAAATTATCACCATCATGACCTTCACCTTGGCGTATGACCTTCACAACCGAAAATCTTTAAGGGGCTGTAACGTCCACACCGTTGGTCTTAGGGACTTCAATCTTGGCATATAAGTACTTTGACATATGATTGTTATGATCATTGCATACTGATCAAGGTCAAGGTCAAGGTCATGGAGATCGGTAGGCCTTGAAATTGGTAGGGGTCTAAAAATTGGGTTTTTAGCCACAAAAATAAAAATATAATATTTCGCGGACCCGGCGAAACTGGTACTCAGCGTTACCGGTACTTGGTGTTACCTGTTCTAGGCGTTACCAGTACGGGGCGTTGCGCTAGTAATAATAATAATGATGGGAATTTATATAGCGCTCTTTCTCGAATGAGCTCAGTGCGCTTTACATTGATAACAAGAACATTTTAAAGTCAAACAAATAATGAATCATTAGAAAGTAAACTAAAACACAATGCTTGCATGCAACGTTCTCTTTCTTCCTCACACACACACACACACACACACACACACACACACACACACACACACACACACACACACACACACACATACATACATACACACACACACACACACACACACACACACACACACACACACTGACACACACACACACACATGCTCGCACGCGCGCACGCACACACACATACACGCACGCACGCACGTACGCACACAGGAACTCATGCATGTATGCAGGTACACACACACACATATACATACACAAACACACTAGACACACACACACACACACACACACATGAATGCACGCATGCACACATACACACACATACACGCACGCACACATACACACACATACACGCACGCACACATACACACACATACACGCACGCACACACTCACACACAATTATACAAGAGTAAAATAGTTACCATATGATAAACTGTTATCTCAAGATTTTGTACTAACATTTTTTGAATAACTTCCATGGCATAAGTTGTGTGTAAATGTGTTTGTCGTGTTTGTTTGTTTGTTTGTCTTCTTTACGTATTCATTTGCTTTTTGCTTTTTTTTCCTTGTGAAATATTGTGGGGAAAAAATTTAAATAAAAAAAATAAAAAAAAATAAAAAATAGTTACCATATGAAAATTCTAAGAAGAAACATATTATGCACGCTATATACCAGTAGGCCTATTTATGTCTGTGTGTAGGATTTTCTTTGCACGTGCGGAAGTCTCTGCGCTCGTGCGCTCGTTGTACCTTTCTTTATGTAAGCTACTGTATGTTTCCGTGGAGACCCGGTCTCCCTTTCCTGGTTCATCATCTATATGTGCGGTTGTCATAAAGTCTGCTTTACTGGGGGAAAGAAGCTTGGAGGCCGTAAAACAGACAGCAAGGGAAAAGATAGCCTCTTTTCCTTCTTCTTCTCTCTAGAGTGTATTAGGGGAAGACGGGGTAAAAAGTGCATGGGCGGGTAAGAAGCCCACCCCAATTATCTCATGAAATAAAGAAAATTTCAGTCAAATTTGCCCATGAGACGAATGCTAGACATTAACGTTCGTCTCATGGGCAAAATGAGACTGAAATTTGCTTCATTTCATGAGATAATTGGGGTGGGCTTCTTACCCGCCCATGCGCTTTTTACCCCGTCTTCCCCTAGAGTTGTCCATCAACAAGAAACTATAGAGCTAGGGGAAAGGGAAAGAGTTCTAGAAGAGAGGGGGGCCAACAAGTTGTAAAAGGCCATATCTAGTTTGGAAAGTTTTAGCAGGAAGAGTAAGGCAAAACAATCGTTCTCCGGAGAGGCATTAAAGATGGCGGTTTGGCGGTCGTGTCCTTTCGCCAGAAAAAAAAGGTAATTGTTTATGGGAGTTGTTTCCCCGTAGTGACTGGAAGGTAGTAAAAAAAAACCGACTCTATGGGGCTGACTAGGTAGTGTAACGTTGAGGTATGATTATGCCTTTAGTATGGTGCTTTGGAGGGGTAGTGTGGATTATATTATGAACCGAGGAATGTTCTTAATACTATATTAATAAACTAGAAGGCATAGGTTTATTGTGCTACTTTAGACACTACTGGCCAGAAATGCGTTTTAAACTACATTACAAAAATGGAGGTTTACATTGTCTGTTGTGGTAAAGACCCACCAGGTCACGTGTCAAAATCACGGGTTTCACGTGTTTTCCCCCTTATAGCTGGTAAGAAATCTTGTTTTGACCAGGTGTGACTCCCATACAAATGTCCCCAAATTGAAAACGAAACATCATTTTAAAGAGCAGCCTCAATTTGAAGTTGGGGACATGTGTATGTGGGTCACAGCTACCCAGAAAAAACCAAGGGACTTAATCGTGGTGCGTCAGTGTGTCTTTAACAATATAATATCAATGACTTTACATTATACAACAGTTGACTGAATAATAAAGCTGGGAATAATGATTATTACACGGGGAAATAACGGATCTGAGTATTGAACAGAATATCACATAGTATTATGTTCTAAATGAAGCATTGACTTCATCGAAAACATTAAAACATACTCTTTTACTTAGTTGTCTGAGCAGACAACTGAAATATCCGTATGTCTCAAATGGGGTTTCAATCCATTAATATCTAATCGCATACTTTCTGAAGCAGACTGTGGGTTTGCACCTGTTTGTCTGCCATTTCATGGATGGTGGGCGCTTGATAGAATGAACAGCTCTGACTGGAAGTATGTACCTTAAACACCGAGTTACCTTCCCTTCCTGTTTGAACTGGCCTTTCAGGGCCAGCCACGCGTCAGCTGGAATCGTACGACTGTACGATACGATTCGATCACGTGATCTCGAATCGCCAATCGCATTTATTCTTGGAAACCACGTGATCGAATCGTATCGTACAGTCGTACGATTTTATTGGACGTGTGGCTGGCCCTTTACTGCTGCGGCTTTGGGATTAGTTGACGTCGAGAAGCCCACTGGCCAACGAACTTTATAAACTACTTCTGAATGAGAGAGTAAGGATGCCCCCTAGGCAAGGCACCCCTACTAGTGTAGACGAATTCTAGCCCAGATTTCCAGAATAGCAGTTGCCTCCTCTGCTATCTTGGGTTTGTAGTCGGGACATGACTGACTAGCGCGCACGCGTACATACACACACACACACACACACACACACACACACACACACACACACACACACACACACACATGCATACACACATACACACGCACGCACTCACGCACGCACGCACACGCACACACACACGCGCGCGCGCACTGGCGCGCGCACACACGTAGACATGTGCATCCCAGAAGTGTTGCAGCTCTCGGACTCTCATCTCCGTCGCAAATATACTAACCATTTGACCACGATATATTCTTTATGGGTAATCTAGACGTCATTAGATTGCTGCAAAGCAGCACGTGCACGCTGCTTTATGACGTAGGCCAGGAACGTTGTGACGGCTCCCATCCATCAATGACGCAGGCTTAACTGATGAACCAACAAATCGCCGTTCCCTGTGCATATTCATGAGAGTTTGGACCAAACCAAGTGACTTTCTAAAGCACGCGCATGCGTAACCTTAGTCACCTCTCAGTTCGTGCACACGCACACACGCACACACGCAATCTCTGTTCTCTCTCTCTCTCTCTCTCTCTCTCTCTCTCTCTCTCTCTCTCTCTCTCTCTCTCTCTCTCTCTCTCTCTCTCTCTTAAATGTAGTAAAGAACGCATTGTTCCATTTCTTGTTGAATTCTTCAACTTTATTTTTGATCATGGTTTGTTTCCTGATGAGTGGTGCTTGTCTATTATGCAACCATTATACAAGAAAGGAGATCCAAATAATACTGACAATTACAGGGGGATATCTTTATTGAATATTAGTAGCAAATTGTATAGTTTTATTTTGAACAGACGAATAACAGACTGGTTAGACAGTAATGATATCATTGGGGAAGAACAAGCTGGTTTTAGAAAAGATCACAGCACATATGACCATATTTTCACTCTGTTAGCAACAATTCAAAAGCAATTATTAAGACATAGAAAGTTATATGTGGCCTTTATTGATTTTCGCAAGGCATTCGATTCTGTTCACAGAGATAAGCTATGGAAAATATTATGCAACAATGGGTTCAATGGTAAAATTGTTAATGCACTTAAAAGTATGTATGAGACTGTTAAAGCAAAAGTTCGAACAGGAGGCAACTTAACTGACGCATTCTTTTGTCCACGTGGATTAAAGCAGGGAGAGGTGTGCTCACCAACTTTATTTTCAATTTTTATAAATGAATTAACTAAGGACATTATTAGTCAGGGCAAACATGGCATTGAATTGTCACCAGAATTTATTGAATTACTCATTTTACTTTTTGCAGATGATGTGGTTCTTTTTTCGGATAGCATTGTAGGTTTACAAAATCAGTTGAATATATTATATAGGACAACTAACAGACTTGACCTTGTGTTAATTTAGATAAATCCAATGTAGTTGTTTTTAGAAATGGTGGCTATCTATCTCATTCTAAAAAGTGGTTGTACGGAGATCAAAAACTAGAAGTTGTTAAGCTGTATAAATATCTGGGTATTTATCTTTCAACAAAGCTTACTTTTTCATACACTTTTAAAGATCTTGGTGATAGAGCTAGAAAAGGCATTGCAGCAATAATAAAAGTACTCTGGACAGTAGGTGAACATTCCCCAGGTGTCTTTTTAAAAATGTTTGACAGCCAAATACAACCCATATTAACTTATGGATCTGAAATCTGGGGGTTAACAGCCAATCAAGAGCTTATAGAAAGAGTCCATCTTTCAGCCCTTAAACGCTTTTTAGGTGCGAGCCCCAAATCTCCAAGACATCTTATTTATGGCGAGACTGGTAGGTACCCTCTTTTTGTTAATACATACACTAGGTGCGTCAAATTTTGGCTGCGGCTCGTTACTATGGATAATTATAGGTTTCCAAGGAAAGCATACAATATGTTATTACATCTGCAAAGACAAAACTATTTCACATGGGCTTGCCGTGTTCGGAATGTATTGTATCAGTATGGGTTCGGGGTGGTATGGGAAGCACAAGGGGTGGGGAATAGGCAATTGTTTCTTAAAGAATTCAAGCAAAGGCTTGTGGACTGTTTTAAGCAGGATTGGTCATCTGCATTGCAAAGTCATGATTTCTTTCAAGGGTATTGTATACTTAATCCAACAATTTCAATGAAGCCGTATTTACACACTTTAAAACATTTCTTTGTTCGTAAAGATATTGCTAGATTTCGAATGGGAATGTCTGCAATTAACTGTAATTTCTTACAATATAAGGCACGTTTAGACAAAAGTAAAGATCATTGTCCTTTTTGTTGTACAACTCTTGAGACTGAAATTCACTTTCTATTTATATGTCCTAAATATAATGATTTAAGAAGAGAACTAATTCCAGCAAAATATTATAAACATCCTTCATCTTTCAGACTCACATTGATTTTATGTAATCAAAACCCTAGCATTATTATTAAGACGTCATTATTTATTCATAGAGCTCTCGCCTTGCGAAAAGAATATATACATGCATGATGAATGTTTGTATCTATGTTTTGTTTGCATATAATACGTGTTTTTGGTGTGTCTTTATTCTTTTTTTCGTTGTTGCTCATATATATATATGCAATACTTTTTTGTGAACTCCATTGTTATGGGCCAGAGGCCTAACAATTAAAATATTTTTGACTTTTGACTTTGACTCTCTCTCTCTCTCTCTCTCTCTCTCTCTCTCTCTCTCTCTCTCTCTCTCTCTCTCTCTCTCTCTCTCTCACACACACACACACACACACAATTGATATGTCGGAAAAACACGCACACACTTCGTCAAACTGCATTCTTTGCGAGCCCCCATGCCATTTTGTTCGTTCGTCTGCGCCTATACTGTGGAAACACAGTGAGCTGTAATTCATATTAAGTGTGGGCTATCACTGTGTTGCCATGGGGAAATATAAATATCCCGTGAATAACGTTAACGTGTACCGAGACCATTAAGAGTGGGCTATCACTGTGTTGCCATAGGGAAATAGAAATATCATGTGAATAGTGCTAACGTGTACACGGACCTTTAAGAGTGGGCTATCACTGTGTTGCCATGGGGGAATAGACTTATCTCGTGAATAATGTTAACGTGTACATAGACCTTAAAACCCCCACAGGACTGAAGCACTGTCTACTTTACAACAGTCCGATTACTTAATTTTTCGAAGTAGGAAAATGTTAATGCTTTTTTTTTCCGCTGTATGGTGTATTTTGTGAAACAGAAGGAAGAAACAGCTTAAGGCGCTAAAGACATTTTGGTGTAGCTTTAACATATTAAAGGTAAAAAGATTTCAACGGATTTTCTGTTTTATTTTGCGTATTAACATCTTCATGTTTTGAGGCAACTTTATCTACAGGTAAATGTTATTTTAAAGGGGCACCCTGACGGATGAGTTTTTGCAAGAAACACGTCGAGATCACCAGGAAAACTCCCTTTACATAGATCGCAACACTCACTTTGCTCTGGTTTCCTAGAAATTGAACCGTCAAATCGGCGATTCCTCCTTGGCGGAGGTGCTGGAAGTCATATGCCTTCTCTTTTCTAATGGCCGCCCGAGTTAAACCAAATCGTTTGCACAAAATGTCCACAATACAAGCCTTTGTATACAGTTGTTATACAGTTTACCAAAAGGAGTTTCGCTCACAACAAAGGAAATAGTTCCGTTAGCTCTATTTTGTTTTACTGCACTACAAAAATAGGAAACGCTTCAACCACTCTCAGTGGCCTCCACCCACCCCGTCCAAAATGGCTTCTCTCGCCGGCAACTCCGCCAAGGAGGAATCGCTGTCTTGACGGTTTGATTTCTAGAAAACCAGAGTAAAGTGAGTGTTCCGATCCTTGAAAAGGCTGTCTTTCTGGTGACCTCGACGTGTTTCTTGCAAAAACCCATCCGTCAGGGTGCCCCTTTAAGCTCTGTCACAGACAGTACGTGACGAAGTCTTTCCGGAGTTGGTCAAATATCGGAAGGAAAGGAAAAGACTATTAAAAGCTTCTTGATTTTGTATTATATTCTAGCCTATGTTTACACTCACACACGCAGGCGCACACACACGCGCGCGCGAGCATCCTCACACAAACACACACACACACACACACACACACACACACACACACACACACACACGCGCGCGCGCGCGCGCGCGCGCACACGCACACACGTATGCACATACATATACACACGCGCAGACGCATATAAACAAACACACGTACGCACAAAATGCACACACACTCACATACTTGCATGCTGATGCACGTGTGTGTACACTTTAATTATTGACAACCTTTACTTTGCAAAAAAAACACACACACAAAAAAACCATGTAATATAAGGGGACAAGACTATCATTATAAAAAGCTCTCTGGTTAGGTATCATCTTATACTTTTGAGCCGCACACGCACACGCACACGCACACGCACGCGCGCGCGCGCGCACGCACACGCGCGCGCGCGCGCGCACGCACACGCACGCACACGCACACGCACGACACACGCACACACACACACACACACGCACACACACACACACACACACACACACACGTGCGCTCACGCGTAGGCCTAGAAACACATACAGGTAGGCTTATCCACAAACATACATAGCCTATTTGGCCAAAATGAAATAGCAAAAGACAAATCAAATAACGCAATCATTTTATGAAAACATATCCTTGGTATAGAAGTAATTACTATCATAAAAACCAACATGTGTGCATTGTGCGTGCATACATTTTCTTTCTATAAAAACGTGCGTGACTAATTAATACGTGTAGCCGTCTTCTGCAAACAGACGCTGACAATGTGAACAGACAAGGAATCTTCTCGTGAATATTTGATCAGTACAATACATTGTCTTTTCTGCTGTTAATGTGTTTCTTCTTGTTGTTGAAACGCCCAGCTTTCATCTTGCAGCTGTGAATTATTGATGAGATGTGTCGCCCCTTTGTTTGAAGCTTTGTCGTCGCTAAATACAACGAAGCATGGGCAACAGAAAAGGAGTGCTAACGGCCAGCTTACACTGTCCAATCTAGTCGCACAAAACAGGTTGTGATTTTCGCTCAAATGAATTTTTACCGCACATTTGTTCGGGGGAAAAAAATTAGTTGACGTAAATTTCTTAACCTGACACAATAGGGCATTTGCCGCGTGCTGGCGACCTTGAATTTCACTGAGTTGAATTTAGATAGTTGAATTAGAAAGGTCAGCGTAACTCGGGCAGAACGAGTGCGGGCAAATTAGTAGTCTAGCATAGAGATCGAACACTCAGAGGGAGGTTTTACAGCTTGAAGCTTCTCCACATAGTAGACCGGTATCTAATTCAGTTTGGGGATGGTAAATGGAAAGGGGGGAACAGGTCTCTATAACACAGTAGATATTGTGTATTGATAATAGTTCTGCCAGGAATGTTAAGTTGCTGTTGTTGTTGTTTGTTAGTCTTTCTGTATGTCTGCTATGCGATCTTTCAAGCCACACCAGGGATAGGTTTAGGTCACTCCTCTCACAACGGGGCGCAAGCGCCTCCTAAGGCTCGGCTGATGTGCCTTTAAGTGGAATGTAAGCGGATATGGTCACAATGATATCATTGTCTTGCGGCTGGCGGCTGATGTGCTTGCTGTAATTGTGGCCTGGACCTGTATCCACGTTGAGATAGCATGAGACTTAGCATGAAGCTAACTTAGAAGCTCTTCCAAAAGTCCTATTAAATCCTATAGGACATTGGAAGAGCTTCTAAATTAGCATCATGCTAAGTCTCATGCTATCTCAACGTGAATACAGGCCCTGGTTTTCTTTTAAGCCCGCATGTCAAATGTACAATGCAGTCTGGTTACCTGCTGGACACGATTTTCTTACCTGCGATGATTGTTAGCCGGGGGTTGCCTCCTAAAATTGTCCTCGCTTTGTTCGCACAGAACGTTACGACGTGGAAACTATATGCAGACTTTACAAACACACAGGTTGCGTGATCGTTTACCTGCGGAGTCAGTCCGCGCCGTTTCGTACCGGTTCTGTCAAAGAAGCGGGCTTTTGTGGAATATATCGGAAATGCCCTTTCTCCTTTCGGCTCATGACAGACCGTCAGCTCTGGAGGCTGGGCGTCTGGAATCAGACTGCCGGTCGGCCCAGGTTTAATTTACATGACAATCACAGAAGATAATTGCGTTGCGTGTGGCGAGCCGCTAGCGTTGACAGATTGCATGACCCGCCTCTTCTTTTTTTGTTACTTCTTTTTTTGTGTGGCTGGGTCCATACGAGTTGGTGTATTTTCAGAGACTAAAAAGAAAAGCTATCGCGCCTGCCTTTCAATATTTCTCTTTTTGATAATCGTGGAATAATGGATTCATTTAAGGGTTTTCTTTGTTTTCGGCATACGCGTCTCTATTTGTCCATACATTCTTCCGATTGCTCAAAAACGGAATTTGACATGATTTTGTGATGCTTTCGGGTATTTTTGAAATAACAATAATATCGGATATTGGAGCTAAACTGGCATCTCATTCAGATACTTAATAGAAGAATATTTATTCTTAATGACCATTCCTCGGCAATGTCGGTTCTGTTCACGTGATGTGGTTCATCAGCGTCAAAACGGGAACGTACCACTTTGCCCTTTCCCATCTTACCCTCTCCCACTTAGTCCTTTCCCATCTTACCCTCCCACTTTGCCCTTTCCCATCTTACCCTCTCCCACTTTGTCCTTTCCCATCTTACCCTCTCCCACTTTGCCCTTTCCCATCTTACCCTCTCCCACTTTGCCCTTTCCCATCTTACCCTCTCCCACTTTGTCCTTTCCCATCTTACCCTCTCCCACTTTGTCCTTTCCCATCTTACCCTCTCCCACTTTGTCCTTTCCCATCTTACCCTCTCCCACTTTGTCCTTTCCCATCTTACCCTCTCCCACTTTGTCCTTTCCCATCTTACCCTCTCCCACTTTGCCCTTTCCCATCTTACCCTCTCCCACTTTGTCCTTTCCCATCTTACCCTCTCCCACTTTGTCCTTTCCCATCTTACCCTCTCCCACTTTGTCCTTTCCCATCTTACCCTCTCCCACTTTGCCCTTTCCCATCTTACCCTCTCCCACCTTGTCCTTTCCCATCTTACCCTCTCCCAATTTGTCCTTTCCCATCTTACCCTCTCCCACTTTGTCCTTTCCCATCTTACCCTCTCCCACTTTGTTGTTTCCCATCTTACCCTCTCCCACCTTGTCCTTTCCCATCTTACCCTCTCCCACTTTGTCCTTTCCCATCTTACCCTCTCCCAATTAACCCTTTCCCATCTTACCCTCTCCCACTTTGTCCTTTCCCATCTTACCCTCTCCCACTTTGAATTTTCCCATCTTACCCTCTCCCACAATTGTCCCTCTTTTCCCATCTTACCCTCTCCCAATTAACCCTTTCCCATCTTACCCTCTCCCACTTTGAATTTTCCCATCTTACCCTCTCCCACTTTGTCCTTTCCCATCTTACCCTCTCCCACTTTGTCCTTTCCCATCTTACCCTCTCCCACTTTGTCCTTTCCCATCTTACCCTCTCCACACTTTGCCCTTTCCCATCTTACCCTCTCCCACCTTGTCCTTTCCCATCTTACCCTCTCCCACTTTGTCCTTTCCCATCTTACCCTCTCCCACTTTGTCCTTTCCCATCTTACCCTCTCCCACTTTGTCCTTTCCCATCTTACCCTCTCCCACTTTGTCCTTTTCCCATCTTACCCTCTCCCACGGGTCCTTTTCCCATCTTACCCTCTCCCACTTTGTCCTTTTCCCATCTTACCCTCTCCCACTTTGACCTTTCCCATCTTACCCTCTCCCACTTTGTCCTTTCCCATCTTACCCTCTCCCAATTTGACCTTTCCCATCTTACCCTCTCCCACTTTGTCCTTTCCCATCTTACCCTCTCCCACCTTGTCCTTTCCCATCTTACCCTCTCCCATTTTGTCCTTTCCCATCTTACCCTCTCCCACTTTGTCCTTTCCCATCTTACCCTCTCCCATTTTGTCCTTTCCCATCTTACCCTCTCCCACTTTGTCCTTTCCCATCTTACCCTCTCCCACTTTGTCCTTTCCCATCTTACCCTCTCCCACTTTGTCCTTTCCCATCTTACCCTCTCCCATTTTGTCCTTTCCCATCTTACCCTCTCCCACCTTGTCCTTTTCCCATCTTACCCTCTCCCAATTGTACAATGCCCTTTCCCATCTTACCCTCTCCCACTTTGTCCTTTCCCATCTTACCCTCTCCCACTTTGTCCTTTCCCATCTTACCCTCTCCCACTTTGTCCTTTCCCATCTTACCCTCTCCCACTTTGTCCTTTCCCATCTTACCCTCTCCCACTTTGTCCTTTCCCATCTTACCCTCTCCCACTTTGTCCTTTCCCATCTTACCCTCTCCCACTTTGTCCTTTCCCATCTTACCCTCTCCCACTTTGTCCTTTCCCATCTTACCCTCTCCCACTTTGTCCTGTTCCCATCTTACCCTTCCCATCTTACCCTCTCCCACTTTGTCCTTTCCCATCTTACCCTCTCCCACTTTGTCCTTTCCCATCTTACCCTCTCCCACTTTGTCCTTTCCCATCTTACCCTCTCCCACTTTGACCTTTCCCATCTTACCCTCTCCCACTTTGTCCTTTCCCATCTTACCCTCTCCCACTTTGTCCTTTCCCATCTTACCCTCTCCCACTTTGTCCTTTCCCATCTTACCCTCTCCCACTTTGTCCTTTCCCATCTTACCCTCTCCCACTTTGTCCTTTCCCATCTTACCCTCTCCCACTTTGTCCTTTCCCATCTTACCCTCTCCCACTTTGCCCTTTCCCATCTTACCCTCTCCCACTTTGTCCTTTCCCATCTTACCCTCTCCCACTTTGTCCTTTCCCATCTTACCCTCTCCCACTTTGTCCTTTCCCATCTTACCCTCTCCCACTTTGTCCTTTCCCATCTTACCCTCTCCCACTTTGTCCTTTCCCATCTTACCCTCTCCCACTTTGTCCTTTCCCATCTTACCCTCTCCCACTTTGTCCTTTCCCATCTTACCCTCTCCCACTTTGTCCTTTCCCATCTTACCCTCTCCCACTTTGTCCTTTCCCATCTTACCCTCTCCCATTTTGTCCTTTCCCATCTTACCCTCTCCCACTTTGTCCTTTCCCATCTTACCCTCTCCCACTTTGTCCTTTCCCATCTTACCCTCTCCCACTTTGTCCTTTCCCATCTTACCCTCTCCCACTTTGTCCTTTTCCCATCTTACCCTCTCCCACTTTGTCCTTTCCCATCTTACCCTCTCCCACTTTGTCCTTTTCCCATCTTACCCTCTCCCACTTTGTCCTTTCCCATCTTACCCTCTCCCACTTTGTCCTTTCCCATCTTACCCTCTCCCACTTTGTCCTTTCCCATCTTACCCTCTCCCACTTTGTCCTTTCCCATCTTACCCTCTCCCACTTTGTCCTTTCCCATCTTACCCTCTCCCACTTTGTCCTTTCCCATCTTACCCTCTCCCACTTTGTCCTTTCCCATCTTACCCTCTCCCACTTTGTCCTTTCCCATCTTACCCTCTCCCACTTTGTCCTTTCCCATCTTACCCTCTCCCACTTTGTCCTTTCCCATCTTACCCTCTCCCACTTTGTCCTTTCCCATCTTACCCTCTCCCACTTTGTCCCTTTCCCATCTTACCCTCTCCCACTTTGTCCTTTCCCATCTTACCCTCTCCCACTTTGTCCTTTCCCATCTTACCCTCTCCCACTTTGTCCTTTCCCATCTTACCCTCTCCCACCTTTGTCCTTTCCCATCTTACCCTCTCCCACTTTGTCCTTTCCCATCTTACCCTCTCCCATTTTGTCCTTTTCCCATCTTACCCTCTCCCACATTGTCCTTTCCCATCTTACCCTCTCCCAATTTGTCCTTTCCCATCTTACCCTCTCCCACTTTGTCCTTTCCCATCTTACCCTCTCCCACCTTGTCCTTTCCCATCTTACCCTCTCCCACCTTGTCCTTTCCCATCTTACCCTCTCCCACTTTGTCCTTTCCCATCTTACCCTCTCCCACTTTGTCCTTTCCCATCTTACCCTCTCCCACCTTGTCCTTTCCCATCTTACCCTCTCCCACCTTGTCCTTTCCCATCTTACCCTCTCCCACTTTGTCCTTTCCCATCTTACCCTCTCCCACTTTGCCCTTTCCCATCTTACCCTCTCCCACTTTGTCCTTTCCCATCTTACCCTCTCCCACTTTGTCCTTTTCCCATCTTACCCTCTCCCACTTTGTCCTTTCCCATCTTACCCTCTCCCACTTTGTCCTTTCCCATCTTACCCTCTCCCACTTTGTCCTTTCCCATCTTACCCTCTCCCACTTTGTCCTTTCCCATCTTACCCTCTCCCACCTTGTCCTTTCCCATCTTACCCTCTCCCACCTTGTCCTTTCCCATCTTACCCTCTCCCACTTTGTCCTTTTCCATCTTACCCTCTCCCAATTAACCCTTTCCCATCTTACCCTCTCCCACTTTGTCCTTTCCCATCTTACCCTCTCCCACTTTGTCCTTTCCCATCTTACCCTCTTCCACTTTGTCCTTTCCCATCTTACCCTCTCCCACTTTGTCCTTTTCCCATCTTACCCTCTCCCACTTTGTCCTTTTCCCATCTTACCCTCTCCCACTTTGTCCTTTCCCATCTTACCCTCTCCCACTTTGTCCTTTCCCATCTTACCCTCTCCCACTTTGTCCTTTCCCATCTTACCCTCTCCCACTTTGTCCTTTCCCATCTTACCCTCTCCCACTTTGTCCTTTCCCATCTTACCCTCTTCCACTTTGTCCTTTCCCACTTTGCTCTTTCCCATTTCGCCCTTTCTGTAAAGCCGCAAAATTGGAAGTGCCGTTTCGTCCTTTCACACACACACAGGCGCGCGCTGTTTATGAGTTTGGGGAAGTTCCAAATATTGTCACTAAGTGTTAACAAATAATCGACGAATTATCTTTGATACCAAAACCTAAACACTTCTATGCTAGACCGCAAAAACATTAAATTGTGTGAAATTAACAACTCTCTCGACTAATCGAGAAAGCCTTTAATCTGATTGTTCAGTAGTTACATCTCTGGTTTGCAACCAACTTGACAACAAACCTGTCAACCCATCTTATCAGCCACAGCCACTACAGGCGATGGGGGTATATCTCTTGATCAAAAAAACGAACCAACGCTTGATTTGCTGCTTGTCTGCATGGGGAGTGTCTGGCTGTGTGTCCCTGGAGGGAAGAACACCACGGTGTCACCATGAATGAAAGTTAGGCTTCACGTCCACTCGGCTGCAAAACAGCACATATTAGGTATTAGGTATTAGGTACTTTATAGTCACAGAGGCGTCTCATTGAAATTCGGGTTGCTCCCACCTGGAGAGCGCGTCGCAGCCAGAGGCGCGCCACCCTTTTTTTTTTTTCTTTTTTTTTGCATGCGATTTTTGTGTGACTGATACATTTTGACCAAATGACAACTTTTTTGTTGCCACTGGGTTTAGCGTATGCTAAGTGCATGGGAACACGGGACCTCGGTTTATCGTCTCATCCGAATGACTCCACGTTCAGACCGTAAGGCCTAGTGCAAAGTGAGAGGAAAAATCCCCTGTACCCAGGTTCGAACTCGGGTTTACTTTGACTCGAAGCGAGCGCGCTACCATTGTGCCACTCTACACCCATATGGGACGAGCCATCAACCAACCGTCATTCAAGGACATGAGCAGACCCTGGAGGTACTGCAATGCCAGGTCTGCTGCAGCTAAACTGACAGCGTCGCCATGCCATGGCGTCAAGGGAGGACGTAGCAGGACATTTGCTGGTTTGGGTGCTGGTCCGCACTTGGGGTGTCCCTCCATAGGGATACAGTGGGGCGGGGGGGGGGGAGGGGAAGGGAGGATCGTGCAAATAGTTACCTCACCTTCTGGAAAAGCTCTGGGCTTGTAGCTTCTTCTAATCTGTCACTCTGCCCTTTCCATTTGCTTACTGTCATCTACATGATTATCTTTCTGCCTTACGGGTCAGCCACACGTCCACTAAAATCGCACGACTGTGCGATACGATTCGATCATGTGGTCTCGATGCACCAGTCACAGTTGTTCTTGGAGACCACGTGATTGAATCGTATCGTACAGTCGTGCGATCTTAGTGGACGTGTGGCTGGCCTTTTACCGGTCCATTCTCTTGCCTTTGTTCTGGAAACTCTTGCAAAGATCTTCTCCAGCCGAAGACGGATATGCTTGGCCTAATTATTTCTTAGTTAAGCGCATAACGGCAGCATGACGCAACTGCGCTCCTACGACAGAAAACTGAGCGATCGACGAAGAAGAAGAAGACAAGGGGTGCCTGACTCTGTACCCTTGAGGTAAGAAGTTTAGAACATCAAGGTTGTCACCTTGGCTGACCCTTCCGAGGAGGGTATATAGCAGGAGATGCGCTGAATTGCTGCTTGTCTGCACCAGGGCTGTCTGGTTCAGTGTCCCTGGAGGAACAAAACCCATCGACATCATACATATAGTGAGTGTAGGGGAACAACGCCACAGAGTCACTGTGTTGTGCTTCAGGATAGAGCATTGCAGGAGAGATGCAGCTTCAGCGGCCGCAAGGGGGATAGGGTCGTGTAATAAGGGACAAGTGGGTTTAGAGTCATTTTCCGCCCTGTCTGCTTTTCCTTTCGCGCCAGTGACCACTCGTGTTCACAATGGCGAGAACACGTTGGGTGTGAGATGGAGAGATTGAGTGGATTGGGACGAGATGGATGGTGATGCAGGTTCTAGCTGAGGGGTGATTTTCAGGATTTACAGAGTGTTGGGATGCTGAGGCTTGTAGTTCCTGAACAAAATTCTAATAATAATGCGAAATACGTAGCTTCTTGGGTTGACCATATAGAGTGCATAAGTATGTCTAATACTAATACAATGACGCCCTTCCCACCTCCCATCCCCCTTCGCCTGCCCCCTGTTTCACCACACCCCCGCTATTCTTTTTTTTCAACTTAAACTTTTTCTTCCACCTTCCACCCCCCCCCCACCCCCACCCCCACCCCCACATTAACAGCCAACAACCCAACCTTGCTACAATCTATCCTGTACCTCACTACTACTCTTCCCCTACCCCCACCCTTACACCCTGCCATCCTTCCCTCACTATTCACCCTGAAATCTGTTCAACTTGTCCCTACCAACTTTTTGTGAATTGTACTCAAATCAACAAGACACCTTTCTGCTACAGCTCAGTCTGAAAAAAAGAGCTCAGCTCGAAAGCTTGACTAAACTCTCCTACCAAGGATCAACAGTCCCCCCTATCAAGGTCGGTGTGTGTCTTGTAATATAAAGCGTCACTGCGACTCGTCAGAGTCATTTGAATGCCTGACAGGTGTCAGTGTAAGAGATTTGAATTCCTTTGTGAAGTTGCGGGATGCCAAAGTCCCGAAAAAGAAGTTACGACGAAAATGGTGTTTTACGTCCTCTTGGTCTGAATCAGACACATATGGGACATTTGTGAATACAAATATGGTGGGAACAATACTGGAGGCAATGCCCGGAGGCAGTACAAAACCAGTAAAGTCCCGATTTTTTATTAATGCAGATAGGTTATGGCACCGCTACAAGTATTTTGAAAAAGAAGTTAGTTTTACTCTTTTGTAATTACTTGCGGCTTAGTTCGTTTATTCATTAGGCTCTTCCAGTTGCATTATTTTTGTAACAACTATTCATGATAATATATCTATGCTTGTCTTCTGTTGGTTTTGCTTCTATGTTTCTGTTGTGTAACATCAATAATGCGCGTCTATATCTGACTTGTTAACAGAAATTATCACACTTTTTGGATCCCTATGTTTTGAAATATTAAACACAAAGAAAACCCCTGTAGTTTCTTGAGTGGAGAGTCTGTCTCTTGTAGTTTCAATCCCAGTCGTGAAAGTTTATTTTTCACCGTACTCTTTCATCTCCATTTAATTCTTAACTGAGTTCGAGTTAATACTGTTGAAATGTACAAGTTATAGGTTAGTACTTTCTTGTCTGGAAAGTGTTTTCGCTTACGTGATTTCTGCGCAGCGAAGTGATTAAATGTGTGCTTGAATATACTATTTCGCTTTTAGTTAGGGTAAAATTAATGAGCTAGGAGCTACGAATGATGACAAAGATAGGGGAAGAGGAGGGGGGGAGGGTACAGACAGATTCTGTTGTTTTCTTGTGCCCGAAGCCTGACTTGGCAGCGCAGGGAAGGGTTTAGTGAAAGTCGTGTCATCCCTTATCTTTGTTGACCAGGACTCTGTAGCAACGTGTCTGTGCAGAACAGTGGCTTCTAGCTAGCAAACTGGCTACCGTCAATTTGAGCGAACACACCAAAAGCGCGAATACTTTCTGTATTCAAAATGCACGAATGTCTGATAGTCTGATAGGGGGAAAAAAGTCAACCTCAGAGTTTCGACGGCAAGAAACGGACTATTAGTAAAATTCACGCAAGTTACGCAATGTGCGTGCGTGCGTGCGCGTGAGCGTGCGCGTGAGTGTGTGTGTGTGTGTGTGTGTGTATGTGTGCGTGCGTGTGTGCGTGTGTGTGTGTGCGTGTGTGCGTGTGCGTGCGCGCGCGTGTTTGTGTGTTTGCTCGTTTGTGCGTTCTCTCTCTCTCTCTCTCTCTCTCTCTCTCTCTCTGTCTCTTTCTGTCTCTGTGTGGGATAATTATAGTCGCGCAAATTGTATAGAGGAAAGGTCGCGCAAATTGACCTATTCGCGCTTTTTGATAACTCCCACGAAACTGCAATCTTTTTCATGGGAAAAACTTCTGATGTTTCTGTGTCTGCTACTACCACAAGAACAAAACACCTTTAAGAACGTACCTTGTTGAGTAGCTTCTATGCATGAAATCGGTATTGTCTCAGTCAAATCGTGTATGCTATGTTTCTTAGCTATGAGGTTATTGTCTATCTCCTCCACCCTTTCCATGTTTCTTTCGCCTGTCTCGTGTTACTTTTTGTTTTACTTCCACCCTTGTTTTTTAAACCCTTGTGGGTGGTTTTTTTACTGTGGGGCAGTTGTTGTTTTTAACAGTGTGCTCGTTGGCTGTTTAGGAAACAAATAGGAGGTAGAGATTGGAGAATTTGATTAGAATTAAATTATCTGAATTAGAACATTGAAAATTAGAGTTTTCCAAACACACCATGCTGCCTTTAATCGTGTCATTTTATTATTATGCCTGTCGTGGTGTTTTTTGATAAACGGCAATATTTCGTTTTTAACAGTAATTTTTTTCGAGCTTTTTTATCTCCCCCCCCCCCACACACACACACCCCCATCCCCTCTCCTCTCTCTCTCTCTCTCTCTCTCTCTCTCTCTCTCTCTCTCTCTCTCTCTCTCTCTCTCTCTCTCTCTCTCTTACATAAAACACACATGTATTAGGCATACAACAGGCATACACATGCTTACATACACGCACCGAAGTATGGGTTTAAATTTTTTAATTTATTGATTAGGCCTCTTTGCCCGTATCAAAGTGGGCGAAATGGTGGGGAAGGGGTAAATTATGCAATTAGTAATTATATAACAATAAACACAAATAAAATCATTAGATCGTTTTAAGCATAATTATATAACAATAAACACAAATAAAATCATACACATATATGCACAATCCGTAGATAAGTGAGGAAAGAAAGTGAGAAAGAATATTGGTAAAGAGACAAGTGATTTATTTTACTCCTATGAGCAAAAAAGCTATAAACAGACAAATGGAAAGAGATGAGCATGGTTTAACACCTTGACTGCTACCAACGTATCACATACTGACCTGTGATCAGATGAAGAGGAATAACCCTGATTTGCTGGTGTTTGCTCAAGAGAGTAATATCCCCAGACCATCAGTTGTCTTTTTCATGGCATGATTTGCCCAATGATTGTTTCTTTTAATTTTCTCTGGCAGTCAAGGGGTCAACAGCTGTAAATGACACAGTGTTGCAAACATAACAATAATGTTAATAAGCATTTTACTGTCATGTAATCGAACGTGGTGGGGAACTTTGCACAGTGAGAAAGCTTCTTCTTCTTCTTCTTCTTCTTCTTCTTCTTCTTCTTCTTCTTCTTCTTCTTCTTCTTCTTCTTCTTCTTCTTCTTCTTCTTCTTCTTCTTCTTCTTCTTCTTCTTTTCTTTTCTTTTTCTTCTTTTTTCTTCTTCTTCTTCTTCTTCTTCTGCGTTCCCGGGCCATAAGGCCACAATGGGTACGTATGTGTCCGTTTTCCAGTTGTTACTGGTGTCATCGCTGCATTCGGCCGACACATTCCGATTTCGGAGGAGAAGAAAGCTTCTATCTTCTAAGAGGTTAAAGAAGGGGGGGGAAGTGTAGTGACACTCAGAAAGGACACTTTTAGAAGACGCAAGAGGTGGAGCATTACGTAAGTCCAAACAAAACACCATTGCAAAATGACAACATCACCAAACCACTCCCGGAAACCTGGCCGACAGCACTTGACGACGTGCAGTTCGACAGGAATCTGGTAGAGCTGTTTTAACAGCGCTGTAACCCATAGATCGTGGTAAGAATGGAAAGAGCAGATCCTGGGGTTTTCGTGGGGTTTTTTTTAAGCAGCTGCAAAGCAAAAGCTTCTTAATGTTTTCACCAGTGTCTGTTCCTGGCTGGCTGACTGACTGACTGACTAACTGACTGACTGACTGATTGACTTACTAGCGTGTAAACGGAGGGACCTAGTATCCTCAAATTGTGCATGCGGATAGGTAGTTATGACATCTAGGCCAGGTTTGAAGATGAAGGTCGTTGGTCAAAAAGTCAAGGTCACAGGAGCTCAAAAGGCTGCATGCCGCGCAGCTGCTTGATCTACCGTTTTCACGCTCTACGGGCTTTTTGGGGTGGTTTGTTTTTTAGAATGTTTGAAATTAGTGGCTGCTGCTTGATGGTCCTCGGCAGGAACCGGTTTCTAAAATGACATCTTTAACCTTTCACCAAGTCGTGAGCCTGCCGGTTGGTTGGAAAGGTTGGGGGGTCGATTTAAGCGTAATAATACCTGTCCGTTTTATTTCTGTGTTTAGCGCTGGGACTTACGGGGGAGAGGGGGGTGGGGGGTGGGCTACGGTTGTTTCCGGGGTTCAGTGGTCTTTCCTGAATGTTGCAATTCGATGACAAGAAGTTGATAAATGTGTCCGTTTACCTCTGACAAAGATGTTTTCTTGTTGGTGTTGGTGTTGGTGTTGGTGGTGGTGGTGGTGGTGTTTTTGTTGTTGTTGTTGTTATTCTTGCTGAATTGTTGAATCTATAGATTGATAGCTTTTCGCTCACCATTCGTAGAAATGTTTGTACGAATGGTGAGTGAAAAGCGCATTGAGTTGCATAGCAAGATTATGCGCTATATAAGCATTTTTTTAAAACTTATTATTATTGTTTTAAAAAAACCCCACAAAAAACGGATTCTAACAAATGTTTTAAAAATTGTTAATATTCATCAATTAGATATGTGCTCAATAACAATAAATTAACAAAAGGTGCCGTGCTGTTTGTAGCTGGCTAAAACGCCCATGTAGATGCAAATGAGCGGGGTTTCGTATCCTTGTTGCTTGCTAAACACGACATATGCCAATTAATAACCAACCGAGTGGCGTTTCTTTTTCTTTTATTTCTTTTTTATGGGTGGTGAGAGGGGGGGGGGGGATCATTATTTTTGTTTGTCGACTTGTGCTCGCATCCGCGCCTTTATTTAAATACGGAAAGAAACCGAGACGAATTTGCATAAAGAGTGGTGATATTGCATGAGAAAACTGATGAGAATGCGAAATGAACGCGACCAGGCATTCATTCCACCCGTTCAAGGAAGAGCTGGAGAAGACGGCTCTGCTTGTCAGCAGAACTTCTTTGATTGTGTTGCAGGCGTACGCCAGAAGAAGAAGAACTAGCAGAATTCCACCCGTGTCTCTATGTGCCTCCAATGTTGTCTCTTTGTGTCCCCGCATCTACGTGTTCCTGTCCTATATCTCTTTGTCTCTGTTTGTCCTAACCGTAACCCTATCCCTCACCCTAACACTAGGCTAACCTTCACCCCAAGCCCTGTCCCTAACTCTAGCCCTTGCCCTAATCCCAATGGACACACAAGAGACGGGGACAAATAGAGACGGGGACACATAAATACGATGACACATAGAGACGATGACGTATAGAGACGGGGACACATACATACGATGACACATCAAGAGACGATAACACATAGAGACGATGACGTATAGAGATGGGGACACATAGAGACGGGGACATATAGAGACGGGGACACATAGATACGATGACACATAGAG
>CM065691.1:40803893-40808893 GCA_017654935.2 Phymorhynchus buccinoides
ACAACAACAACAAACAAAGAAACAAAGTAAAAAGAAAACAATCTAGCAAATAAACACATACTCGCGCGCGCGCATGCACACACGCACGCACGCACGCACGCACGCACGCACGCACGCACGCACGCACGCACGCACGCACACACGCACGCACACGCACGCACGCACACGCGCACACGCGCACGCACGCACACGCACACGCACACGCACGCACGCACGCACGCACACACACACACACACACACACACACACACACACACCACACACACACACACACACACACACACCTCACCTTTCTGCATTTAACGGGGAAGAATGCTAGCACCTTTTGGTATTTATAGGGAAGAATGATGGCACTTTTTGCATTTATAGGGAAGAATGATAACACCATTTGGCATATATAGGGAAGAATGATAGCACTTTGGGCATTTATAGGGAAGAATGATAGCACCTATTGACATTAATAGGGAAGAATGATGCTACGTTTTGGCATTTATAGGGAAGAATGATAGCAGCTTTTGGCATTTACAGGGAAGAATGGTAGCAGCTTTTGGCATTTATAGGGGAAGAATTATACTACGTTTTGGTATTTATAGGGAATGCAGCTTTTGGCATTTAGAGGGGAAGAATGATACTACGTTTTGGCATTTATAGGGAAGAATGATAGCACCTTTCGGCATTTACAGGGAAGAATGATAGCACCTTTCGGCATTTACAGGGAACCAGAAAGAATGATAATACATTTTCGGCGTTATAGCCCTGGACACTGCCCGGTCGTTAACGTCGATGGTCAATGAGACAGAGAAGACAGAGAAGACAGAGAAGAGCACCGGACGTTTCCTTTCACGGCTATTGACTCCGAATGACCTGACCACCTCTGGAATCAGGGGTCCGTGTGTGCAAGTTACTACCGCAATCAGCAGGTCAGTCTCGGTGTCCGATGATCTCTGAAAGCTCTTCTGATGTTGTCCTCGAATGGTCGAAAGGAACTCACACAACAACGCTGTAGTCAAGAATTAATTATAGAACTCGGCAGTGATGCTAAGTGCAATCAACGGTCTTCTTCGAAGGAGCTAGTATTAGTAGCTGCAATAAACGTAATGTGTGGTGGGTGGGTGGGTGCGGAACCACTGCGGTTAGTAGGGCTAGGGGTCTAATTCAAATTGTGTGTCCGGATTGGAGACGGTCGGAAGACACGGGTGGAAAGGAAAAGGCTTTTAAAAATGAAATTGAACAAAGGGTGAATACTCTCTTTCTAATTAACTCCCCCTCCACCAAAGTTGATTACGATACCAACCATCTAGCAGTGCGTGGGTCAGAACCAAAGTGAGACAAACAAAGCATCATTCTCAAAAAAGAATGTGCCTTTATGACCCTCCACCCACACAGTAGGGGAAGACGGGGTAAAAAGCGGAACATGAGCGGGTAAGAAGCCCACCCCAATTATCTCATGGAAATGAAGCAAAATTTCAAAGGATTTTGCCCATGAGGCGTTAATGTCTAGCAAATCGTCTCATGGGCAAATTTGACTGAAATTTTCTTTATTTCATGAGATAATTGGGGTGGGGCTTCTTACCCGTCCATGCGCTTTTTACCCCGTCTTCCCCTACACATCAACAATGGTGGAGAGGACAACGCTTTTAAACATGGTTTAATATCATAAGTGCACGCTTTGATTACACCGGTTCCTTGTTTCCAAACGTAAATGAAGATTTGTTTTTATCATAGTTACAGTCTCTCTCTCTCTCTCTCTCTCTCTCTCTCTCTCCTCTCTCTCTCTCTCTCTCTCTCTCTCTCTCTCTCTTCTCTCTCTCTCTCTCTCTCTCTCTCTCTCTCTCTCTCTCTCTCTCTCTCTCTCTCTCTCTCTCTCTCTCTCTCTCTCTCTCTCTCTCTCTCTCTCTCTCTCTCTCTCTCTCTCTCTCTCTCTCTCTCTCTCTCTCTCTCTCTCTCTCTCTCTCTCTCTCTCTCTCTCTCTCTCTCTCTCTCTCTCTCTCTCTCTCTCTCTCTCTCTCTCTCCTCTCTCTCTCTCTCTCTCTCTCTCTCTCTCTCTCTCTCTCTCTCTCTCTCTCTCTCTCTCTCTCTCTCTCTCTCTCTCTCTCTCTCTCTCTCTCTCTCTCTCTCTCTCTCTCTCTCTCTCTCTCTCTCTCTCTCTCTCTCTCTCTCTCTCTCTCTCTCTCTCTCTCTCTCTCTCTCTCTCTCTCTCGTATGAATGTGTGAGTGAGAGGGCAATGTGCAAAAAAGCTATCGTAGCTTATCCTTTTTACCCTCAATAAAACATTCGTATTCGTATTCGTATTCATCTCTCTCCCTCTCTCTCTCTCTCTTCTTGTACAGGTACCACCCCCCCTACTTTTTAGTTATTTGGTTTACTTCGTTTAGCTTTGATTTTGTTTACTTTGATGTCTTGTATCATTGCGCATGTCCATATAATTGTCTGTTTGCCTTATCTTTCTGTATTAGTCTTGCTTTCGTCCCAAGGACAGATTGTAAGAATAGGCTTGGCCTAAAGTCTCAATCCTTGCGTAATAAAGTTTTTCAAGTCTCTCTCTCTCTCTCTCTCTCTCTCCTCTTTCTCTCTCTCTCTCTCTCTCTCTCTCTCTCTCTCTCTCTCTCTCTCTTCTCTCTCTCTCTCTCTCTCTCTCCTCTCTCTCTCCTCTCTCTCTCTCTCTCTCTCTCTCGTAGCACAAAGTAAAGATTTGATACAGATTTTAAAGTCTGATAATGAGATTATAATTATCTCCCTTGCAAAATACATATTAGAAGCAGGATTAATAAGGAAAAGAAAATGTGAAACAAGGTAACACGTAGGGCCTATGTTGTGGGGTTTTTTGCCTGTTGTGCCTATGGTTTTATTGAGCGGTAATAATTATATTTTTTAATAACCAGTCCAGTAAGAAACAAATAATTGATGACTATGTGGATAGTCCTCAGTAATTTGGGGATATTGTGTGGATATTTTTCACACTTAATTTTTGATGTGCTTATTGCACTTGCTGAGCTTTTTGTTTCTTTAAATGATTATGGTACTGTTATTTTGTGTGTGTTTTGTTTTGTTTAATTTCTTGTTTTATATTATTGTTAACAAATGAATATGTTACCTCCCCCCCTGTCACTAGAGCTTGTTAGCTAATGACAGTAAAATTCAAGTGTTCAAGTGTTCTCTCTCTCTCTCTCTCTCTCTCTCTCTCTCTCTCTCTCTCTCTCTCTCTCTCTCTCTCTCTCTCTCTCTCTCTCTCTCTCTCTCTCTCTCTCCCAGTGCGTGCGTACGTGCGTGCGAACGCGCACATGTGTTTGTCTGTCTATGTCTCCGTGGGAAAAAAGACATGAATTGCTTAGAATTCCTCTCATGATAGCTAGGAGCATTACAAATTGCCTGATCAACACAATTCATGTCTCCCTCAGCTCGCAGATTACCAAGAGGTTCACGCCACAGGAGAAAGACAAGCCAATAAAATAAGACAGGAACCAGTTCAAAAGCTTTACGTTGTTATAGAACTCTACATATAAAAAAGAGAGAATCTGGAAGACCAAAACAATTAGTCGAAAACAAGCTTCAAAGACCATGATTTCTTTGGTGTGTGGATGTTTTTTGGGTTTTTTTTAATTGCTTTCAGTAAAGGCTGAGTGGCTGTAGAATAGGATTGTGGGACGGGGATTGAAAATGAAAACTCCGAAAAACAGAATCCATAGTTCGTAGAGGACGGGGACCTTCCTTTGATGTTCACGTACAAGTGGGGTTATCTCGGGGCATCAAAGCATTTTTGTCTCAAGAGGGACCTTTTTTGTGTGTTTTAAAATGTATTGATCTTTATAGCCATGAGAAAAAAAGAAAGTGTGTCTGATTAGGGTGAAAAATGCTGCACGTGGAACATGTTGAGCCCCGTAGTAAAAATGAAGTAGAAAAGTAGAAAACCCCGGGAGAGGACAGAAATCGGTGGTTTCAAAGAAATCATTGGTATGCTGTTATGACGGTGTTCTTGGGTGGGTTTTTTTGTTAATATAAGAGAACAATTAGAAAGTTCAAGTACAACTTTACATGGGTTACGAGGTTTAGCTTGGCTAGTAAACTGTACAAGTGTGGTCTTTAAATGTTGATGCTTTATTCACTAGAACTAAAAATAAAACCAAACTAAGACAAACGTTTCGAATTTCAGTACCAAAACAGTAAGGTACCCACAAACCACCCTGGTTTCCTATCTCGGGTGGTGGTGACACTGTAACGTTCATGTTAATTAAATGATGGTCGAAGGAATGTGGGAGAATGGTTGTGTGTATGTTAGCCCATCTGCGTGTGAATCAGTGAATGTGAGCGCCTTGAGTTTAATTCTAAAGAAGGCGCTATATAAATGCTATGTATTATTATTACTTTTACTATGACATGGTCAGATCCCAACTATAGGTGCGGACAACTTGGAAACTAAAGGATGGGGCCAAGAAGGCTGATAATATCAGGGACGACCAGCCCTCTGGCACGAGATCCCAGAAGATGCAGAGGATACCTGTGCCAGAATACCATCCTTTATCCAACAAGAAGAGGCTGACGTTTTAGATATGGACTCCTCAACCGCTCTAGGAAATACCTATCCTGGCGCTAACGCCATCATCCTTTTTTGAAGGATGGATGTCGACGATATGTGTGTGGTCTTATGGTATGTTATACATCTGTATCGTTAAAAAGTCGGGACTTTCCTGGAGTTGCACTGCCTCCGGGCATTGCCTCCAGGATCGTTCCCACCATCTTTATATCTACTCATGTCCCATATGTGTCTGTTTCAGACCGGAGGACGTTAAACGGATTTTCACTCGACGATGTGTGCCAATGCTACGAAAAATAGTGACTTTCGTGGAATAGTGTGATGATGGTCAATAGTCTCGCTTAGAAAGTAGACCCGGATCAGATTTCTACAGGTTTGTGTTTCGTAGAAATAGGTTACCCGGGCCAGCTTTCTCCGGAGACTATGGCCCATGATCACACTTAGAAAGTAGACCCGGATCAGATTTCT
>CM065691.1:40813893-40816393 GCA_017654935.2 Phymorhynchus buccinoides
ATTTTTGTTAACACATAAACCCCTCCTTAACACAGAGAGAGAGAGAGAGAGAGAGAGAGAGAGAGAGAGAGAGAGAGAGAGAGAGAGAGAGAGAGAGAGAGAGAGAGAGAGAGAGAGAGAGAGAGAGAGAGAGAGAGAGAGAGAGAGAGAGAAAGAACACTGAAACACTGAAAAACTTTATTTAACAAGATGAAGATTTTAGGCAACAATCTGTCCTTGAGAGACACAGAGAGAGAGAGAGAGAGAGAGAGAGAGAGAGAGAGAGACGAGAGAGAGAGAGAGAGAGAGAGAGAGAGAGAGAGAGAGAGAGAGAGAGAGAGAGAGAGAGAGAGAGTACGAAAATGTTGGAGTAGGAGGGGGCGAGAAGGAGATGGGCATAAATAACTTGTGTAAAGCAGGCCTTCTTAGTGTGTAAATTGATGGGAAATGAACTTATTTCACAACACAACTACCCCACTTCCTTGGCAAAGTGTAGGCTGGAGGGGGCGGGGATAGGACTCCGAATGGAAGAAGTTCAAGGGAGGAACACTTTACTAAGATTTGATTAGAACTAGATATATTTTCGTTCTTTCCTTTTTCTCGAGCTTTCTTCGCAATTTTTCTGGGTTATAAGTTAGAAGGAATTGCAAAGTTGCTGAATGTAGATGGCGCGCGCCACCCTCTTTATTCTTGCAGCCAACAACCTCCCAAGGTTGCTACAAATCATTCTGAGCGCTCTTGATGAGCGTAGCATTGCTTAGCTTTCCACTTCAGAGCGCCACAAAGCGATGTGGTGAAGCGGTGCGATGAAGCAACCTCGCCTTGATAGTAACTACTTTAACCTAACAAGATCGAGAGAGGGAGGGAGTAAGGGAGAAGGGAGAAGTGGTGGGCAGCTTGATGGGTTGATTCTATGGTCGAACTAACTGGATGATTGATGGTTTAGTGGGCCGCAAATCACTGTCTGGACAGGCGTGTAGGCCTACGACTGGACAGAGTGATGTCCTGATTATCATCACAATGGTCACCGACCATTAGATAGATGGTTGGAGGGCTCGTTATCCGAATGAAGATAATTGATGCCCAGACACCTCCCTTCCATTCTCCGGGCCATTACGGAGAAATCAAACACGCACAAAAATGTTGTATGCCTACTGCTCTAGGGCAAAATAGGTGATTGACCATGAAAGAAGCGACTCGTTGGTGTCAACCGTGATAGGGTTGGCTACTATGACAGATCGCCCAATCTACTGATATCTCCTTCTGCACGGGGTGACTTGTCAGTGTTAGTAGGACTGATCGTGGTAGCGACTGTTGCAGTAACTTTGAGTACCACAAAGGGACTGACAGTTAGATATGTTAGCACGTCATGATAGTTATAACTTACCATAAAACACGGTGGTGTTTCAAGCTCTTCGTTATCAGTATATGAGTTGTATGTATTCATTGCTGCATTAAAAACGTTGGAGAACGCAACGTTCGATGTTTGCGGAACATTATTACTGAAATGGCTTGTATCATTGGTTGACATTAGCCTGGAGTTTGGACTAATAGCAAAGTGAGAGCAGCACAACGAATGATTTTCTTCTGTAACGGAATTCAAAGCTTTGTGAATGACCATGACTCTCAAACTAGGAGGCATCTGCACTGGGTGTTGGTGCTGCAGCCCAGGGGATTAACTGGCCTTAGGTGACCTTACCAGTTCAACATGCTAGCTGTGCTCAAGTCCTCTTGTCCTAACGACAGAGCGGGGGTGTCCCCTGGGCAAGACTTCTCCACTTTTAAGAATTTCCAGACCACCACCCCCCCTGCAGAACAGCAGTGGCCTCCTCTTGCTATCTGGGAGTCATAGTCGGACACGACTGGCGGCTGGTGCACACACATCATTCAGTGTGTTGGTACGCATGGTCATGCACGTTCCTGTGCTGCTTGTGTCGCTTAACACAGTATTTGTAGGCCTATGTCAGTATACAACATAATTAGGTTAAGTTGATGGCCTAGTTTAGACGCTGAACCCCACCCCCACCTCCACCCCCCAATCACATGTTCGCATTGAACATGTTCACTGAAAAGCAGCATTCTGCCGTTCTTGGGAAAGGGGTAGAGGTAGAATCAGCCTAGGGTTATTGTCATAAAACTGGGAAAAACAACAGGCTTTGAGATTAAGAGCCATAAACATGGGGGATCGGGAATGACCACACTACAACGACTTTGAGATTGAGAGTCGTAAGCATGACGGGGGTGATCTAAAATACGACTTTGAGATTGAGAGTTGTAAACATGAATGGGGTGATCTAAATTACGACTTTGAGACTGAGAGTCGAAAACATGAAGGGGGTGATCTAAAATACAACGACTTTGAGATTGAGAGTCGTAAACATGAAGGTGGTGATCTAAAATACAACTGTGCCCACATTTTGTGTGTGTTTTCTTTGCTAATAATGTTCTAATGTTTCGCAGGGCAAGGAACTGAACATGGACATCGACTGCCGTGGCCTCCGTCTTGTGGACCCCTGTGACG
>CM065691.1:40823893-40826393 GCA_017654935.2 Phymorhynchus buccinoides
ATTCTTCTTTCTTCTTCTTCTTCTTCTTCTTCTTCTTCTTTCTTCTTCTTCTTCTTCTTCTTCTTCTTCTTCTTCTTCTTCTTTCTTCTTCTTCTTCTTCTTCTTCTCTTCTTCTTCTTCTTCTTCTTCTTCTTCTTCTTCTTCTTTTCTTCTTCTTCTTCTTCTTCTTCTTCTTCTTCTTCTTCTTCTTCTCTTCTTCTTCTCTCTTCTTCTTCTTCTTCTTCTTCTTCTTCTTCTTCTTCTTCTTCTTCTTCTTCTTCTTCTTCTCTTCTTCTCTTCTTCTTCTTCCTCTTCTTCTTCTTCTTCTTCTTCTTCTTCTTCTTATTATTCTTATTATTTGTTGTTGCTGCTGCTTCTTGTTGTTTTCTTTCTTCTTCTTCTTCTTCTTCTTCTTCTTCTTCTTCTTCTTCTTCTTCTTCTTCTTCTTCTTCTTCTTCTTCTTCTTCTTCTTCTTCTTCTTCTTCTTCTTCTTCTTCTTCTTCTTCTTCTTCTTCTTCTCTCTTCTTCTTCTTCTTCTTTCTTCTTCTTCTTCTTCTTCTTCTTCTTCCTCTTCTTCTTCTTCTTCTTCTTCTTCTTCTTATTATTATTATTATTATTATTATTATTATTATTATTATTATTATTATTATTTGTTCTTCTGCTGCTGTCTTCGTTCTTCTTCGTCTTCTTCTTCTTCTTCTTCTTCTTCTTCTTCTTCTTCTCTTCTCTTTTTCTTCTTCTCTTCTTCTTCTTCTTCTTTCTTTTTTTCTTCTTCTTCTTCTTTTTCTTCTTCTTCTTTTCTTGCTTCTTCTTTCTTCTTCTTCTTCTTTTTCTTTTTCTTTCTTCTTGAAGTGGCCACATTCCACGGTTTGATTAAATTACATTTGTCCAATATTAATGACATGGTTTTGCTGTCGGGGTGGGGCCTAAACCTCAGAGAATGGTTGTACCCATCTCCAAGCTACAACTGAGAAAGATGAAACTGGAGTAAGAATATCTATTGCGAAATTCTAGACATTGAACTACTACAATTATGAGAATACGATATCAACCAGGATCACGGCGATGCGTATGTCTTTTTTTTTTAAACCTCAGTCTGGTTTATTATGAGACACAGCGTAAAATTAGACTTCAGTTTGAAATGAAATTGTGCCCCTTGTGACTGGGTATTGATTAAGAGGCCATGCTGTCACACGCACTGAATTCTGGGATCGTCCTCCATGTTGAAAAGTATAAACAAGAGTTCAACACTGTCGGTCCGTTACTAACGAAGATCGTTGTAGGCCTTCTAGACTGACGCTATGCGAGCCGGGGTTTAAACTGGTACAGTGCTTAGTCTAATTCTTCACTCGAGTTGAAAAGAACAAACATTAACAACATTCTAGTTCTAGTTCTATTCCCAACGTGAATCAGTCGATTTTAATATATTAACTCCCTGCTAACTTACTGATAACTGAACGAGTTCACACGAAGATCTTGAGGGGGAAATCAGCAGTCTGTTTACAGTAGACTACAACCATCACATTCGACAAGTGTTCACACCGAAAGCCTTTCACTGAAGTAAATCAATGCACGATTGAGTGTGTGTGTGTGTGTGTGGTTTCAGACTTGACTTTCCCCACGCCTATGGAGGAGCCACGCAAGGTGCTGCGCTGCCATTACCTGGGCTGCCATGAGGTCCCTCGACCAACAGGTCTGTGCTTTGGGGCAGTGCGTGCGTCTATTGGCCACTGCAACGACCACCTTTTGCTAGAGTTAATGCCCTTGGTAGATGTTTGAGTACTGACCAAACAAGGGAAGAACTCTCGTCATTGGCCCTTTTTGAGGCCACTAAATGGCTGCCTTTTGCAAGAGTGAATGCCCTTTTTTGGATACTGACCAACAAGGGCTTCACTCTCGCTGTCGTTGTGGTCAGAAAGTTACAAGCACTTGCCATTGTTTTTGTCAATTTTGAGTTATGGGTATTGTTGTGTTCTCTAACATCTTATCCTTCGTATTTTTTAAAGGATAATCTTTAATATTGTCTCTAAATGATCTTATAAGTGTTTTAAAACGAGTAGTGTCAATGCATTTTCTTCAGCTAGGCTAGACTTTAGACTGTGTTTTCTCAAAATGGCCGACACTCACCCTACTAACTTTAAATGATCATAACTCAAGAACCGAAAAAAGATACAAGAATGGTTCTTGTATCATTAGCAAGAGAATATTTTGTCTGAAGTTTTCAAATGTATAATGTTCTCAGAACGGTCAGTTTGACGCTTAATGTCCCTTTCGAGGTGTTGGGTCACATATTATGGACTCGTCTTTCTTTCTCTCTATAAATTTCAGTCTATAAATAAAATTCATTTAATTCAATTCAATTCAATTCTCTCTGCTCTGAAAGCACAACAGTATATGATACAGTTTTGTACTTTAACAGCAGAGAGAAAGAAAGACGAGTCCATGTAATACTACACAATGGATACAGTAGATACAAGGGAGGAGGGTTCTGTGTGTGTGTGTGTGTGTGTGTGTGTGTGTG
>CM065691.1:40831393-40838893 GCA_017654935.2 Phymorhynchus buccinoides
ATGACTTAGGTGGGTTTTTTTGTTTCATGTGTGACTAGAAGAAACAGAGCTACGTTGTGGCTTAGATACCCCATCCCATCAAATGTTCGCATTGACAATGTTCACTGAGAAGCCACACTCTGCCGTTCTTCGGGAAAGGGATAGAGTTACCAGGATCAGCCTGGGGTTATTGTCATGAAGCTTAAAGAATCAGACTCGGAGATCGAGAGTCATAAACATGACGGGGAGGGGCTCTAAGCTGCAACTTTGCCAGAAACTATTGTGACACCTGACACAGTTCCTTGTTTGCCTTTTAGTTGCTGAAGTTGGAAATAAAGTTTGAAATTTCACCGTAATACTGGCAACAAAGCTATCACATTCTGAAGGATAAACTAGCAGTTGTGAAAGGAATAGCATAACTCATGCTCCGGGCAAGATGCGAAGTATGTGTGTGTGTGTGGGGGGGGGGATGTCCAAGGACCTTGCACGGGTAGTTAAATATGTTCATAATTATAATTATCGGTTGTTGTTTTTAGGGTTAAATGATGCTGATTGAAAAATAATATTTTGGAGCTCTAAAAAGTTGTTTCTAATGGGGAAAACTTAGGGGGGGGGGGGGGAGGGAGACAGTGGGAAGGACTGAACAGCAGACCTGTTTACTCTACTCTTTTCCAGTAGTATTCTACTCAATTTGGACCTGTGCTACTCTTCAATATTGAAAATAATGTTCTAATTACTCATTTTCAGTGAACATTGTTTGATGGTTTAATGAATAAAGCTACACATTTTGCACCAAAACTACTCATTTCAGCTATCCAGACTACTCAAAACTTGTATAGGGGGTAAAACAGGTCTGGAAAAGGGAGCACACCTTCTGAGGGTTTTTGTGAACAAAATATAAGGCTTGCCATCTTGTTCCGTTTGCAGAGACTGAGTTTGAGCCTGAAGCAGAGTGTGCAGTGCATGTTTGGATCAGTGTCCCAGCTGGTTTCCCCTAACTAGTCAGCTGCTGGTGGTGTGGACGTGCCAGACAAGGACTGAGGAATGAAATGAATGACATGGACGGTTGGATGCATTTACCCACCCGCGAATGGAAAAGGACTGACCCAACAAGAACTGAAATATCAGACAAGTATAAGAGGAGTAAAGAACAAGAGGAAAACATGTTGAGGAGAAGAGATCTGACGGGACAGTGATATCTTCAATCAAGACATCGAGATACTTGTGCAACATTCAAACTCAAGACTCCCCCCACCCCCCACCCCGTGGGGATACCGGGGGGTCTTTTGTATAAATAGTTCCCCTACCTTCTGGACGTTCTGTGCTTGCAACTTCCTCTCATCTGTCACTCTCTTTGACTCTGCCTTTTCCCTTTGCTTACTGTCATCTACTTTCTTTCAGCCTAACCGGTCCATCTCCCGCCTTTCAAAACACTTTCAAAAAGATTTCCTCCAGCCGAAGTTGGACTTGCTGGGCCTGTTTCTTAGTTAGGCGCATAACGGCAGCATGACGCATCTGCCCTCATAATTGACAGGAAACTGTCTGAGCGATCAAAGAAAAAGAAACACAGACTTTCCATTAATTTTGTTGGATAGATCACATCCATGGGTGATGTAGAAGGGGACCTGTGAGCGAATGACCAAGAAAGGGTTTGTTTTGAGGTCTGCTTGGGTGTTTTCTTTGGCTGCTGAGTAGGACAAACATACTGTAGTATTTAACTTTGACGTAGCCATGTCCTACAGCTTTCCAGTCATGTTAATAATAATATTGTCAGTAGTGCCAATAATTTCATTCATGTTGATGTCTTTTCCAACCAGCTTCGGTGTTGTTTCCAGCTTTGTATTCTGATTTTTAAAACAAAAAGTCAAAATCTGTTCCAGCAGTGTGTGTGTGTGTGTCTGTCTGTGTGTGTGTGTGTGTGTGTGTGTGTGTGTGTGTGTGTGTGTGTGTGTGTGCGTGTGTATGTGCGTGCGCGTGTGTGCGTGCGTGCGTGCGTGCGTGCGTGCGTTCCTGTGTATGTGTGTGTGTGTGCCCTTTGTTTAACGTTTTCATATCATTTTACAATACTTTCCAAGAACTCTTTTCAATTGAACTATAAACAAATTGACCACTGCATTCCATTGGAAACTTAATTTGAGCTGCAACACAATATCATAATAATAATAATTATTATTATTATTATGTTTACTTGCATACATCCTTTTATGTTCATTTCATTTCATGTCTTGTTTCTTGCAGATATGATTTTCAATTTTCTGTGATACTTTTGTAACTTTATTTCATTTCAGATGTTGTAAACACGTTCTTATGTAATAATACATTTACTTTTCTTTCTGACAATGAGTGTGTTATTGTCGTTTGCCTCTATTAGTGGATTGTGATATAAGCTGATTTTTGTTTTTGCTTCGTTTTAGTCTGTGTGTTTCTGACTTGTGTTTGATTCTGTTGGATGTGTTTGATGCATGTCACAAAAGTGAAAATGACAGGTTAGTTTGATGTAATTACTTCCCGTATGGACATCATAATCCTGTCATTTTCATGACGTTTCCTATTTGTCATGTTCATAATTAAACATGTGGGGTTTTTTAATCCCCCAAACACCATTTCAGAGGTCCACCTTCCTTGTCTTTGTGTACACTGTCTTTGTGTACATGTGCTTTGTTGTACTTTTTGCGACAGACAGCGATGTTTTAGATGGAGACAGGATCAAACTGTTGTACAGGGGTGGTGACCATTTGATGGCAAGACTTCAGTGACATTTAAACTAGTAGTAATGTTTATGTTGTCGTCGCTGTCGTACGCTGGATAAAAGACGCCAGGGATCATCCCAACAGCCGAAGCACTTGAATACTATGGTACAAATGTACCAGCTAGGGGTGAGCACATTACGTGTGTGACCGGTTTTGATTACCCCGCCACATGGGCAGCCACACTCCGACTTCGGAGGATTTGGGAGACTGGTGATGCTATGCTAGGAGCTTGTCATGGCTAAAGACAATTCCCGCATAACAATGCAGAACATAACAACATTTTGATGTAGCCTTGGTGTTCTAGCCTATGTCAATTGGTCTGGCACAGCCTAAAGCCAAGGCGGTAATGTTTATGAAATGTGTACTGTGTTCAAATAATCGTTTCTATGAATAATATCACTGATATCTGCCATCATAATGTCCAAGGTCAATGGATGTTACCTTTTTGATATTATTACACACTACTAACACTAAAGTGCAAAACATACATGTCCACCATAACTACTGTTTCACTCTACAACATAAAAAGAATGTGTACAGCCCTTCATTTTATGGAAAGTTCTACTAAAGCTTAAGTGAGAAACTAAACGTTGTTACTTTCTTAATTCAGTAAACCGATATACTGAATTTAGAAAGTACCAACGTTTAGTTTCCCACTTAAGCTTTAGTAGAACTTCATAACATTAAGTACAGATCTCCAAAGGTTTGGGAATTTGCGCATCATTAATTTTAAAGGTTGAAAATCTTTGGAGCAAAACAATAGCAGCATTAAGTGTTCGGCTTTTTGTGGTTTTCTAAAAACAAATTCTGATTATATTTTAGCAATAGAACAAACAGTAAACTTTCGAGTCTTTTCACGTCTGCCAACTTGATTTAATCCTGTTAGTTTGTCAAAATATATGAGGAGAAACCGGCCATGCCCACAACATATAGATTTCCAGGCATTTGTTGTTAGCCTGCCTACCAGCAATACGTGTCCTCCCTTCGTGCATGCTCAAATCTGTTAGTTTCTCTTTCTCTTTATCAGTTCTCATGATGCTTTGGTGATTGCAAATTATATTCCACTTGTTATATTTGCATTATTCACAGTGCGTAGTCCGCGAAGATGTGATACTATTTGTTTATTTTGGATATCGATTTCGTTATGTTTCATTTGTATCGGTGCTAAATGTAACTTCTTTTTTTTGGAAAGACTGTGCGCAATATTTGTGGTGTTATTGTGATAAGTTTAGTGCAATACTTAATGTTGATAGTAACATCCGTTAGATATGTATAGAGTGTGTGTACACTTTGCTGAAGATTGTCTTTCATCATTATTAGCTTGAGTTGTGAAATTCTGTGATTTTTTAATTTTTTAGTTGCCCTCTTCTTATTGTACACATGTTTAGAAACTGATGTGACTATGATTACAGCTTAATTAGACGAATCTTGTTCAGTAATAATTGTACCCGTACAATAAACAGATCACTGCAAATTTAGTTGCTATCTTCTCATGTCTTGTCCCTAAATGTTTTCAATGTGATTATTATCTGTTTGACAAATTGTTGAAAATGTATATACGTGCTGTTGAATGTTAGGGTGGCCTCACTGGGTGGGTCAGAAAACCCTGCAGTTATGAAACGTGTCATGCAAGAATTCTAGTTGGGTCTATAATGTCTTTAGGGATGTAAACAACATGTTTGAATTTTCAAGGAAAATTGTGCTTTTTCACCAAACAGATGTTATTCTGAAGCATTCTTTTAGTTTCAATCATTGTCTTGAGTTTAGGACATGACACTTGTGAAATATGTCCTCATATACCATTTGTATTATATATTTATGAAGTTGTGTGCCATTACCGTTTGTAATTTTGAATTTGTGTTTAGTGTATGCATTGCTGTGGGCTTATCTCAGCACGCATCATGCATGAAGTGCAAAGAAAAGCTGTGCAAAAGAGCAGTACTAATTCAATTGCTTGGCTTTTTTGCTGTTGTGCCATGTCATATTTGTACAACTGAACAAATCCCTCACTATAATGTCAATGTCTTAAGTCTTTCAAAGAAAATTGTGCACCAGTATTCTAAAGAACCTTACGTCTGATTGTGAGATGATGCAACAGCGAGTAAAGTATGATGACACACAAAGCCCATACAAGAAACTTAATCTCTAATTCTTTATCCGAATTTGAAACGCGAAATTAAAGGGTGCTACAGGATGAAACCATCTTTAAGAAGACAAATTTCTTCTCTTATTAAAAAATAACGTAAACCTTTTTCTTTGAACTTAGACAAACTCACGCATCCGTATGAATATACATTCCAAATTGTATCAAATAGTGTAGTGATTAAAGAACACTACATCTAGTCAAGGCAGAATATTTACACCAAGGTATGCATGTATGTGTGTGTATGCGTTCGTGCGTGCATGCGTGTGGGGACCAGGAGGGGTGTGTGATGTTATAATGGCTACTGCATAGCAATAGCTTCCCAGAAATTCTAATCATTCCTCCAAGAAAAGTATCTGCTGTTCTTTTTGTGGGTTTTCTCTTGTGAACTGTATGCAAAAATGTGACTACTTTCTTAAGTTTAGGGGACAACGCATATTGTGTTCCCATAGATGTTCAATGTTAGTTTTGCCTATGCATAATATAATTGAAATTTTGTGTGGTGTTAACCTGTCTGCAATGCTACCTTATCCGTTCATAATCCCAATTCATCTGACTGTCTTTCTCTACTCCTGTCTCTAACCTCTCCTCTAACCACCCACTTCCTCCCTTTACTTTACAGCTGCCCTCTTTTCACTACCCCTGTCTATCCTTTCCTCCTCTGTATCAACCTCCGCTGTGACCCTCCGCTTTCCTTTATAGCCCTCATTCATTTAAAGACCCCCACGGCATGTGTCACATTCCCTCTTATGCTAGGAAGATTTCTTAGGATTTCTCACCAGCTATAAGAGGGAAAACAGGTGAAAACCGTGATTTTGACACGTGACGTGGTGGGTCTTCAATAATAATAATAATAATAATAATAATAATAATAATAATGATAATAATGAAGATGATGATGATGATTTTGATCATAAAAATAATAATAAAAATGATGATGATGATGACTACAAATATAGTGAACAAAACTTGTATTTCATCAGATTCGTTTTGACAGTTGAATTTCACGAGCGCGAGAATCGTGCCTCACAGATGTCAAATCGCATCGCATTGGGATCGAAACGTATGTAATGTAGCGGCCCCTTTAAGACGAGAGATAAATCTGCAGAAATATAGAACCAATAGTTCACAAAGTGAAGGGAATTCAGACCAACTAGTTTGAAGAGTTAATGTAGTAGTGTTTGTTCTAGCTTGTAGCGCAGGAATCATTCTGTTCAATATTCTATCCGTGTCCTCGCATCTAATACTAGGGGAAGACGGGGTAAAAAGCGCATGGGCGGGTAAGAAGCCCACCCCAATTATCTCATGAAATGAAGCAAATTTCAGTCTCATTTTGCCCATGAGACGAGCGTTAATGTCTAGCATTCGTCTCAGGGGCAAATTTGACTGACATTTTCTTTATTTCATGAGATAATTGGGGTGGGCTTCTTACCCGCCCATGCGCTTTTTACCCCGTCTTCCCCTACTGTCCCCTCCCCTTGAACGCTTACTCTAATGTTCCTTTGCCCTACCCCCCTTCTCTCTTCCTTTCTTGACATCCTATCATTCTCTCATTACCTCTTTTCGCTTCACTCCTTTCCTCCCCTCGTCCCCTTTCCGTGTACCTTACTAGACCCCCCCCCCCCCCCCCCCTTAACCCTTTCACCGCCAAAGTCGCATTTCAGCACCACAATGATTTAACACCCATGTCACTAAAAGGCATCAAATTGGGGTCCATTATCCAAAGAACCTGTTGTCTTAGTTTTGGGAAGTAAGGGTAGACCTTATTTTATATATTTCACAGAAGAATCCCCAATGCTGCAGATGGATTTTGTTCTCTACCCAGGTACATTTAATGGAATTTTGTGGCTGAAATGTGGCTGGCGGTGAAAGGGTTAAGCATTATAATGCTCTTGTGCGTTTCTGGGTTCGAACTTGTTCTTGGGCAATACGACTTAAAGGTGGACCCTGACGGATGAGGTTTTTTTGCAAGAAACACGTCAAGATCACCAGAAAGACATGCCTTTTCAATGATCGGAACACTCACTTTGCTATGGTTTCCTAGAAATCAAACCGTCAAAACGGCGATTCCTCATTTTGGATGGGGTGGGTGAAGGCCACTCATTGTGGTTCAAGCTGATTTCTTTTTTGCAGTGCAGTTAAAAACATTTGAAGCTATTTCCTTTGTTGTGAGCGAAACTCCTTTAGGTAAACTGCGAAACATTAAAAATAATAAAATAAACAGGCTTGTATTGTGAAAATTTCGTGCAAACGATTTGGTCTAAACTCAGGCGGCCATTACACTTTCACTGAAAGAATTTGACTTCCAGCACCTCCGCCAAGGAGGAATCGCCAATTTGACGGTTTGATTTCTAGGAAACCACAGCAAAGTGAGTGTTGCGATCTCTGTAAAGGGTGTTTTCCTGGTGATCTCGACGTGTTTCTTGCAAAACTCATCCGTTAGGGTGCCCCTTTAAGTAACTATTAGATGGTTTTGCTTGTAAAATACTGCCACAACTAAAACTACTTTTTTGTATACTGTTATGTAATGTTTGTGTTGTTATTTTTTGCGATCATCCCTATGTTCAATGGTTCATTTCATTTCAGATTGTTACAATGCCTACTTTTGGGTAGGGGAAGACGGGGTAA
>CM065691.1:40843893-40846393 GCA_017654935.2 Phymorhynchus buccinoides
TGTCCAAGAATGGCATCCAAATAGCCGAGAAGGCAACTAGTATTCTGGAAATCTGGGCTGGAAATGGTTTGCAGCAGGGATACGTTGCACGGGAGACATCCCCATGAGGATGCTAGGTAATATCATGTTCTGTGTTCACCAAATACACCCAGTAGGGCCGAAGGAAGACAAAACGTATGCTGTACTAATAGCACAACAAAATGCCATCACTGCTAAGCAAATGTCCCTGAGAAGATAGTTAGTTAGTTAGCCATTGTTCTGCATAAAAAGCACAACGCACTGCAGTACAATGCAATGCAACCAACCACCAGATAAAATAGAACATTATATGCACACTAAGCACAATGCTAATGATTGAAATACAGACACTAAAACGGATTGATTTATAAACACAGTAGTTTAAAAAACAAAAGTAGTTTCAAGACCCAAAAGTAGTTTCAAGATCTTTTTTTTTACATATTTCTTTTTTCTGCAAATTGTGGAACAAGAAATAAGTAATGAAAGAAACCCTATTCAGCAACATAATTATTATACCCTTAATAATGCAGCACAAGGTTGAGAAACAACCCTTGAAGTGCTTCCCAGACCCTACGGTACGCTTCCACCTAACCAAACCAAATCATTGAGTGGTTTTCCTAGCCTACAATTGATCCTTTTTCGCACTCCCGGTTCAGTAAGAACGGTGAGTACATTGGAATGGGAAACGAGGACCTGGGCGTTTCTGTGTGTAAGCGATAAAAACATGTTTCACTTAACGGTGCCTAAACTACTGAACCAATATCAACAAAACGTGGCAGAATAATTCCTCAGGCAGTGCTCAGTGAGAACTTCCAGCAAAACTTTTACAGCGTAAGCATCAAATCCTGATCCGAGGAAATCCATGGTTCACTTTGCGAACAGGACTCCACTTTGAGTGAGTGAGGAGGGTGAGAAGATCAAGGCAGCTGAGTGAGTGGAAGAGCTAGCGTGGCTGGAGCCCACGTGAGTAGGAGGAACCTTGAGACTCTGTGGCTAAGTTGTCTCTTCCAGTTCAGTAGGTTGTGGCGAGGACCTTGTACAGGTAATTATGAGCGCGTCTTAATTAAACCGTTCAGTAACAGGGGCAGTAGCATGCAAATTAACATAAACAGCTGTCAATCGTTTGGGCAGTTTAGTCTACATGTTACTACACGTGTTAACTGTTTCAGACAGGCTCGTGGTTACGGTACCTTGTCTCCGTGGTCACTCCCGGCCTACAATTCTTATCACCATTTTCAAACAAAACAAGTGCAACGCCGGGCGGCTGCAAAGTCCCCTCGCAGCATCGCCGAGCTACTCCGAAATCGAGAGAGAGAGAGAGAGAGAGAGAGAGAGAGAGAGAGAGAGAGAGAGAGAGAGAGAGAGAGAGAGAGAGAGAGAGAAGGTCAACCACAGAGCTACAAAGCTGTTTCATGGCGCACGTGTGTTCGGACCCGTGATTTGAGCGCACGCAATCATGCGCACACGAGCGCTCAGAAAAATTAATGACAACTGTGTTATAGACCATTCATCAAAACTGCATTGAAATACATGCAAAACTTCGCGAGATATTAGCGATTATGTGTTTTGGGGTTTGAACCCCGTAACTGGCGCGACCTTGACCTTAATGTAAAACTAAATACATCAGTGGATAGCTTGCATCTTGGCAACCTAGTATACCAAATTTGATGATGATAGACTGAATAGTTTTTGAGAAAAACGGACGAATAGCCGGACGGACGGACGGACGGAGGCACGCCGGACGGATCAGACAGAAACAATAGTTCTCGAACCTTCGGCTCGGGGACTAAAAAAGTCAATGCTGGAAAAGACGACTTAGCTAGGTTTTAAGATTCCTACGTGTCTGTCTGATCAACCTGCCCTACCCCACCCATAAAAAAAGGACCGCATTCGTCACAGAAGGGGGCTCGGGTGGGCCTACATTCATTTGAAGGGGGTAGGGTGGTAGACCACCTTCTGGTAGTCGGGGATTTTGTAGTCGGTGACCTTGCAGGCGACGGGTCGCACGGGGCTGGACAGGCGGCGCAGCGCCTTGTTCCTCTTGCTGCAGGACCCCCTCCTCTGGCCGCAGTCCCCGGAGTCCTTGGACGGCTTGCCCCCCAGCAGACCTTTGCTCTTGGCCCGCGCCAGGACCGAGGCGGCATCCTCCGGCTGAGCCAGAAGAAAAGAGAGGACGTGCAACAACAACAGTTCAGAGGCCACATCATCGGCAGATATCTTAATTGGGACGAAAAGGATTGTAGTTCAACAGTTCTTCAAAGCAGAATCTGGAGCAGATTACCTTAAGATTAAAAAGAAAACATTACAACAGTTCAAAATCTCACACGCACACGCACGCGCACGCGCACACACACGCGCGCGCGCGCACGCGCACACACACACACATCACATATTATATGTTATGTTAGCTGTTATAGGTTATAACCTTTCATTATGTTAACCTTTCATCATCCTCTCTCTCTCTCTCTTTCTCTTTATTATT
>CM065691.1:40851393-40853893 GCA_017654935.2 Phymorhynchus buccinoides
CCGAGTGAACGTTAAAGGTGGAACCTGGCGGATGAGTGTTTGCAAGAAACACGTCGAGATCACCAGAAAGACAGCCTTTTCACGGATCGGAACACTCACTTTGCTCTGGTTTCCTAAAAAATTAAACTGTCAAAACGGCGATTCCTCCTTGGCGGAGATGCCGGAGACAGTAGCCATTTTGGATGGGGTGGGTGGAGGTCACTCATTGTGGTTGAAGCTTTTTCTTTTTTTGTAGTGCAGTAAAAAAAAAAAAGGAGCTATTTCCTTTGTTGTAAGCGAAATTCCTTTAGGTAATCTGTATAAAATTTAAAATATAATAAAATAAAAAGGCTTGTATTGCGAAAAGTTTGTGCAAGCGATTTGGTCTAAACGCAGGTGGCCATTAGAAAAGAGACGGCTCTTTGGGTGAAAGAATTTGACTTCCAGCACCTCCGCCAAGGAGGATTCGCCGATTTGACGGCTTGATTTCTGGGAAACCAGAGCAAAGTGAGTGTTGCGATCTCTGTAAAAGGTGTTTTCCTGGTGATCTCGACGCGTTTCTTACAATAACTCATCCATCAGGGTGCCCCTTTACACCCAACTTTCCTTCATGCGCCTCAGAAACGACCGCCTTGTGTGTGTGGTACCTGGCAGACGAGGTGTGCCTGCCGCACCAGGGGGTGCTGGTGGAGCTGTCCGGCACAGTCCGGGGAGAAGACCAGCAGGTCCAGGCAGTTGGGGTCCATGTAGAAGCTGCTGCCCTCCCGGAATCCCTCCCCATTAGGTGGAGGTCCCGGCAGCAGGGTCAGACCCCCTGCCTTCAGCTCCTCCACCACCTCCATCACACTGGAAACAGGGGAAGGGATTGGGGGTGAGGGCAGAGGACAAGAAGAAAAGGGATGAAACAGGCGACATGACCTATGTACATATGTTTTTTAATTAAAAAGACCTGACAACTATTGCCCATGGCCTAACTAGAGGCGGCTTCGTCGTCTAAGGTCCCAAATTTACGTAGGCCTAAGTTTTAAAATCCACACAAGGGTATTTGTACAAGGAATACGGGTACTGTTCCAGTGGGGGGTAAAGAAAGATGGAGGTTTATGCTTACTCATTTGTATTCTAGTTTAATTATTTGTACAGCGCTTTGAGCTCCCTGCACGGGAGTAAAGCGCTTTACAAGTATCCAGTATTATTATAAACATTTAGTACTTGGTAGTGTTGTATTGATATCTATTAGATTAGAAGTCCTACATCCGATAAATGGAGAGTTTTTGTAAAAAGTATTTTGGGGGACCAATCTTGTGGTCCTCTGTTTAGTGCTCTAGGGGGAGGCGCTCCCCGCATCTACAGAAGATAGGGTTGTATTTACAAAGATAAGAATTTGTACGAAGTCGGAAAATTAAGGATGAGAGATAATATGGGACCATTATCTTAATCGGCTATGTTAGACAATCATCATAAAAAAAATTCGCATTGACATTTTTCACTGCGGAGTAGCAATATTCTACCATTCTCGCGAAAGGGGCATAACTAGGATCAGCGTAGTATTTTCGTGAAACTGAAAGAACCAGACTTTCAGGTCGAGAGTCGTAAACATGAGGGGATTGGGGGTGGGGGTGGGGGGTTAAACTTCATTTTTGCTTCTTCATCACTAAAATCATCGTGAGTATTGTAGCAAAAGCAATCATCCCCTGTAGTCTCTAGTATGACACTTTACAAAAGAGATGCAAAGGACTGTTCAAATATCAACTACAGCAGAACCTCCCTTAAAAGATCCCTCCCTATTAGACTCCCTCCCACTTAAGACCTACTTCTCTGAGACATTACCATTCATTGCAAGTATAAAAATTACCTCCATGTTACAACTCCCTCCCACTTAAAGACCTTATTTTGGATGTGTTTTTTCAAGGTCTTAATAGGGAGGTTTCACTGTACAGTAGACCTCCCTTATAAGATCTTCAACAATCATCCAAAATTAGGTCTTACAAGGGAGGGGTCTTATAATGGAGGTAATTTTGTTACTTACAAAGAAGGGCCATGTCTCAGAGAAGTAGGTCTTATGTGGGAGGGAGTCTTGTAATGGGAGGTCTTATAAGGGAGGTTCCGCTGTATCAGCCATGATTTGGGCCCTGGTTTCAGCACTACCGGGGCGGACTCACCTGGTCTTGAGGGCGTTGACCCAGGCACAGATGGCCATGGGTCGCTGGGAGGAACTCCTCCGCCGCACATGGTCTGGCAGAAGGAACTCGATCTGGAAATCAAAAACAATAAATGTGAGCAAAATGTGTCACTGTTTTGAATAGTTTTGGGTTCAAGCGCATAATCGTGTTGAATTACATGAGTGCGTTACCCCCCGTTGCGATACCGTGGGGGTCTTCCGTGCAAATGGTTCCCCCACCTTCTGGAAGTTCTGTGCTTGTAACTTCCTCTAATCTGTCTCTCTCTTTGACTCTGCCTTTTTCCTTGCTTTGTGTCATCTACTATCTTTCTGACTTTTTGGCCCATTCTCCTGCCTTTTTTC
>CM065691.1:40856393-40861393 GCA_017654935.2 Phymorhynchus buccinoides
CTCCGACATCAGGGGTTATCTTATGGTCTCAATACGCGTTTACATTTGTCACTTCTTTCCCCATGGAAACACGGTGATTATGCAAGTAATCTTATGAGTGGCTATCACCGTGTTGCTATGGGGAAAGAGTGAAAAAATGTTAACGTGTATTAATACCTTTACCAGGGTATTACGGGTATGGTGAATCATGCATGGCGAAGAGACAGAGCAAGCTAATCGGCTTAACCCTTTCACCGCCAAAGTCGCATTTTAGCACCACAGTAATTTAACACCTATGTCACTAAAAGGCATCAAATTGGGGTATATTATCCAAAGACCCTATTGTCTTAGTTTTGGGGAAGTAAGGATAGACCTTATTTTATATATGTCACAGAAGAATCCCCAATACTGCAGATGGATTTTGTATCTACCCAGGTACATTTAATGGACATTTTTGGCTGAAATATGGCTGGCGGTGAAAGGGTTAAAGCGTTCGTCAGGTACAATGTAAAGAACAAATAACAAATTCTGGTCCCCAGATATGCAGTGAGTGGTAGGGCCCTAAAGCCTCTAGACAACAACAATGCACAGTCACTGATCAACATCACACAATTAGCGAGGCTGCAGAGTATCGTCGGTGAAATTCAAAAGCCCCGTACCTTCGTATTGATAGGTGTTTCTTTACATGTTGATAACTCATTTATTAATGACTAGAGTTGAGAACCGGTTCAAAAATCCGAACCGGTTTTATACCGGTTTTCCCTCTTCGAACCGGTGTGACCGAACCGGTGGGTTTTTTTTAACCAGTACTCGCATCACTAGTTTAGAAACTTACGACTTATGACACACACACACACTGAACTCAACACTCAGTCAAAGTCAAAGTCAAAGTCAAAGCCATACACCACCACAAACTAGAAACAGCTACTCTTGGTTTACAAACACCCAATCTGCGCTGAGCATCAGTGTTGTTTTTCGAAAAGAATGCGTTATTCTAAGAAAAACTTACTTTCAGTTTGCAGTTTAAAAACCGGTTCACTATAACTCGAACCGGTTTTTCGAACCGTTTTTCGGTTCAAACCGGGTTTTTTCCCCACCTCTATTAATGACTGTTTCTAACGCTTGTGTTGACTGATGGTTGTTTTTATGTTGATTAATATTCACTTATTCTTGGATTGTGTTTAATGTACATGCTTACTCATTTGTATTCTAGTGTTTAGTTCTTTGTACAGCGCTTTGAGCTCCCTGTCCGGGAGTAAAGCGCTTTACAAGTATCCAGTATTATTATTATTATTATCTCGATTTTTTTAGTTAGATACATAGTCAGCTCTCTCATTTTTCCCGCCACCTTCCACCAAAAGCTCGTATCTCTAACGACTTTCTATCTGGGGTAAATGTGGTTGTGTAAAATAATGGAAGAAAAACTCGTAAGTCCCAAACCTCGTATCTTCGTTCTTTTCAAGTCTAACACAAATATGCAGGACTAAACTCGCAATGCCTTGAACAACATAATTATTCATCATAGTTAATTAATCGTGGTCAACGCGGTTAATTTTTTTTATTTTTTTTTTCCTCAAAACTATCAAAATTGAGATACGAGGTTTTTCAATTTCACCAACGGTATGTCATAGACTGCCAGCCTGTCGTTTCCGACTATGGCTTCCAAAGACGGCAGCTGTTACAGTGGAACCTCCATTATAAGAACACCCCTACCCCACCCCACCCCCTTATAAGAGATTCCTTCCCATTTAAAACCTACTTCTCCGAGACATTGCCCTTCTTTGTAAGCATTAAAATTACCTCCCTTATCTCATTTTGGATGATTTTTGAAAGTCTTAGAGACTCCACAGTATTTCTGAATCAGGTCACAATAACATTTGCATTGTTAAAAATTCGGGACTGTTCTTGTGTTGCACTGCCTCCAGGCATTGCCTCCAGGATCGTTCCCACCATCTTTATATCTACTAATGTCCCATATGTGTCTGTTTCAGACTGGAGGACGTTAAACAGATTTTTCTTCTTCTTCTTCTATTTCTGAATGTCGTCAGAACTGATATAGCAGTACCTCCAGGATCTGCTCAGAGCACTGAATGATGGTTGGTTGATGGTTCGTCCCATATCTTGTGCTGTTTTGCAGCCAAGTAGACGTAAAAACTAACTTTCATTCATTTCTGAATGTCACCAGATTTCATTCATTTCTGAATGTCACCAGATTTCATTCATTTCTGTACGTCGCCAGATTTGATTCATTTCTGAACGTCGCCAGATTTCATTCATTTCTGAACGTCGCCAGATTTCATTCATTTCTGAACGTCACTAGATCTAGATTTCATTCATTTCTGAACGTCACCAGATTTCATTCATTTCTGAACGTCACCAGATTTCATTCATTTCTGAACGTCTTGCTGGAACAGGAGTGAGGGGTGGGTGGGGGATAAAGGGGTGTAATGATTAACCCCTTGACTGCCAGAGAAAATTAAAGAAAAAATCATTGTACGCCATGAAAAAAACAACTGATAGAGCCAATCTCGCAAAATGGTCTGGGGATATAACTCTCTTGACTGTGCTAGAGCAAAAAAACAGCATATCAGTTATTCCACTTCGTATGATGACGTCATCAGTGATGTCATCAAGTCAGTACGTGATATGTTGGGGTCAGTCAAGGGGATAAGTAAGTCGTAGGACAGGAGTTGTACGTGTACGGTTACTGACTACTGAGGTGTGTGTTTTGGGTGGTGTGTTTTGTGCTTAAATTATTATCAGATGTTGTAGAATTGTTGTCACTGAGCTGAGAGAATTAGTGACAACGGCGTTAGCGTTACTGTCATGGCAATCGTCATCACCAGTTGCAGCAGGCAAGACATTTATCGTAAGCAGAATCAGCGATCCGCAACAGGGTTTCTTTCACCCATTACAATTAGGGAAGCAATTAGTGTGATTCAATTATGACAGTAAAGCTAAAAGGTCTAACAGCTTGGTGGTCCCGCAACCAACAAAAGAAAATCATCAAGTATTCGTGAAATAAATTGTGTTTCACGTTAATCACACATATGCCACGGGTTCAGTCACATAATCGCGCACGAGCTCGCATGCGCGCGCACACGAAAACTCTCACACACACATACACACACACACACACACACACACACGCACGCACGCACGCACGCACGCACGCACGCACGCACGCACGCACGCACGCACGCACGCACGCACACACACGCACATTCACGAGTTCCTACCTTGGGATACAGTTTGAAGAATTCACAGTCCTCTAGAATATCTTCAAATACCATTTGATCTGCAAATTAAAAATATAATAATAATAATAATAATAATAATACAAAAAAATAAATACAATTTGCTTGGGACACACACACACACACACACACACACACACACATACACACACACACACACACACACACACACACACACACACACACACACACACACACAATTAATTAATATTGCTGTCATTCACATGCATATGCATTGTTTTCATGTTATATAAGCATTGCATTTTGCTGGTTCTTGAGCAGATTTGCAAAAGAAACTTATGACTCAGTGGCACAGTGGTAGCGCGTTCGCTTCGTATCAAGTAAACCCGAGTTCGAACCTGGGTACAGGGGATTTTTCCTCTCACTTTGCACTAGGCCTTATACGGTCTGAACGCGGAGTCTTTCGGATGAGACGATAAACCGAGGTCCCGTGTGCCCATGCACTTAGCACACGTTAAACCCAGTGGCAACAAAAAAGTTGTCATTTGGTCAAAATTTAACCCCCCTCCCTTCCTTCCTCATCAGTCACAAAAATCGCATGCAAAAAAAAAAAATATAAAAAATTGGGTGGCACGCCTCTGGCTGCGACGCTCTCTCCAGGTGGGAGCAACCCGAATTTCACAGAGACGCCTCTGTGACTATTATCTACCTAACTAACTAACTATGAATAAATGTTGGTAAAAATGTGCGGTCAGTTAAGCTGTTCCTTGTAGACTAAGAGAAAGAATGTTAGTTAGTCGCTGGGGGTTAAAGGTGGACCCTGACGGATGAGTTTTTGCAAGAAACACGTCGAGATCACCAGAAAGACAGCCTTTTCAAGGATCGGAACACTCACTTTGCTCTTGTTTCCTAGAAATTAAACCGTCAAAACGGCGATTCCTCCTTGGCGGAGATGCCGGAGAGAGCAGCCATTTTGGATGGGGTGGGTGGAGGTCACTCATTGTGGTTAAAGCGTTTTCTTTTTTTGTAGTACAGTAAAAAAATAAAATAAAAATAAAAAAGGAACTATTTCATGTGTTGTGAGCGAAACTCCTTTGAGATAAACTGTATAAAAAAGAAAAGAAAAAAAGGCTTGTATTGCGAAAATTCTGTGCAAACGAATTGGCGGCCATTAGAAAAGAGACGGAACATGCCTTCTCTTTGGGTGAAAGAATTTGACTTCCAGCATCGCCGATTTGACGGTTTGATTTCTAGGAAACCAGAGCAAAGTGAGTGTTGCAATATCTGTAAAGGGTGTTTTCCTGGTGATCTCGATGTGTTTCTTACAAAAACTCATCCGCCAGGGTGCCCCTTTAAACAAATCAAAACTGAGTGGCCTCTCCAGGCGGAAGTTTGCGCTGATTGGGTGCTGTCTAGATTCAGCAGGCCTACGCAAAAATCGAAAAACTCAGCCCTTTCTCCACAAAGTGATTGCATCACTGGTTCCCCTTCAAAAACAGCTTCGGTCAGCAGCTAATCTACAATCATACCTATTTTACAAAAATCACGGTTTGTGTGTATGGTTGCCTGTCCAGGCAGCAGGCGAGCGGGTGGCCGTGCAAGCGGGTGTCGCGAGGAATGGAAGCGTGCAGTGGTGGTGATGGGGGAGAAAGAAAAAGGCAAGGCTGGAGAAAGGGGGAGGGATGGGGGAGGAGGGAACAAGGTGGCGCGCTAAGGCAGGCGAAGCGGCAGTGAGGAGCGTTGCGCTAGTAATCCATAAATTCCTAAGAGACTGAGCGGCGACTTGACTCCATTGAAGGAGGC
>CM065691.1:40863893-40868893 GCA_017654935.2 Phymorhynchus buccinoides
AACAAAGACACTCTTCTACCTCAGTTACAAGCGTTTAAAGTTGACAAGACGTAGACATTCTACATACAACTTACGAAATATAAAAGAACAGTAAAACAAAATGTCACAAGATTGCTGCAATGAAACGGACCCCCCACCACCCACCTCACACACAAACACTAATCAATAAACTAATAAATATGTCCGGAACAAGTGAGTTTTAAGGGCAGAGCGAAAGGCGGAGATAGAGTCAGATGAGCGGACATGTTGTGGGAGGGAATTCCATAGTGCTAAATAGTAGAAGGATCGTTCACCAAAAGATTTCATGTGGACCCGAGGAACATAAGAGGGGGCCAGCCGCCATATTGGGATAAACATGGCGTCGCATCCAACTAGTATTTCACTAGTTAGATTTATCCCAAGATGGCGGCTGTGATGATAACTGGTCCCATTCTTTGTTTCCCTGATTGTACCTATCCATATTCCGCTGCGTCGAGCTTCTTTTTCCCCCGTCATCCTCTTCGGGGGAGGATGAAGAAGAAGGGGGAGAGATTCCTTGCAGGTCCTTCTTGGAGGTGGAGGGGGCTTTGCCGCTGGCGAAGAAAGCGGCTCTGCTGGAGCCTGGCTGGAGAAGGGCCTGGCTAGGGTCGGAGCCTGGGGAAGCCGAAGCTTCCTGGGGCGCCTCGCTGGCTACCAGAGGCTGGTGGAGATGGTGGGTAGTGGGGCCTGTTGAGGTCCTCCTTCTGTGGTTCTCCGCGATGGGCGGCATGGCTGGAGGTAGTGCCGTGCTGGTGGAGGTGGTGGTGGTGGTGGTGGTAAGAGTTGGGGAAAGATCGTATCTGGTGTAATGATGGGATGCCGGTGGTTGTTAGGTAATTACGAGTCTGGAAGAAAGAGAAAGAAAAAAAGACAGTACAGTTGGGTTACTTCCAGGTTCGTCTATGAACAGTTGGAGAGAGAGGCACCTAAATGACAAAATGAAAACAGCTTAACGTCATCAGCAGTTAACATGCCATTTGATGTAGATGTATACGACTTTAAAATAACTTAAAACAGAAAAAATAAGTTTTAAAAAAATACTTGTTCGTTGGTGGTAGCGGTTTTTGTTGTGTGTGTTGTTTTTCGTGGTTTTTGTTGTTTTTTGTTTCTTGGGGGGAGGGGGGGGTCAACTGTTGGTCGGCACTCTTTTGCTGTTTCAGGACCGGCCTCCTGGAACAAACTTCCTCTCTCCCTCCGTCAGCGACCGACCCTCTCTGCTTTCAAATCTAATATCAAAACCCACCTGTTTCCCGTCATTGAAGCTCCTCTCTTTCCCTTTGTTAGGTCTTATTCTCTAACGTGTGTGTGTCTGTTATCTTCTTGTTCGTCTTTGTATAGTTTTTTGTTTGAATGCGTTATGAATGCTTCAACGTGTGTGTGCGCTTCGATTTGATTTTTATCAAGATTTAGCACTGTATTATTTTGTTTGGTTCCGGAGAATGGAGGTCCTTTTGCATTTTACTATTGCTTGATTTTGTTCTATTCTGTGTACTGCGTTTTTCATCATTCATTAAATGATTATCATCATCAACAACAACTATAACAACAACATCATCTTATTAATCATCATCACTTTCATCGTTTGGGCCTTTAAATTATAATAATAATAATAATAATAATAATAATAATAATAATAATAATAATAATAATAAATAACATTTACATAGCGCCTTTCTCTAATTGAATGAGACTCATGGCGCTTACATTCACTGAATCACATGCAGATACACTGTACTTGCAACCATCCAACCATTCTCCTACACCCATCCATACAACCCTGTCTTTGAAATCACACAGGAAAAGCTTTCTGAAACAGATGGGTCTTGAGCTGGGTTTTGAAAAACTGGAAAGGGTTGGCTGGTGACGGAGATGGACAGGGAGAGAGTTCCAGACAGTGGGGGCACACAAAAAAAAGCTGAAGCTGCGCTAAGATTTCAAGTTAGTTTTGGGTACCTTTAAAAACATGGCATAGGAAGATCGGAGTGAGCGAGGAGTGTATGTGTGGAGAGCATTAGAGACTGTAGAGAGGCAAGGCGGAAGGGTCTGCTCAGAATGACGACAGGCAAGGACAGCAACTTTGTATTGTAACTTGGTCAATAATTCACCAAACACCCCCTTTGAAAGCTCGAATTTTCGACTTATGTCTTCGACCTGGTGCTGTAGAAGTGTAAACAAGACAACTTTGCATTGTAGGCGAAAGTAGACAAAATTGATTATAACTTGGCTATAATTTTTTTTTTAAACTATTTGTGTTACATTATTTACTTTTCAAAGAGTGGGTGCGGTGACAAAAAGAAAAAAAGAAAAAGAAAGAAGCAACAACAAAAACACCGAATGAAACATAAAGTGCAATCGAAGCAAAGAAATACAATTAGTCATTTACCTGTACCTCAAAATCACAACCAACCAGACATGGAAAAACCTAACATTCTTTTCTAAACGATCGAATTGTTCAGCTCCAGCCTCCCGATCTTAGTTTTATTACGATAAATGTAGTTGCCTTTTCTTTTTTTTACATTATTCATGATCATCGTCAACATCCACAGCAGCTACAACAACAACAACATCAACATCTTCATAATCATCTTTTGGACTTTTAAAATTGTAGACCTTAAAAAAAATTATAACAAATGACAGAACTTTTTTCCTTTTTACGTGAAATTTAATGTAATTATATTCTTTCTCTCTTTTTCATACAGAGGATGTCGTGAAGAAGAAAAAGAAGAAGAAGAAGAAGAAGAAGAAGAAGAAGAAGAAGAAGAAGAAGAAAAGAAGAAGAAGAAGAAGAAGAAGAAGAAGAAGAAGAAGAAGAAGAAGAAGAAGAAGAAGAAGAAGAAGAAGAAGAAGAAGAAGAAGAAGAAGAAGAAGAAGAAAAAGAAGAAGAAGAAGAAGAAGAAGAAGAAGAAGAAGAAGAAGAAGAAGAAGAAGAAGAAGAAGAAGAAGAAGAAGAAGAAGAAGAAGAAGAAGAAGAAGAAGAAGAAGAAGAAGAAGAAGAAAAGAAGAAGAAGAAGAAGAAGAAGAAGAAGAAGAAAGAAGAAGAAGAAGAAGAAGAAGAAAAGAAGAAGAAGAAGAAGAAGAAGAAGAAGAAGAAAAAGAAGAAAAGAAGAAGAAGAAGAAGAAAGAAGAAGAAGAAGAAGAAGAAGAAGAAGAAGAAGAAGAAGAAGAAGAAGAAGAAGAAGAAGAAGAAGAAGAAGAAGAAGAAAAAAGACAGACAGAAAGAAGCAAAAACAAAATTGCAATCGAAGGAAAGAAATACAATTAGTCATTTACCTGTACCACACGAGCACACGCCAATTTTTTTCTCTTCAAAAAATCGATTTGTTTCGTTACAACCCCAAACAAATCTGAATAACCAAAATCCTTCTGGCACCACGCGCTAGTACCGAATCTGACCACAGATTCGCGACTCTCTCTCCTTTCTTCTGACTTCCACGCTCTCTCGCTCTCTCTTTTCCTCTCTCACTATTTCCGCGGTCCGTCCGTCCCAGCTGTGTAGGTCATTGACTGTCCACTCGTGTTATGTCCCAGCCAGCCAGGTAAGGGAAAACGAAACGAGACGGCAAAGCCATATAACATGTACCACCGGTTAAACGCAAAAACAGTCATCAAAATCAAAACTATGTTTCTCCGTGATTTTCCTATTTTAAAGACACACTGACCCACCACGATTAAGTCCCTTGGTTTTTTTTTAAGGGTAGCTGTGACCCACATACAAATGCCCCCAACTTCAAATTGAGGCTGCTCTTTAAAATGATGTTTAGTTTTCAATTTGGGGGCATTTGTATGGGAGTCACAGCTTTCTTACCAGCTATAAGAGGGACAACACGTGAAACCCGTGATTTTGACACGTGATCTGGTGAGTTTTGAAAAGTTTAAGCCTACTTAATGATAACAACTGGAGGCAATTGGCGACTGTGATTAACTAAATCTTGTCGTTGAAAATTATCGGAAGGACAACTGCAATAATGATTATCTTCTTTCTTTCTTTCATTCTTTTTTTGTTGTTGTTGCAATTTGTCATTTTTTTTAAAAATGTTACCAACTTACACTTAAATCCGTAAAAAAATTATTCTTCCGATTATTTAAATTAATATCTTTATTACACCTGGTGTTATACCACATGCTGGAAATTTAAAGCCGACGTCTAAAGAAAATCAGATTCACTGGTATTAACTTTACATGACGTGCCATTTTATTATTTTTAATCTGACATAATGTGCCGCAAGAAGATGACTCGAAGAACCATTCTACGTAGATCAGGTTCGGTGGTTTAGGCGTTGTATTGTGAACATATTTTTTATTTACGTACAGATGAACAAACAAACATGGACAAACAGGAGAAGCTGGCTATCAGGTATTTTAGTCACCCCTCTCAAAATTTCGCATTAAAAATGTTCACTGAGAAGCACAACATTCTGCCAATTTGGAGAAAGGGACAAGTTTTCGTATGATCTGTGCTCTCTTGTTTTATTTCTTCTCAGGCCTTGAGCCTTTCTTCCGGCAAAAGTGATCTCGAACCTCCCTGGTTCCGTGGCATAGGGGAAGACGGGGTAAAAAGCGCATGGGCGGGTAAGAAGCCCACCCCAATTATCTCATGAAATGAAGCAAATTTCAGTCTCATTTTGCCCATGAGACGAGCGTTAATATCTAGCATTCGTCTCATGGGCGACTGACATTTTCTTTATTTCATGAGATAATTGGGGTGGGCTTCTTACCCGCCCATGCGCTTTTTACCCCGTCTTCCCCTAATAAAAAGTGTTGATTGTGGCCACGTACAGTCAAGAAGAAGAAGAAGGGTTTAGATATGGAACCGACCCCCATTTTGTCAGTCTTTTTTTCTTCTCCTGAGTGTGCCAGAATGATCCATTTAATGTCCGTGGGCCCCAAAGAGAAGAAGAGAAGAGGGTCAGGACCAGCCTAGGATTCCTTCCCTAAAACTAACAGAAACAGACTTTGAGATTGAGGGTCTTAAACATGAGGGG
>CM065691.1:40873893-40893893 GCA_017654935.2 Phymorhynchus buccinoides
AATGCAGTATTTATTTTTTTAACGATGCAATTGCTGTTGTTTTGCAAAAGTTTAGCGATGCACTTCTGTGATTTTGCAAAGGTTTAGTAATGGTGGTTGTACACTTTAAAAAAAAGAAGCCAAAATAACGATGAAGCCCTGTCAAGTGTTTTATCATCATACAATTCACGCCTGGTTTTTTCTTAGTATAAGACAACACAAAATTTGTTTTCTTCACAATACTCTTTGCAGAAGCGTAATACACAACTTTAATGTAAAATACAACTTTAATGTAAAATCGTTTGGCTTTCAGAATTCTCCAAATCTTCTGCATGCTATTCGTATGCTAAACATCATTAAAAAAAAAATTAGCAGTGCACACCCAGGATGGGGGGGGGGGGGGGAGAAAGAAATAGTTTTGTTTCTGTGCAATGAAACAAAAGAACCTGAGAGACAGATGGAGCTGATAGAGAGAGAGAGAGAGACTGAAAGCAGAGACTGAGACAGAAAGCGACAGAAAGAAAGAAACAGATAAAAAGAGATAGTATGTGAGAGAGAAGGGCAATGAAAGTGTGAGTAAAGCAGAGAGAGAGAGAGAGAGAGAGAGAGAGAGAGAGAGAGAGAGAGAGAGAGAGAGAGAGAGAGAGAGAGAGAGAGAGAGAGAGAGAGAAGAATAATGAGGTTTAGCAGACGACACCAACTCCAGTGGAGAAAGTGTGGTAGAACCAATAGGCCTACTGCTAGGCACACATACACAGTAGGCCTGTCGGGTGCAAATCTGTCGCTCGTGCAAATCTGCAACTCGCTACTATGAGAGTCTGTATTTGCGACAACCACAAATTTCACTTTTTCTGTACTTGAACTATTTACCTAACCCTCTAGCCTACACCAGACTGAGGCATTGTAAAACCATGAATCAAGTCTGCTGACACATGCACACACCAAGGGGGAAGGGCGGGGGGAGAGTTCTGTTTCTGTGTAATGAAATAAATAAAAAGAAGCTGAGAGAGAGACAGGTGGAGACATTGTTAAGAGAGAGAGAGAGAGAGAGAGAGAAGAGAGAGAGAGAGAGAGAGAGAGAGAGAGAGAGAGAGAGAGAGAGAGAGAGAGAGAGAGAGAGACAGACAGAGAGAGACAGACAGACAGAGACAAAGAGCAGGGAGAGAGGCAGGAAAAGACAGGGCGAAAGACAGAGACAAAAAGAGAGTATGTGGAAACAAAATTGGAAGCCGTGCAAGGCAGAGAAAAAGAGAGAGAGAGAGAGAGAGAGAGAGAGAGAGAGAGAGAGAGAGAGAGAGAGAGAGAGAGAGAGAGAGAGAGAGAGAGAGAGAGAGAGAGAGAGAGAGAGAGAGAGAGAGAGAGAGACGCAGTCACAGCCTAACTCTGTAGGCTAACATGTCAGGTCACCAGTCTGTTAGGCTGATGCATATTCATGAGGTTCTCAATGATCGCACCAGAGTCGCACGCTCAATTAAAAAGGGCAGACAACTTCAATGACAAAGGGAAGACAACTCTGATGCGCCCAGCAGGTCACGTGCTCCTCCACATACTATAGAACTGGCCAAAAATCACGTGACCATCCACAGTAAAAAGTCATGGCAGCCTCCAATAACTCCGGAGAGACTCTTGGGAAATGCAAAGAACGTTAACTCTGGAGATCGCGAATAATCTCACAAGGGAAGAAGCAAACAACACGCCAAAAGGTAAACCAAAAAAATACACACATGCGAGAACAGAATGATATCGTTATGTTTGTTATAAAGTGACCAATGTTATTTGCTTAGCCCTCGACTTGATCTCTTCCACTAATAATAGGAAGACCTCGAGAGGCCAGCCTTCAGCCACCGTGACCCGGGGACTTGGGAGGTCAAAGGGAGGTGGGGTGGAGCTTAGCGAGAGAAAAGGCGTTGGGGGTGGGGGGATAACGACTTACGGAGCTACCACCGGTGACCTCTTCAGGTGACGGGCAACGGAATTTAGCGTTCCGCTATCCGGACTCTTTCACAAACGAAAGGGGGGGGGTGGGGGGGGGGCGGGGGGGCGCCAAGTAAACAAACCACTAATAAAAGGACAATACAGCTTAACAGACTGAATGAAATCGGATGTGATAATGGGGAAATGGTATGTGAAGAGGGGGTGAAATCTCTCTCTCTCTCTCTCTCTCTCTCTCTCTCTCTCTCTCTCTCTCTCTCTCTCTCTCTCTCTCTCTCTCTCGATCAATCTGGCAGTGCTAAGGTCTCTCTCTCCTCATGAGGTCGTCTCTGGACAGTGCAGCGCAGGTCTTCTGCCGTTCCCCACATCTTGCTGGCGGTTGGCACCTCCTGCAGCCAGATCTGCTCCCTCTGCACCGCCAACAAGAGACAGTCCAGGAGGACATGGTGAACTGTCTGTTCCGCCCCACAGTCACTGGAGCTTGATGGGGTGACTCTCAATACGCTTCAGGTGGAGCACGTAAGCCACAAGGGAAGAAGCAAACAACACGCCAAAAGGTAAACCAAAAAAATACACACATGCGAGAACTGCCCGCTGCGTGATATGGTTGATGTTTGTTATAAACTGGGTCAATGTCGCCCTTTGCTTAGCCCATCTGCTTTCACTTGATCTCTTCCACTAATAATAGGAAGACCTCGAGAGGCCAGCCTTCAGCCACCGTCTTGGGGACTTGGGAGGTCAAAGGGAGGTGGGGTGGAGCTTAGCGAGAGAAAAGGCGTTGGGGGTCCATAACGACACGGAGCTACCACCGGTGACCTCTTCAGGTGACGGGCAACGGAATTTAGCTTCCGCTATCCGGACTCTGTAAGGGGGGGGGGGGGGGGCGCCAAGTCAGAACCACTAGTAAAAGACAATACAGCTTAACAGACTGCCTGAAATCGGATGTGATAATGGGGAAATGTGTGTGAAAAGGGGGTCAGTCAGCCAAAACTCTCCAAAAATACCTCTCTACTTTGTAAGTCTCTCTCAGTAGTTCTCAAGTCTTCACCGAGACCTGAGCTGGTCTCTTGATCTCTACTGCTCTGAGACGGAAACACTCTCTCTCTCTCTCTTTTCTCTCTCAATCTGGCAGTGCTCTAAGGTCTCAGTCCACATGCTAAGGTCTCAGTCCACATGAGGTCGTAAACTGGACAGTGCGGCGCAGGTCTTCTGCCGTTCCCCACAGCTTGCTGGCGGTTGGCACCTCCTGCGGCCAGATCTGCTCCCTCTGCACCGCCAACAAGAGACAGTCCAGGAGGACATGGTGAACTGTCTGTTCCGCCCCACAGTCACAGGAGCTTGATGGGGTGACGCCAATACGCTTCAGGTGGGCACGTAAGCCACAGTGGCCCGTCCTCAGTCTGAAGATGGTAGTCTGCCCGCTGCGTTGGAGATGGTTGATGGGGTCGGCGACTGGGTCATAATCACCCTTTGTCCTCCTCCATTCTGCTTTCAGCCTGTTTCTTAGCAGCGTCTTGGTTTCTTGGTAAGTGGAGGAAGACGGTTGTTGGGGTTTTTTGCTCCCAGTCTGGGCCAGTTGGTCCGCCATCTCATTTCCTTGAATTCCGCAGTGGGCAGGGATCCACTGCAGGACTACAGTGCATCCTTCAGGAAGGGAGAACAGGTTCTTCTGTAGCTTCTGTATTTCCCTGTCCGTGGCATCAGAAGTCAGTGACTGAAGAGCTGCCTTGGAGTCGGTGATCGGTGAAATGTGTTCAAAATCAGTCAGCCAAAACACACCAAAAATACCAGTACTTTGTAAGTGGACAATCAGTAGTTATCAAGTCTTCACCGAGACCTGAGCTCGTCTTTTGATTGATACTGCACTGAGACGGAACACTTGAGTACCGGTCCTTAAGTCAAGTAGGAAGACATAAATAACCAACAATAAAGCATTACCAAGAAATTAGATAGCTTTCATGTGAAAAATCAAAAGCAATTGATATTCCAACATTTAAAAAATACTGTGACCTCTTGCATGGTAGGAATCTACCCAATTTCTTTAAACATTCACTCACGAAGCATAAACTAAAATGTCTCATTTCTACCCTTGCGCACTTTACACTCTTATATTTCTTTAAAATTCAAAGAGTTTATTTGCAAACAATACAAATATTATGTGTAACGCTCGTCTGAATAAAATAAATAAGTGCAGAAATTAGAATGCATTTATTTTATTTTTATTTCCCCTTCTAAACAAATATAAACACAATAACATTGTATAAAGATAGTTTCTGCTTGTTCGTGGGTGTTGCTTGTATCTCCGTAAAACTCTGAATGGATAAATATTATTTTGTTCTTCTTTTTTTAGCACACACACGTGCATTATATACGAAAGCAAGCACACACACACACACACACACACACACACACACACACACACACACACACACACACACACACACGCACACACACACACACACACACACACACACACACACACACACACACACACACAGACACACAGACACACACACAGCAGCAGACGCACACGCACGCACACGCACGCACACACACACACACACACGCACACGCACACGCACACACGCACACACACACACACACACACACACACACACACACACACACACACACACACACACACACACACACAATGTGATGAATGTCTACTTAGCCTTGGTTTGAAAAACGTCAAGCTTTGATTTATAAGGTTTAGACATTCTCGCACGACCAATAATCTCGAGCCACGCCTGAAATGACCAACCTGCTTTTCATATTTTCACTATAAATTTACGAGATATATATCAAAGGATAAGAAACTAAGTATAAGTTATAAACACAGTACTACTAGAACGGGACTACAAATCAATAAAACTATCACTTGACAGGGTCATAAACAGGATACTCATAGGTGGACGTAGGAATGTCAGTGGTAGCTTACAGGCTTGTAAAATCTATAACAGCCTGTGCATATTATACAAAATAACACAAAAGTTACAGGAAACAGTGAATCTGACTTACCTAAGTGCTACGGTGATCAGTACTGAATAGCTTGGAGAAATATGAACGAAACTCAACAACAAAAAACGAAGTGGCGGCTTCAGGGGGTGAGGGGTGGGGGGAAAGTGGCGACAGAGACAGACAGACAGTCACACACACACATACACACACAGACACACACACGCACGCACGCACGCACGCACGCACGCACGCACGTACACACACACACACACACACACACACACACACACACACACACACACACACACACACACACACACACACACACACACACACACACACACACAACACACACACACACACACACACACACACACACACACACACAGAGACACAGACACACACAGACACACGTAGAGAGAGAGAGAGAGAGAGAGAGAGAGAGAGAGAGAGAGAGAGAGAGAGAGAGAGAGAGAGAGAGAGAGAGTCTTAAATAGATAAAGTTAAAGTAAGGGTTGGGTGAGGAGGGGGGGGGGGGGGGAGATTAGAGAAGAGACGCGTGCTAAAAAAATATTAATGTAGAAGACATGTTTTAAAAACTGCCGTTAGAATCCTGATTGTTTTATGAAATGTTAGCCTGGTGTTGGTGCCAGCATTGTGATTGGACAAAAATATTGGGTACACTCCAAGGCTCCCAATCTCCCCGCAAAACAAGCCAGGGACAGTTTCACTTACAAAACAAGGGGTCCCAGGGTCCTGCTAGAATTTTAGTGCATCCATGGGACCCCATTCTTAGACCCCCAAATGGGGGTCCCTGGGAGCCCCGACACACACAATAAACTTCATAATAATGGAGTAGATTAGCCGACAGACATCTTGAGATCGTAATCAGGAAATGTCTTATTATCTTGCGAGGAGCTTCGTGTTGAAAAGTAAAAACCCATAGCAATGGATCAATGATTCATACTCATATCTGACAATTTCACGTAAGTGCATTTTATATGCACACTTTATCATACAAAATCTTATTATTTCATGAGTCAAATCTAAGTCCTACTACTGTGCTAGGTGCATTCAAATCGTTTGTCGTCTCAGATGTCAGAGGATGTCGAAAATTCTTTGAATGCTTGAATTCCCTTTGGTCTTTTTAACATCTTACGATCAGGATCAGGATCAATGCATCGTAGGTGCCATTACTGGCAATAGTCGCGACGGAGCTAGGAGGGCGCATGTGCCTACAGAAAAGTCAAAAGGTAGAAAGAGAAAGACCTACAGCTTACATAGAAAATTCTTCACAAACAAACTAGGGTCTAGACACACGAAAGTATGAGCTCAACATGAGCTTGTTGAGCTGCATAATAAAATAGATCTAGTCCATCTAATAATGATCTAAACTATATAATAACAGTTTCAGTTTGCCTGTCTGAGTGACTCACTGTGTCTGGCAGTTGACATTTTATTTTAAAATAAACCATAGATTTCTACCTTTACAGTTTCAAGTTTGGCAGAGGCTCGGGGTACGGGCCCGTCTCTCACATTCTCCAGGCTACGGGTACGGCGCTCAATCACGGGACGCATAAATTGTGCGCAAATGTCTTCAAAAACTACTAACATTAACTATGACATGTTCTTAACCCTATCCCTAACCCGATTCATGACCAAGATGCGTTAAATATACGAAATAAGAAAATGCATTTGTTGACGAAAAATCAGTTCGCGACTAGGAAGAGTTGCTATCCCTGAACATGGTCTGAGTGTTGCAAGAATGCCGTGTCGCATGAAAAAAGGTAGCTCGTAAAAATAAGTAGCTCGCTACCTATGACAGTGTGTATTTGCGACATTGAGCATGAACCACAAATTTCACTTTTTTCTAGGGTTAGGGATAGGGTTAGGGTTAGGGTTAGGTAAATGGTTAAAGTACAGAAAAAGTGAAATTTGTGGTTGTCGCAAATACAGACTCATAGTAGCGAGCTACTTATTTTTACGAGCTACCTTTTTTCATGCGACATGCCGTACCTCTAGCCACTGTCACTGTGCTACAGTTTTGAGTTTACTATTAGAATTACTTACCAAAAATATAACGGTCTTTATATGGGTAGAGTTTGCAGAAAAGGTTGACGCATTTGCACGCAGTAGTCTCCTTCGATGAAAATAAACCTGGAAACTGTGTGTCTCTTGTATCTATCTGGTCTATAATGACAAAATTTCGCATCAACATGTCGATTGTGTCGTGTTGTCATCGTACAAGTTGTGTACGTGTCGTAACTCTGACTTCAAAATTGAATTAACTCCCCTGGACCAGCAAAGAGAAAGAAAGAAACTGAGCGAAAGTAGTCAGTCTTTTTTATTGGAGTCATATTTATGTGGGCCTATACGTTCGGGGGGGTATAGAGATCGGAGAAAGTGGGGTGAAAGTGGGATGAAGAAGGCGAGACAGGAGTATTTTAGGCTATTAAAAGATGGAGAATACTTCCTTGTCTGCATTTTTTTGGTTATCACAGTGTGTGTGTGTGTGTGTGTGTGTGTGTGTGTGTGTGTGTGTGTGCGTGCGTGCGTGCGTGTGCGCGCGCGCGCGCGTTTGTGAGTGTATGCCTCACCCCCACCCGGCATCCACTTCTTTTCTTTATTTTTTTAGACTATTTGTTTTTATCTTCTTTGTGGACACTACATTTACCTATCTAAAAATAGCATCCATGGTTTCACACAGTGTGTGTGTGTGTGTGTGTGTGTGTGTGTGTGTGTGTATCTGTGTGTGTGCGGCGTGCGTGCGTGCGCGCGCGCCGCGCGCGTGTGTGTGTGTGTGTGTGTACGTCTGTTCAAGAGCCCGCCTGCAGTGGCCTATACCTGTTTCTGAGAGTGAAAGGTTAAAAAAAGAAACGGTTTTAACATTGGTGGATGGACTTACTGGCGGTACTAGGGGAAGACGGGGTAAAAAGCGCATGGGCGGGTAAGAAGCCCACCCCAATTATCTCATGAAATGAAGCAAATTTCAGTCTCATTTTGCCCATGAGACGAGCGTTAATGTCTAGCATTCGTCTCATGGGCAAATTTGACTGACATTTTCTTTATTTCATGAGATAATTGGGGTGGGCTTCTTACCCGCCCATGCGCTTTTTACCCCGTCTTCCCCTATGTGTCTGTTCCAGACCGAGAGGACGTAAAACACCATTTTTCTTCTTCTTCACATTGGTTTCAAGTTTCAAGTTTGGTTTATTCCAAAAATAACCCCCTGGGGGCACATGGAAAGATGGTGGATGGTGGATCAGTGGGGTTGGAAGGACAAATTCGAAAGAGGGTGTAGCCCGCCTGATTGGGTAAAGTCACGTGCGTCAGAATTACAACTTACCCACACCACTGACCGACCGAACGAACGACCAAGGTGTCTCTTCAACAGTTACGCAACTTCAGGTGAAAGGAAATGCTACAGGACATCGGTCGTTGACTCGTGCGGGCCCTATCTACTACTACTGAGCACGCCAACAGTCCACGACAAACCAACGGCAAATCAAGACAGCAAGCACATAAACTTTTTCTCAGTAGGTTGTGAAAAAGACACTCGTCTTCGTTCCCCACCGCAATCACATAGAATTTGGAGCGTTCTTAGTTAAATAGTTACATTAATTAATTCCTCGATCAGCACGCTGCGCTTTGGGTGTCTCAGGCTTACACCACGTGCAGATTTCCACTCCGCCTGCAAGCGACCATAGGGTAAGACGGGGTAAGAAGCCCATGGGCGGGTAAGAAGCCCATGCCAATTATCTCATGAAATAAAGCAAATTTCAGTCACATTTTGCCCATGAGACGAGTGTTATTTGACTGAAATGTTCTTTATTTCATGAAATAATTGGCATGGGCTTCTTACCCCCGCCCATGGGCTTTTTGCCCCGTCTTCCCCGACGTGCCCCTGCAGATAGGAGCGAGTTTTGCCCATATAGTGTCACGTAACAGCATGAACATGCAGACAGACCTTAATGATTGTGTTTCGATTTTACTTTTCCGTTGGTGATTAATGACCAGAATTTGCTTTCTGCCAACGCAACGGATGCAGATGCACATACATGTTCGGCTGTAGCTTTACTTCCAGATTCGGATATTTGTTTTAATTAAATCTCGTAATAAGTCAAACTTTTGTTTTCTTTGGGGGGTGGGGGGGGGGGGTGGACATGGGGAATGAAAGCTATCAAAATTGTATGGTTGTGTGAAATAAAATCCACAACAATTGTCTCTAGGGGATGGTATGCCTATCGTTGGAAATCATTTCATCACGATTAAGCCCCAAACTTGGGATATTGGCCACTGCAAGTAGGGTTAGTAACGCCCTTGTCGGCAAGAGTTAAGCTCTTGTTGATCAGTATCCAAAAGGGAATTCACTCTCGCAAAAGGCAGCCATTAAGCGGCCTCAAATAGGGTTATTGGAGAGAGTTATTCCCTTGTTTGGTCAGTACTCAATCATCTTCCCCCACCCACCAAGGGAATTCACTCTTTCAAAAGGTGTTCTTTTCAACGGACACTGGCACACATTTTGTCTACTTTCAGGCTCAATGACATAGTGCGCACACACACACACGCACACGCACGCGCGCACGCACACGCACGCACACACACACACACACACACACACACACACACATGCGCACACGCGCTCACGCACACACACACACACACATGCGCACGCACGCACACACGCGCTCACGCACACACACACGCGCTCACGCACGCACACACATACATACACACACACACACACAGAGAGAGAGAGAGAGAGAGAGAGAGAGAGAGAGAGAGAGAGAGAGAGAGAGAGAGAGAGAGAGAGAGAGAGAGAGAGAGAGAGAGAGAGAGAGAGAGAGAGACAAGCAGGCCCTATTGCTCTTGTTCAGACCGCAAAGTACTCTTGTTCTTATCGACGTGGGAGTACACAAAAGAAAGGGGGGCTGTGGGGTAGAGAGGTACTTGTGTGAGTTGGTGAAGGTAGTAGGGGATAAAAATAAAAAAAGGAGTGGGATGTTCCCAAACAAAAGGAAACCACTGCCCCTGTGTATTGGTTTTTCCATCAACTTGGAGTGTTGGCTTGTTTCCATCAACTTGGAGTGTCGGCTTGTTTCCATCAACTTGGAGTGTCGGCTTGGTCTCCCCATATAATAATACTGTTAAAAAGCCTTGGTACGGCAATCATGAGTGCGTCTTAAACAGTTAACACGAGTAGTAACATGTAGATTAGAAGAAACTGTGCCAGTACGATTGGCTGTTTATGCTAAAATATAGAAGTACTACATGTTACTACTCGAGTTAACTGTTTAAGACGCTCTCATGATTACTGTGCCTGGACAATGATTACGATCGAAAATCGTTGCTGGTCTGCATTGTAGTTTTTTTCTTCTTTTTAATGTTCTTTAATTAATCTTGGTATTATAAGCGAGAGACGCAATGGCAGTTTGTTTGTTTTTTCCCCTTAAATTAAAAAACCCTGCGAAGAGTCAAATGGGCAGTTTATGCTATTAGCGTAACAACACGCGTTCTCATGATGTTTCAGAAGAAAGGGGGTGGGGGGAGGGTAAATATTCGCGTGGAAATCTCGCTACCCTTCGCGAAAAAGTTCGCTAATCACTAGGTTGAATGAGGAGATAAGATTGACCGTCCCGAGTAAGATGCTCAGTCACTGAGTGGGGAGTGACTGCCAAGAAGACTTGTGAAAACGCCCAGAGGCGACAGCGAAGGTCCACTGCTACACTAGAAAGGCACGAAAACAGTGCAACCTTCACCTCAATACAGAACTCAAGTTTTAGTTTAGTGAAGGCCCAGCAAACCTTACGGTATATAGAGGTAGTGTGTGTGTGTGTGTGTGTGTGTGTGTGTGTGTGTGTGTGGTGTGTGTGTGTGTGTGTGTGTGTGTGTGTGTGTGTGTGTGTGTGTGTGTGTGTTTGCGTGCGTGCGTGCGTGCGTGCGTGCGTGTGTGTGTGTGTGTATGTGTGTGTGTGTGTGTGTTTGCGTGCGTGTGTGTGTGTGTGCGCGCGCGTGCGTGCGTGCGCGTGTGTGTGTGTGTGGTTTTTAAAAGAAATGAATTGTATCTGAATGACAATCCAAACTTTCTCTCTCGAAATGTGGTTGTAATAAATCGAATTACTATATGAACATTTCCGTCAAGTTTCATTAAAATCGGCACATCACTTTGCATATAATTGTGTTCATTATTATGCAGACAGACAAACAGAGAAAGACAAAACTAAATATCTATATATATAGCTAATGCGTTTTAAGAATTTGGAAGAACAAAAAAAGGAAAGAAGAATTGCCGCAAATTAAAGGGAGATGATTTTTTTTTTAAAGAAAGGGGGGGGGGGGGGTCACATTGCTTTGAAGAAAGTTGTAAAGCAATTTAGACATATCTGTGAATATCCTGTAAAAACTCATCCGTCAGGGTGCCCCTTTAAAACAATCTTGCCAGTTTAGCAAAAAGGGGAACATAGAGATGGGGGCACATCAGTGTTTCCTCTCACCGCTCTCATGAACTACTCTCTCTCTCTCTCTCTCTCTCTCTCTCTCTCTCTCTCTCTCTCTCTCTCGTTTCGATCAGTTTTGGACGAGAGGGTGTTAATTAACCTCGCCCTGCTGTCTGGGTGGTTGTACAGAAAGAGCTGGGATAGGACTTAGTGGTGTGTGTAAACACACTTTCGAAATATCTGGAAAACAGAGGGGGTCTTCGCAGAGGGGTGACAATGGGCAACAATAGGCTTTAGGTCCTCAACTGCTGACATCCCTATAACACTTTCCTCTTCAGTTCCTACCGCTCAGGGCGTAGGAAACAGATCACAGTAAGTAGTGTGGGCTGACATAGCAGGCTAACATTATACGAGTTATTTTGTTTCTGCCAACCGTCAGGCTAACTTTGTACTAGTTTTTTTGCTTCTGCCAACTGAGCAACACTGAGAGTGGGAGATGATGAAAATGATGTTTTACGTCCTCTCGGTCATAGACACATATGGGAGATTGTAAAGGTCAAGATGTGCCCCCCCCCCCCCCCCCCCCCCCCCCCCCCCCACCCCCCCCCCCCCCCCCCCCCCACCCCTCCCCACCCCCCCCCCCCCCCCCCCCCCCCCCCCCCCCCCCCCTACCTATCTCGGTTAATTCTATTTTTCCGTTATTGCCTTTCTTACCATACATAAAGCTGTATTTTAGGAACATTTTTAGCTAATAACCTTTTTAGAATACTAACCCTATCCCTAACCCTAGCCCTAAACCTAACCCTATAAGACGGAAAAACGCAACGAACCACAACTGTGACAAATCGCGGTGTAGTGCAGTACATAGTGTGGGGTAGGGTTAGGTTTAGGGCTAGAATGTCCCATATGTGCCTTCCCAGGTCGAGAGGACGTAAAACCTAAATTCATCATCGGTTTAGGGCTAGGGATAGGGTTAGTATTCCAAAAAGGTTATTAGCTAAAAAAAATCCTAAAATACAGCTGTATGTATGGTGTAAATACAAAGATGGTGGGAACAATACTGGCTGCAATGCCCGGAGGCAGTGCAACACCAGTAAAGTCCCGAGTTTTTAACAATATAGATAGTTGTAGCGGTAACCACGCCTCGGTTAAACCTCATCGGCTATGGTACCGCCACAATGTCTGATCGAAAGTTAGTATAAGTGATAAAGAAAGTGGGAGAAAAACATCTTTCGTTTTAAATCAGAAGCAGATAGTACGCTTGAATTTTAATGAATAAACTAATAAAATGAGAATTATTGTTTTTGTTGTCTGCTCATTGTTGAACACTTGGTTGCAAAGCGCTTTGGGCTCATTTGAGGTAAATCGCTATATAAATGTACTGTTGTTATTATTATTATTGTCGTTATTATTATTATTATTATGAGAGCATTGTAGGAGAAACGTGTTGTAGTAGGTTTGCTGTGTCTACGGTTTTCACTTGCTTCCCCACCCCCACCCCCTACCCCCTCGTAGCCCTATCAGTATGATAGCTTCTTTTTGTTCATAGTAATGTCCTCCATGATCAACATCAGCATCATTGTGCAAAAGTAGTAGATTATGTCATTCCGTCTGAGAACGTACGAGTATCATCAAGTTAGTACTGTAGGCCTTCAACTGTTAGTTCATCAAAGTATATTAAAACATACTTCAGCGTAACAAAAATAATTAGGCTTATTTTAAGACTTCAGACACACACACCCACCCCCACCCCCACCCCCAAAAAGGGTGTGTGGGTAACCTTTTGGCCACCTTTTGTTGTTGTTGTGTATCCTGGCTAAAAGACTCCAGGGATCATCCCTAGAGTAACTGTGTATTAAGGTACTCAAATCCCAACAGCCGAAGCACTTGAATACTATGGTACAAATGCACCAGTTAGGGATGAGAACATTAGGGGAAGACGGGGTAAAAAGCGCATGGGCGGGTAAGAAGCCCACCCCAATTATCTCATGAAATAAAGAAAATGTCAGTCAAATTTGCCCATGAGACGAATGCTAGACATTAACGCTCGTCTCATGGGCAAAATGAGACTGAAATTTGCTTCATTTCATGAGATAATTGGGGTGGGCTTCTTACCCGCCCATGCGCTTTTTACCCCGTCTTCCCCTAAGCGTGTGACCGGGGTTTTTTTATTACCCCGCCACGTCACACTCCGACTTCGGAGGATTTTGGAAACTGGTGATGTTATGCTAGGAGCTTTGTCACTTCGTCTAAAGACAACCCCCGCATAACTATGCAGAGCATAACAACATTTTGATGTAGCTTTGGTGTTCTAGCCTATATGTCAGTCAATAGGGAACACAGCTAAAAAATTAAAAAAAGAAGAAAAGGTTCAAACTCTCATTGCGCTCTCCCAGTTTCCGTCGAGTTCCAGCCACAAGGCGATGACCACCTTTTTATTTTAGATCATCTTGAAATAAAAGACGGTAGAAAGGCTGAAAAGGCGGCTGTGACTTTCTTCTTCTTCGATCGCTCAGACAGTTTCCTGTCAATTATGAGCGCAGATGCGTCATGCTGCCGTTGTTATGCGCCTAACTAAGAAATAATTAGGCCCAGCAATTCAGACTTCGGCTGGAGGAAATCTTTTTGAAAGTGTTTCTTGAAAAAAAGGCAGGAGGATGGATGGACTGGTAAGGCGGAAAGATAGTAGACAAAAGGAAAAGGCAGAGTCAAAGAGAGGGACAGATTAGAGGAAGCTACAGGCACAGAACTTCCAGAAGGTGGGGGAACTATTATACAAAAGACCCCCGGTATCCCCACGGGGGGTGGGGGGGGGGGGTGCTCTGTGAACTTAAAACCTACCGTGCTAACCTTACATCCAAAGGGAAGGGTCGGTAAACGGGTAGGTGTGATGAAACGGATGGGTCTGTGGGCAGTTGTCTACGTGGAACAATAGACGCGGGTGACCGCGTTCTCAAGAGCTAACAACAACCTCGGGGCTTTCTCGACAGCACGGTGGTGACCACATAGTAGGCCTAATTATCAACCCTGTCCCTTCCCCCTTCCCTCACTCGTGCCCGAGCTTTGTTTTTGTTCCCACACCCAGTAGGGGTAGTCATCCTTTTCTTTCTCACATGATCCAGTCAATGCGTCGCCTCAAAATCCTCTCCAACCACGAGCAAACGTTATTTACTGGGGGGGAGTTCAGTCTGCTGGTAGACGTTGCAGTCGGAGGATCTAGGAGAGTGCTTGATAGAAAGTTGTGCGTTTATGTGAAGGTCCACGTATGTCTGGTTATTTCTACAGATGTCCAGAACTTCCGTTCAACTCATAAGCCTACATCTTCTTAATCCAGGAATTTATTAACTCTAGGAAACTCCATTTCACCGTCGGAAGTCCCTGATGTGATCGTGTTGGGAAGGTAAGTGTTCTGCTAAATGGCGTTGATCATGGAGATGGTTGTGTGATTTGTTCCGTCGCGATAGCGAGAAGATGGTTGATGGTGATATCAATAAGTATTGTATCGTATCGTTGCCTGTCTGTCGTTTCCGACAATGACTGCCAGATAGCAGAGGGGACAGCTGCTATTCTAGCGGGCTGGGCGATAATTTGTTTATAGTGGAGCATCCTTGCCCAGTGTACATCCCCACTCTCTCGACCAAAGGGACTTGAGGACGGAGAGTTGGCGTTGGAGAAGGTCCACAAAGGTCAACCAATCCCATTCAGTGGCTGCAGCAATACTGTATGATATTGCTTTGTAATGTATTGCGTTTGTATCGTATTGCAATGCACGATGCTGACACGTATTTCCTTTACAGAATCATCTATCGTGCCAGTATAGATCCTACTTACGTGCGTTGTCTGATTCTCCTCGACTGTCTCCTCTTCTTCTTCCATGTTCTCAGGCCACATGGCCATTATGGATGATGTACGTATACATGTGTCCGATTTTCAGTGTTCCTTGATCTCCCCGCTGCATTCAGCAGACACATTCCGATTTCGGGGGAGCTCAAAGGAGCAAATTATTTGGAAGATTTGTTTATTAAAACAAAAGGCAGGAGAATGGGCCAGTCAGTCAGACAAATAGTAGACGATAGTAAGAAGAGGGAAAAGCAAAGTCAACGAGAGTGATAGATTAGAGGGAGCTGCTAGCACAAAACTTCCAGAAGTGGGTGAACTATTTGTACTGAAAGATACCCCGGTATTCCCACTGGGGCCGACTATAATGCTAGGCCTAATAATTCTCAGAAACTCTGTGTGGGCTACATTTGATATCTGACTATTATAATATAGTTTTCAATTTGTTTATTATTATTATTATTATTATTATTATTATTATTATTATTATTATTTTTTTATATATTATTTTGCATTATTAGCATTACGAATTCGTAAGGCTACTGTTCTTATTGTTGATTAGGGAGACGAAGGGGAATAAAATGTTGATTTTGAACCATTATATTAACATTGAGCAGGGGCGGATCTGGAGGGGGTTTCCTGGGTTTCCGGACACCCACCCCCCCCCCCCACCCCCCCAAGATGTACCTTATACAAGGGTGAAAAGTAAGAAAATGACTCCATTTTTGCCTTAATAATCACTAAATTGCTTCACCTTCTGGACCCCCAAATGGGCATTACCCCTTAACCCAGAACATATAGGTCACGGGTCGATTCGAGCGCAAACCATTTCGAGCGCTAATTTCACTCTTTCTTTACTTGAACCATTTACCTAACCCTACCCCTAGCCCAAACCCTACCCCTAACCCTAGAAAAAAGTGAAATTTGTGCTCATTTACCTAACCCTAACCCTATCCCTAACCCTAGAAAAAAGAGAAATTTGTGCTCGAAACGACCAGCGCACGAAATGGTTTGCGCTCGAAACGAGAATTTAAAACTTTACGTCCTCCCGCTCTTAAAAAGAACATATGGGACATTATTTATTTATAAAGTTGTGGAGACGTTCGAAACGACTAGACCCCAACATATATATGCAGCTCCCTGGCCGCTTGGCGCCCCCCCCCCCCCCCCCCCCCCCCCCCTTGCGAATCATTTGGTTTAAACAAATCTTTATTCACTCACTCGGAAACGATCAAACAAAAAGACAATTAGAGCAACAACAAGCTCGAAGCTTATACCGTGCTCCTTAAATTAACATCATAATTGCACAATTGATTGAACAGATGGAGACTGCGTTTAAACCAATATAAACTGTGAATACAAACAAGAGTTTTAAGTGTGAACAAAACAAAAGTAATAATAATAATAATAATATAATAATAATAATAATAATATAATAATAATAATAAATCAATAAGTTTACCAATTTGTAAATTTGGGAGAGACCAAGGGGAAACAAAACAATAATTTTTCCATAGTACAACATGAACTGTGAATCAGCCAGTATAGCACAATTCGTACACGTTTCTGATATACAGACAGTATTGCTTTTTTAAAATTACAATACTACTAGTGCTAATAAATAAGATAAATAAATAAATAGTTAAATCAAATAAATACAAACATGACTTAAAACCTGTTGGTTTCGGAAATATATTCATGGACAGTTTCAAATATCAAAATGTTTGCGAATCATTTGGTCCGCCCCTGTTGAGTGGTACCGTATTCGTGTTGCCTCATCATAAATTATTTTCAAAATAATCGTTTATTTTAGAAAACCATCAGACACCACGAGAATCTCTGTGTCTCTGTATCTCTGTCTGTCTGTATCTATATCGGTCTCCCTCTCTCTCTTTCTCCCTCCCTCTCTCCCTCCCTCCCTCTCTCTCTCTCTCTCTCTCTCTCTCTCTCTCTCTCTCTCTCTCTCTCTCCCTCCCTCTCTCTCTCCTCCCTCTCCCTCTCCCTCTCCCTCCCTCCCTCCCTCTCCCTCTCTCTCTTTCTCTCTCTCTATATATATCTCTCTTATCAGTACCCTTTATTGTGATTCAAACTCCACAAGCATCGCAAAGGAAGGTATGGCAGCAATTAGGCTGGTAGTTGATTGAAGCGGGGAAGAAAGCTGGTAGAATTTCGGGAACGTTCCCTAAATAACCCTGTAACTGAGTAGGCCTAATTTACACTAAAGTTATAAACTAGCTAGACCTCGAGGCGGTTGATTTAGGCTTTCTATTCAGCAACAGCGCCAACTGGAAACTCAGTGAGCTTTTAATTAAATCCAGGGTCGGGTTTCTCTAGACGGTCGCCGCACGAATAACGCTTACACCCTAAACGTTTGCTAAGGTCAGATAACTCTTTAAGCTTACTCTTCATTTTTGGGAGAGAGAAAAGGGTTGCTATCATAAGGGAGATAAATCATACCTCTCTGTCAGTTTGTACAAAGTTTTCAATTTCACCCACGTCTATTTGGGTGCAGAAAATTAAATTTTCTCTATATTTCCATCTAACATGATGGAAAATTAAGAAAGAGCACTCCAAAACACTTGCGTTCGTTTAATTTGCTAAAATCTGATCATCCGGTATTTTTTCCACGATAGACTAAAGAATATTTGCTGTGGCAAGTTTGTTGTTTTGGTCTTCTATTTTTAAAGTTCAAGTATCGTCACGCGAGATATTAAAAAAAAAAGCCGGAAGTATTGATATTTCCCATGATCCTTCAAATAGTTTGTTGCTTGCTACCTCGATAGCAGCCACAAAACGTTTTCGACAAACGTCGGCAAAAGAGGCGTTTCTTAGTACCGTTTTTTTGCTGATTTGCGCTCAGCCTCACGCTACGTAACGTTAGCCTTTGTGAAACGCCCCCTGCTTTTTGAGAGTTTTAGTCGCGCGCGTGTTGGATGATGCCCTTTCGCCCAAGGCTTCTTGACCTACTCCAACCCGCTTTATTGTCACACAACGCGGGCAAGCTTCCACGGTTGGACGGCAAGGCGTGGCTAGGTCCCATCAGCAACTTCGGGTGTTTCTTTTGGCAACCTGAACCTTCAATTTGAGCGAACATGCCAAAAGCGCGAATACTTTCTGTATGCAAAACGCGCGAATGTCTGATAGTCAAAAAGCGCGAACCTCTTCCGTGAATGTATGATAGTCAAAACGTTCACAACAATAGTGATATTAGACTCTCTTTTTTTAAAGAAGAAGAGAAAAAAATCGATGAATTAAAATGAAGGGGGGGGGGGGGGGGCGGGTCCGTTTGTGCGTTCAATCTCTATCTCTTTCTGTCTCTCTATCAATCTATGTGGGATAGTCGCGCAAATTGCATCTAGAGGAAAAGCCGTAGCGCAAATCGATGAATTAAAATGTGGGAGGTGTCCGTTTGTTTGTGCGTTCGATCTCTGTCTCTTTCTTTCTCTCTATCAGTGTATGTGGGATAGTCGCGCAAATTGCATACTTCATGTTCGCGCTACGAGGAAAAGCTAGCGCAGATTGACCTAGTCGCGCTTTTTGACCGGTGTGTCTATACACTGGAAAACACCGGAAAATCCCGAATGGTGAATGCAGAACGGTCAAAGTATGCCGAAAAATGCCGAATGGTGAAGGAGGAATGATCAAAACACCGAATGGTAGGGCTGAATTATAAAAACATTCTACAGAAAACCCCAAAATTTATTACAATGGAAAGTGAAATGTGTCCCAATGACACATTTCCGTAGTTCGCTATCCCGCACACTGGAATAGAATTCATGGCATACCCGCATCATATCAACGTGTTTACAAACAAAACAGAGCGCGCACGCGTACATATGCAAACACATCGGCGCTCAACATAAATCAAAGAACTCAATGAGTAGATGTTAATTATTTTTAAGTAGACGCGGTTATTTTTTAATTTTCCGGTATGTTCCGGCATTCACCTTTCGGTATTTTCCGGTGTTTAGACACACCCTTTTTAACAACTCCCTTTCTTTTTTCCTCACTTGCCTGTCCCCAGTTTGTTTGCTTATCTTTAAGGGTATAGGCCCTTTTCCTTTTAATTAACTTCGCCTCAACGTCAAGAGATTCAGCTGAAGCAATTTGAAGTCAGTCATAGGGTCCACGCTGTAGCCTGTAGGCCTATCGCGTGCCTGTCCGTCACTGGACTTAGAGCCAACATGTTTAATTTGAACAGTAATCATTATCATGTTCAATTTCAAGTCTAATTCGGCTATTTAAAATGTGTGTGTGTGTGTGTGTGTGTGTGTGTGTGTGTGTGTGTGTGTGTGTGTGTGTGTGTGTGTGTGTGTGTGTGTGTGTGTGTGTGTGTGTGTGTGTGTGTGTGTGTGTGTGTGTGTGTGTGAGAGAGAGAGAGAGAGAGAGAGAGAGAGAGAGAGAGAGAGAGAGAAAGAGAGAGTGAGAGCGTGCGTGCATGCATGTGTGTGTGTGTGTGCGCGCACGCATACGTGCGTGCGTATGTGTGTGTGTGTGTGTCTGTCTGTTTGTCTGTCTGTCTATCTGTGTATACATTTGCGTGTGTGTGACTGTCTTTGTGCATTATCTGCCCTCTAATTGAGTAGGCTCCTTAATTATGGTTTTCACTGAGGAGTTGTAAAAGGATTTTTTTTTAAGTATGTGGGCAGTATGGCATTTCCCCAGAAAGACTATCGTCGATCAGATCTAAATAAACTTAGGTTCAATAGCTGATTTCCCGATTCGTAGGCCTACAAGGTCATTCCATCAAAGTTACGTGCCAGAATCGCTACTGTAATAAGGTTCAAGGGAGGTAGCACACGTCCAACTTAAAATATCATTTCCAGCAGTTATGTCCCTTCATTCTTCTCCCCT
>CM065691.1:40906393-40993893 GCA_017654935.2 Phymorhynchus buccinoides
TTAGTCTACGCAGGATTACGGTGTAGCATGTCCTTGTCATTTTGTGGAATCTCCGAGTTTATTTTCATACGGATGGCCTTGCTTTTGCTTTTAAACCCCCCAAATTGCATCATAACGTTGAATAAGGTTATTTTCTTGATAAAAATTACCCGTATCCGAGCAGATCAGCCCACCATATTGTCACCTTACGCTTAGGCCTAGTTTGGCCTAGCTTGCCAAGTTGAGGAAAATCTCGACTGAAGTCGGGACAAAACGGCTGATTAGACTACCGTTGCGAAAACCATTTTGTGTTCGTTGCAATAACATTGTACACAGCCTTCTTGGATTTCATTTGATGAAAAATGCTAGATGGTCTGTTCGTGTCCAGGTTTGTCTCAACAAAACAAGATGTGTTGTTCACTTATTCAAGTTATTGTTGAAATCGTCTTGGCCCAGCGCCAATCAAAGAGAAAATCATAGGATTTTTTTTTTTTTACATGGGTAGGGGCCTGCCTAATGGACTCATGGAGGTAGCCTAAATGATTAAGAAACATATCCCCTCACGAAGCATTCTTAATTTCTTTGGCCTTAGAATAAGTTAGATTTCACAAATTCATGAAAATGACAGGCAAACAAACAAGAAACAAACAAAACTTTTGAGTGTTCACACACAAATAACAACTACTCTCTCTCTCTCTCTCTCTCTCCCTCTCTCTCTCTCTCCCCCCCCCCCCCCTCCCCCCATAATTATACACATGTTGCATGCATTTGCTCTATGCTCGTTTGGCATTATCAACTTGCTTTTACAGTTTTTGTTCATTGTTAAGGTCAGACGATAATTTACTGTCAACAAAATTGGAATTGATTTAGGTTGAAACCACAGTGGTTCATTCTTTTTTTCAACCATGGATGAACAGTAGCCAAGTTCTGGCTTTTCAATTTAAAATTTTAATTAATCAGCGAGAACCTTTTTTGTTGCTTACAACTTTAGTATACAATTACAAGTGCCAACTGTTAATAGGTTAGAAATTTACGCAAAAAAAGGTTTGTGTGCATAAAAGTGAAATCTTATGTATACAGTGATCATGTTGACTGGTAATTGTCAGTAAAAACTAAAATACTGATTCAGTGATTGCAAAACAAAAATACTGATAATTATTTGTATCTGTCACTACTACTGTACTAGTGTCAGTCGTACTCCTAGTCCTAAGGACTGAAATTTTTATTTTGATAAGACTGGTAAATGAGGCTTTGATGTTATGAAATTCTGTGGTTTTCACTGGTTTTTGTTTCCCTAGGACTGGTTTTGGCACTTGTTCAAGTTGTTGGGAGTATTGTTACTGGCTGATTCACATTTCATGTTGTGCTATGGATAAATTATTGTTTTGTTTCCCCTTGGTCTCTCCCAAATTTACAAATTTGTAAATTTATTGATTGATATTTATTATTATTATTATTACCTGGCCAGAGGCCGAGTATTGCGATTGGTTTGTGTGTGTGTCTGTGTGTGTGTGCGTCTGTCTGTGTATCAATTATCTTAAAAACTACTGTTTGGACTTTGATTAAAATTGGCAGAGGGGTAGACAGCTTGAAAAGGAAGCTTCCTTTCATTAATCAACACCGTGCTGACCTTGACCTTGAAAACCGAAATTTCTTTCTTTGGGCTATGTAATTTCCCCCCAGCTTTATTTCGTGAACTAGTGAACAGAATCGCTTCAAATTTTGTGTGGTGGTGTACCATGGTGCAAGGAAGTTTGCATAAAAGTTCAGCTGTATCTCGTGAACTACTGAACAGAATCGCTTCAAATTTTGGGCTATGTATTTTATGCGTTCTGTAAGGGTGGAACGTGGTGTTTATTGGGGTGTGTGGGGGGGAGAGGACATAACTCGGTGCAAGGAAGTTTGTATAAAAGTTCAGCTGTATCGTGAACTTCTGAACAGAATCGCTTCAAATTTTGGGCTATGTATTTTATGCGTTCTGTAAGGGTGGAAAGTGGTGTGTTTATTGGGGTGGGGGGGGGAGAGGACATATCTCTGGCCGGGTTTGCATTGTCACAATGCGTTGCTGCCGCTCGGCGATGCCCTTATTATTATTATTATTATTATTATTATTACTTCTATTTTGTTCACACTTAAAACTCTTCTTTTGTATTCACACTCACACTCACAGTTGTTTATATTACTTGGTTTAAATGCAGTCTCCATCTGTTCAATCAATTGTGCAATTATGACGTTAATTTTAGTAGCACGGTATAAGCTTCGAGCTTGTTGTTGCTCTAATTGTCTTTCTGTTTGATCGTTTCCGAATGAATACAGATTTGTTTAAACCAATTGTTGCTGATGGTTTTCAAAATTCCTAACGCAATCACTGATTTGAGTTTTGTAGTGAGATTGGATTTGGTACAGATTTTAATTGTGTGATCACACATTCAAACTTGTTTTTAGCAGGTCTGAAATTGAACGTCGGAGGGATCAAGCCAGGAGAGAAAGGGCAAATATGGCACAAATTGCCAACGATTCGGATGGATTTCCCAGAAGCAGCAACACGCAGCCTCACTTTCAACCTCCTCCAAGGGTATGACTTTGTACTCAATAAGAAATATATAGCATATATATACAAGATAAATAATGGTCCAGGGCTCCCAATTTTCAGCAATTTCATGGATTTCATTTTCAGCAAAAAATAAAAATAAAGTTTAGAGGAAAATGTTATATCTTGATTTATTTATAAGACAAAAGACTTTTTTAAAAACCCACTTTTGTTCAGATTCTTTTTCATTTACGTAGCATTGTAGAATAACGAAAGGCAAGTAATTAGTAAAATGTACACTAGCAGTACAGTAGTATTTAGTGAGTAATTTTTAATTATGAAATTTGGAATTCAAATAGTTGAATTTAAAAGAGGACAGAAATTGAGGAACACTAACTTTCAAGACTAAGTCCTAAGAAAGTCCCCCATAGTTCTTTAACCCTGAACAATTGGCTGTGATTGGAAACAAGAAAAACTTTTGATTAAATGCAAATGCTTTGATTATGTGTGTGTGTGCATGTGCGCTCACACTATGCATGTACACACTATTATGATTGATAACACTTCCATTGTTCCAGGGAAAAAAATGATAAAAACTAGAAAGTAATAACTAATGTAAGAAAACTAGAAAAAAAGGTAAATTTAAGCAAGTTCTTGAGTGTCAAACATTGCTAGCATGTACATATATGTCTTCTGGAAAACAAGATCTTTCCCCATTTGACTAAGCACATTTGTATACTCATAATCATCATATCAAAATAAAATTATAGATTGCAAAAGGCAGAAACTATGGGCCCTCTTGATGAATCAAGAATTTATGTTATGGTAGTTCTGACCTTTATTATTTTAGGCCTTGTAGCGAGATGGTGCGTTCACTTAAAAAACAACAACATTCTATTAACCCATTCATTGCTTGGTTTTTAAACTCACAGGAAGATGAGGAAGAGGATCAAACAACACAGATGATTGAAAAAATCTTTGGTCAGTGGAAGGACGTGCAGTGGGAAGCTGGCAATCCGGTCAGAAGGAGAGAGAATGACGCAAGACCTGGTCAGAATGCGTCCTCAGCCGCTGGGAGTGGGAGTAGACAGGGCCAGCAGGGGAGAACAGAGCACAGACAATCAGCCAACAGTTCCCATCCAGACTCTTCCAGAGACAGGCACAACAACCATGCAGCCAGTAACAGTCACCCCCACCCCAACCGCGGCAGCAGTGAACAGCGGCAGGAGGCTTCTCGCAGGAATCACGGGCATGAACAGAGCGGCAGTTCCGCGTCTAGTTCAGCTCCCCGTCCCAGTTCTTACCCTCACAACAAACACACGTGGCAGGCATCGCATTCTTCTTCACGCAGCAGCATACAGACCTCTTCACAGGGTGGCTCGGCCCACGGAAAACCTAGTCCATCGCTGCCTCAGCCCAGCAACGGGGCGGCTCTTCCGCTCAGAGGCATCAGCCCCGGGGGTTCAAAACCTGTTGGTGATCACCAAGACGCGGACAGGAGGTCGCGTGTAAACGCTCGTGTAGCACGGGGGCGTGGGCCCAGCACACCGCCGTGCTCCCCGCCGCCAAACCATTCTGCGCAGTGCACTCCGTCTCCCGTCAGGACTCCTCCAGTTTCAGGCCGCACACCACCACCTCCTAGTCACCACACTCCGCATCGAACACCGCCCCCGCCGCACCGAACCCCTCCCCCTCCGCACCGAACCCCACCCCCTGTGCGGCGCACTCCCCCTGCCCCTCAACAAGGTCAACCATTGCCCCCAGCGGCGGCACATAGGACCCCTCCTCCTCCTCAGTCTGCCACGACACAGGGTGATGCCAAAGGCCAGGGAGACACCAAACCAAACCTCACCCTCAATATTAAGGTCGGTATTAATACAAGTTTATTGATAATAGTCACTCTTGTTCAGTTGTTGTTTCTGTTTTTGATCAGGTTGGTTGTTGGGTAATTAGTTATGTCTGCCCTAAAGGCTAAACTAAGGCAAATGATGTAATGTTTCTCCCTCATTGACTCATTGAGTCATTCTCGTTTATTTTCCAGATTTTTTTTAGCTGATTTTTTAACTCCTTTAACTCTTCTACTACCAAGTATTACTTAGACTGTTTACCGTTGCGCACCAAGTAATTTTTGCAGCTGCACTGATTTTCGCACACACTCACTTTAAAAATTCACTAAAAAAATACTCGCTCGAATCATCACTAAATTTACCTGTGTCGATCTGCTGCTGCAAACCCAAGATCGTTTCAACACTTTCGATGCTCTTTTTGATTCGCCTAAGTTCAAATTCTGCCACTTTTTCCACAGTAAATGCTTCGTCAGCACTATCGCCATCTTGTAGAGATTCACGCCAAAAGTTGTCAGTTTCCATCGTCGAAAACGCGACGAAAATCGATTGAAAATTACAAAATTTAGCCTGCAGATAAAGATGCCGGAAGGTTGTGCTTTCCCTGAGCGAACTGCGCATGTCACGGAAGTAAAGGATGTGATGTCACTTGATATAAATAGCGCAAAGGGAGACACCGGGGTTTCCCTAGTATCTGGCGGTCAAACCCGCCCGTGGCTAGCAACGGTATACGATAAACCGGCGGGTCAACCCGCCGACGGTAGTAGAAGAGTTAAAAAAGTTCCATGAGTGCCATTTCTTTATATTAAGTATAAATCTACTTAATACGCTGGACATCCTGTGTTCGGGTTTGTGGGTTTTTTTCCGTGAAAAGCATGACTTGGTAAAAATATTTTCTCATACTAGACCTTCATTATTTTTTAAACATAAGTGAAAGATAATTAGATACATGTTCATAAGATTATAATTGCTTGCATTATGTTCATGAGTGATTTTTCCTTATATCTTTTGGGGGATGTGTGTGTGTGTATGTATGTGTGTGTCACTGTGTGTGTGTGTGTCACTGTGTGAGAGAGATAAGTTTGTGAGTGTGTGTGCATGTGTAATGTGTATGCTAAACTAAAGCTGCTTTTGCTTTCAGTTTTCATTTCAAATATAATTATATGCATGCACAGAGCTGAGCTGTGAATTTAATGTTTTGAACTTGAAGGAAATTATCTACCTAATCTTAGATTTCAAGTTAGATATATAATTTTGGAAATTATGTTGTCCCTCAGCCTGTATCTAGAAGAAAGCAATTCTATGCTTAGTTAAAGGATGTACAGACTTTACACGTTGGTTTTTAAGTAATAAAAATAAATCCTCATGGACAGAAAACTCTGATTCGATGAACCTTCCATGAATTTGAACATAGTGCATTCATAATGGTATTCATAACTTCCCCTCACCACCTTCCTTGCTCCCCCCCCTCCCTCCCCCTTCTTAAAGTATGAGTTTGATGTGACATGATAAAATTAAAAAAAAACCCATCCGATCAGTAAAGCTATTAAACTTTTTTTTAAAGAAGCCAGGATGCTGGTGGCTGCTCAATATTCCGCTTTTACTTTAAACGTTTTGGCGGTGGTGATGCACATCTGATTTGCATAGTTTACACGTTTCCTTGGTTTTGTGCCTTCAGCAGTTTATTTATAATGGCAAATTATCTCAGTGTACCTGGTTTAAACAGTGAGACTAAGACAGTGGAACCTCCCTTATAAGGCCTCCCATTATAAGACTCCCTCCCACATAAGACCTACTTCTTTGAGACATTGCCCTTCTTTGCAATGATTAAAATTACCTCCCTTATAAGACCCCTCCCTTATAAGACCTCATGTTGGATGATTTTTGAAGGTCTTATAAGGGAGGTTCTACTGTAATTATGTATTGGTAAAAATTTATAGTGATTGTAAATTTTTAAAATACTTGGAGAAAATTTGACCTGATTCTGGTGTTAGTGTTAGTCTCAGAGACTGAATTGTTTTGTTAAGACTGATGAATTGTTTTGCACAACAGAGGCTTTGATATTGTGGTTTTCACTGGTTTTTGTTTCCCTGGGACTGGTTTTGACACCGGTTGTTGGAGGGCATTGTCGCTGATGGGACTGGTTTTCAAAGTTCCTAGTGCGATCGCTGTGTGAGAGTGCTGCTGTTCTTATTGAAGTGATGGATTGCCAGGGCTGGATGATATTCATTTAGTGATTTACAATACTTATTTTGCAAAGTGAGACTGAACTTTGCAAGTTATTTTACAGTAATGTGAAATTTTATTTATTCATTTAGGTAAATCACTTTAAATGTAAATATGCTGCAAAAGGTGGAAGCTCCTTTGCGCGTGTATGTGTGTGTGTGTGTATGTGTTCTTGACGTTGGCTTAGGCTTAATAAGTTTAATAAAATAATACCCTGGTTGTATATATCATTCATACTATCATAGTAATAATTTGTGTATTCTGTGATCTGGTTTTGATTGTCTAAATTAAACTTGGGAAAATAGGTAAAGGTTATGTATGATAGACCATTTCAGATACAATTTGTAAAAAAAAAAATTATCTCCAAATTTTGCTTGTGGGGCTTGACTAGACTCAAGTTATAAAACCTTGGGTTTCTTTTGTTTTCAGAAGGAAAACAAAAGTGGCGAACTAGATGACATTTTCAAGGTAAGTTTTTTTGGGTCGATAATATAAATATAATCAACCAAAATGATAATGATGTTGTTGGCTTACCCTGGCTTAAGTTAGAGATTCCAGGGATCATCCCAACAGCCAAAGCACTTGAACACTATGGCACAAATGCACCAGCTAGGGATGGGAACATGACGTGTGTGACCGTTTTTGATTACCCCGCCACGTGGGCAGCCACACTCCGACTTCGGAGGATATAATGATAATGTGTTTTATAATTTGAAATAAAAACCTTGAATTTGAAGGTGTTGAAATTAAAATAAATAGAAAATTTGTGATGCACCAAGGATTAAAAAGTGATAACTACAAACTGTCCTGAAACAGGAAAATCGATTATCAATGGGGCAAAATATCCTGACTTGCTTATAAAAATAAATCAATATCTAAACAATGTCTGCCTCTGTGCCAGTGTCTAATTTTATTAGGACATTTCCTTACTGGAAATAATTCACAATAGGACGTTTTTCAATTTTCATAGGACGTAAATTGTCCTGACATGAAATGATAAAGGAACACAATAGCATGTTTTCAGTTTTTATAGGACATTTGTCCTGACATGAAATGATGAAGGAACACATTACACAATAGCATGTTTTCAGTTTTTATAGGACATTTGTCCTGACATGAAATGATGAAGGAACACAATAGCATGTTTTCAATTTTTATAGGATATTTGTCCTGACATGAAGGAATGTTCACAATAGGACGTTTTCAATTTTAATGGGACATTTGTCCTGACATGAAGGAACACAATAAAACGTTTTTAATTTTAGCAGGATTAGTCTAAGACCAGGACCTCGGGATGTCACTGAAATTTAACGTATTAGGATAATTTGAATTTAACATGCTACTACTACAGTACTAGCCAATGGGTGCATATTGGTTATCTATATATTGTATCATTGTGTGTGTGCGCGTGCATGTGTGTGTGAGACTGTCATTGTGTGTGAGTCACTGTGCGTATGTGTGTTGTTTTTTTAACTATGGAATCTTCTATAAGTTCTAAGAATAAGATGCCAGAATTTAACAAAAAGAATGTATAAATCTATAAAGGGTATTGTAGTAATTAAAAATTAGAATCCTGCAGGTGGAAAGTCAATGTACAGCTTAATGTTTCGATAAATTGTGTGGGTTTCTTTTTGGTTTGTGTGTGTGTTTTTGTTTTACAAAATTTATACAGTTTTACTCTATTAACAAATGCCTGGTACCGTTAACAGGAAATGGCAGTGACCACCCCTCTCACGGCTCTGTCAGAAACGCCGGTGAAATGTAGAAAAGCTCCCTTGTTCCAGTTTGCCGCAAAACCAGAACTGCAGGTTAGTGTTTCATGTTTTAATTCTGAAGGATTTTAATCCTGGTTGAACGAAGCGCTGTTTTGAGTATTGGCGTGTGCGATGTGGTTTATTAACTTTGTCATCATGCGCGTGTTAAGTTATGGAGGTTGCAATGAAAAGCCCCAAACGGGGAGTACAACACTATCTTCCTAATCCTATGCACTTTGTTTATTGCCTTCTTTATTACCCGTGTGTGTGTGTGTGCATGGGTACATGTGCCTGTGTGTGTATGTGTGCATGGGTACATGTGCCTGTGTGTGTGTGTGTGCATGGGTACATGTGCCTGTGTGTGTATGTGTGCATGGGTACATGTGTGTGTATGTGTGCATGCACGTGTGGGTATTTGATGTTGTTTTTTCTTTCATTCTTTCTTTCTTTCTTTTTTGCATTTCCTTTCTTCTTTCCTTTTTTCCCCCAAAGTTTATTTCATTGTTGTTTTGCTTGAGGTCAAATTACCACTGTTACAGTGTTACTGTTAGTGTTAGAAGGTGACTTTTGGTAGACCTAGGCATGCATTTTCGTTTTCCATTGCTCAGCACGTTGGGACGTTTGATCCTGCTGTGCTGTGCTGTTGCACCAGATGTTGTTTGGGTTGCAGCGCATCATTCATTTCCTTTTCATAATGTACAGTTTATTAGCTGGCTGCTTAAGCAGACCCGAGTGTTGACTCCGTGTATTTGATAGCAATCATACTGAATTGACGCACCTTGGGCACAATCAAGCTGACACAATTGATGCATGATTTATGCGCAGGATGACAAGTGGTAAATTTATCAGACAATTAAAAATAGTTTCAGTGATTAATACAGGGGCTGTGAGTGTGATACATGCTTGTGATGAATGATCTATACTTTTGATTTGTGTCAGAAGTTAGCTTCCTTTTTATTTTTATTTTAATGACCATGGGGTCGAATTGCCTTTCCTACTCCTAGTACTCTCTTTCCTTTTAGTTTCTGTTACTGGTAAGAAAGTGCAATGCTGAAGAAAACTGCCACAAATAAAACAAACAAATCAGAAATATGCAGAACTTCTGTTATCTTTTTGCCTTTCAGTCTGTTTTATGCTGTTGGTGGGATTTTCTTTCTCTTTTGACTTTACTTATGTATCCTTCAGTGTTTCCCATAATGCACATTTGTGCGTCCCTGAAGCACTAAAATTCCAGAGGGACTCTCACATTTCAGCAAGTGCTGTGCGTCCAGTGGGACGCCCACGTTTTTTTCACAGACCAAGACAGTTAATCTCTTACTCAGGTCAATGAGGCCGCTAACCTGAAACTAATGAAAGGTCTCAGTATTATCAGTAGAGCAGACGGCACTGAAACTGAAAGCAAACGATAACTAATCTAACGAGCATGCATGCTTTACCAGAGACTTTGGTGTGGTTACCCACTGTGCGAAAGCACAGATAAGACAATTGAATTATCCTTTATAGTAGGAGTGGAGGCTGGAAGCAAGCAGTTAGCACAGCGGAAAGTAGTCCCCTCTCCCCTCTCTCCATGCTGATGATCACGTAGCCCCCCCCCCAAAAAAAATAAAATCAAAAGCTGCCAGTCACAGGCAAAATGTTTGTTTCATAGATTGCTGTCATAATATATAACCTGTACAGTGGAACCTCCCTTATAAGAGTCTTATTAAGACCTTCAAAAATCATCCCAGATGAGGTCTTCAATGGTAGGGAGTTGTATAAGGGAGGTAATTTTAATGCTTACAAAGAAGGGCAATGTCTCAGAGAAGTAGGTCTTTAATTAATGGGAAGGAGTCTTATAATGGGGGGTCTTATAAGGGAGGTTCTACTGTATTGTGTGGTCAGTTTGTGGTTTGATCTTGTGCAGACGGTTTTTGAGCTTGGAATTAATCTTTTTTTTCTCTCTTTCTTTCTGTCTTTTCTTCGTCTTCTTCTTCTTCTTCTTCTTCTTCTTCTTCTTCTTCTTCTTCTTCTTCTTCTAGCAAATTAGCAAAGTGTGTTCTTAATAAGACAGGGTTCGCACGGTCTTTGAAAGTCTTTGAGAAATGGAGTGCCATTTTCAAGTCTTTGAAAATTGGCTTTGATCTGTGAAAATCGTGCAATGGTTTGTGAAAAAAGTCAGACGCCTAAAAATGTCATTGACGCCATAAAGTTTTTTTTAGTTTGCTTCCAGAATTATTAAAAGGAGCAATTTAATTTGGCTTATTTTCCAATATCCGCAGTTTAGCGATCTTACTCCGTCTAGCAGACCTCGATTTGTGAAGAGTTATTTCCCTTCGCTATATCCGGGTCCTGTTGGCTACACCGGTGGAACTTGAGTGATCATGATCGAAGCAATCATCATCACTGCATGTCGCGAGAGGTCTTTGAAATTAGGATAAAGGGTCTTTGAAAAGGTCTTTGAAAGTTTGCGAATTTTGGTATCATAAATCTGTACGAACCCTGTAAGAGCAATTGAATGTGAAGTTCATAATTTTCTTTGAACATGTGTTTAGAAAAATATGACAATAAACAGTGACACTAAAAGCTAACAAATCACTGGGATTCGGAGTAAAAGAAGTGTTCTGTCTGACAAGCATGTGTGTTTAGCATATTTGTTTTCATTAATCTAGCATTTTTTCATGTAATTACTTAGGGGACTCTTAAAGCCGTGGCTCCCGATTCCAGGAATCGGGTGGCTATTTTTAGACACACGCCTCTACCAGCAAGAGGAGAAAAGAAGGGTTTGCTCGCAGCGCGTGGCGAAAACTGACGTTTTTGCTCGCCTCCCTCCTTTTATGTCCCTGTCCTGCCTTTAAACATTTGAAAGGAACTCTTAATATTTTACACAGGGAGTCTCCGGGACTCTCACATTTCACCCGTATGGAAAACACTGATCCTTTTCTTTAAATATTGGGTTCTGTGTCTGTGCAGTTCAGCATTCTTTTTATTCTGTGCATCGCCTAAAATCTTTATCCTTGTTAAATAAAGTTTTTCAGTGTTCTCTCTCTCTCTCTCTCTCTCTCTCTCTCTCTCTCTCTCTCTCTCTCTCTCTCCCTCCCTCCCCCTCTCTCTCTCTCTCTCTCCCTCCCTCTCTCTCTCTCTCTCTCTCTCCCTCCCTCCCTCCCTCCCTCTCTCTCCCCCTCCTCTCTCTCCCCCTCTCTCTCTCTCTCTCTGTGAGAATGCATCATCGATCATGTAACATGTAGCTTCTTTTTTTTTCAGTTTGAAATAATTATAATGTACAATTGGCACGCCTAGGTCTTTTTGTCTTAGTGTCTGTCTGATATACATCATATACATGTCTTTCTTTTCTTTCCTAAGAGTAAGTTCTTTCTTTTGTATCTTTCTTTCTGGTTGTAGTTGTGTCTTTCTTTCTAAAAATTATTTCTGGTTGTAATTGTGTCTTTCTTTCTGGTTGTAACTGTCTTTCTTTCTGGTTGTAACTGTCTTTCTTTCTGGTTGTAATTGTGTCTTTCTTTCTGGTTGTAACTGTCTTTCTTTCTGGTTGTAACTGTCTTTCTTTCTGGTTGTAACTGTCTTTCTTTCTGGTTGTAACTGTGTCTTTCTTTCTGGTTGTAATTGTGTCTTTCTTTCTGGTTGTAATTGTGTCTTTCTTTCTGGTTGTAATTGTGTCTTTCTTTCTGGTTGTAACTGTCTTTCTTTCTGGTTGTAACTGTCTTTCTTTCTGGTTGTAACTGTGTCTTTCTTTCTGGTTGTAATTGTGTGTTTCTTTCTGGTTGTAATTGTGTCTTTCTTTCTGGTTGTAATTGTGTCTTTCTTTCTGGTTGTAATTGTGTGTTTCTTTCTGGTTGTAATTGTGTCTTTCTGGTTGTAATTGTGTGTCTTTCTGGTTGTAACTAATTGTGTCTTTCTTTCTGGTTGTAATTGTGTCTTTCTTTCTGGTTGTAATTGTGTCTTTCTTTCTGGTTGTAACTGTGTCTTTCTTTCTGGTTGTAATTGTGTCTTTCTTTCTGGTTGTAATTGTGTCTTTCTTTCTGGTTGTAATTGTGTCTTTCTTTCTGGTTGTAACTGTGTCTTTCTTTCTGGTTGTAATTGTGTCTTTCTTTCTGGTTGTAACTGTGTCTTTCTTTCTGGTTGTAATTGTGTCTTTCTTTCTGGTTGTAATTGTGTCTTTCTTTCTGGTTGTAACTGTGTCTTTCTTTCTGGTTGTAATTGTGTCTTTCTTTCTGGTTGTAATTGTGTCTTTCTTTCTGGTTGTAATTGTGTCTTTCTTTCTGGTTGTAATTGTGTCTTTCTTTCTGGTTGTAATTGTGTCTTTCTTTCTGGTTGTAATTGTGTCTTTCTGGTTGTAATTGTGTCTTTCTTTCTGGTTGTAATTGTGTCTTTCTTTCTGGTTGTAACTGTGTCTTTCTTTCTGGTTGTAATTGTGTCTTTCTTTATGGTTGTAACTGTGTCTTTGTTTCTGGTTGTAACTGTGTCTTTATTTCTGGTTGTAATTGTGTCTTTCTTTCTGGTTGTAATTGTGTCTTTCTTTCTGGTTGTAACTGTGTCTTTCTTTTTGGTTGTAATTGTGTCTTTCTTTCTTTCTGGTTGTAACTAATTGTGTCTTTCTTTCTGGTTGTAGCTGTGTCTTTCTTTTTGGTTGTAATTGTGTCTTTCTTTCTGGTTGTAATTGTGTCTTTCTTTCTGGTTGTAACTGTGTCTTTCTTTCTGGTTGTAACTGTGTCTTTCTTTCTGGTTGTAACTGTGTCTTTCTTTCTGGTTGTAACTGTGTCTTTCTTTCTGGTTGTAATTGTGTCTTTCTTTCTGGTTGTAATTGTGTCTTTCTTTCTGGTTGTAATTGTGTCTTTCTTTCTGGTTGTAATTGTGTCTTTCTTTCTGGTTGTAATTGTGTCTTTCTTTCTGGTTGTAATTGTGTCTTTTGGTTGTAATTGTGTCTTTTCTGGTTGTAATTGTGTCTTTCTTTCTGGTTGTAATTGTGTCTTTCTTTCTGGTTGTAATTGTGTCTTTCTTTCTGGTTGTAATTGTGTCTTTCTTTCTGGTTGTAATTGTGTGTCTTTCTGGTTGTAACTAATTGTGTCTTTCTTTCTGGTTGTAACTGTGTCTTTATTTCTGGTTGTAGTTGTGTCTTTCTTTCTGGTTGTAACTGTGTCTTTCTTTCTGGTTGTAATTGTGTCTTTCTTTCTGGTTGTAGCTGTGTCTTTATTTCTGGTTGTAATTGTGTCTTTATTTCTGGTTGTAGTTGTGTCTTTCTTTCTGGTTGTAATTGTGTCTTTCTTTCTGGTTGTAACTGTGTCTTTCTTTCTTTCTTTCTGGTTGTAATTGTGTCTTTCTTTCTGGTTGTAATTGTGTCTTTCTTTCTTTCTTTCAGGTTGTAACTGTGTCTTTCTTTCTTTCTTTCTGGTTGTAACTGTGTCTTTCTTTCTGGTTGTAACTAATTGTGTCTTTCTTTCTGGTTGTAATTGTGTCTTTCTTTCTGGTTGTAATTGTGTCTTTCTTTCTGGTTGTAATTGTGTCTTTCTTTCTGGTTGTAACTAATTGTGTCTTTCTTTCTGGTTGTAATTGTGTCTTTCTGGTTGTAACTGTGTCTTTCTTTCTGGTTGTAACTGTGTCTTTCTTTCTGGTTGTAATTGTGTCTTTCTTTCTGGTTGTAATTGTGTCTTTCTTTCTGGTTGTAATTGTGTCTTTCTTTTTGGTTGTAACTGTGTCTTTCTTTCTGGTTGTAACTAATTGTGTCTTTCTTTCTGGTTGTAACTGTGTCTTTCTTTTTGGTTGTAATTGTGTCTTTCTTTCTGGTTGTAACTAATTGTGTCTTTCTTTCTGGTTGTAATTGTGTCTTTCTTTCTGGTTGTAACTGTGTCTTTCTTTCTGGTTGTAACTGTGTCTTTCTTTCTGGTTGTAATTGTGTCTTTATTTCTGGTTGTAATTGTGTCTTTCTTTTTGGTTGTAATTGTGTCTTTCTTTTTGGTTGTAATTGTGTCTTTCTTTCTGGTTGTAATTGTGTCTTTCTTTCTGGTTGTAATTGTGTCTTTCTTTCTGGTTGTAATTGTGTCTTTCTTTCTTTCTGGTTGTAACTAATTGTGTCTGTCTTTATGGTTGTAACTAATTGTGTCTTTCTTTCTGGTTGTAACTAATTGTGTCTTTCTTTCTGGTTGTAATTGTGTCTTTCTTTTTGGTTGTAATTGTGTCTTTCTTTCTGGTTGTAATTGTGTCTTTCTTTCTGGTTGTAATTGTGTCTTTCTTTCTGGTTGTAACTAATTGTGTCTTTCTTTCTGGTTGTAATTGTGTCTTTCTGGTTGTAACTGTGTCTTTCTTTCTGGTTGTAACTGTGTCTTTCTTTCTGGTTGTAATTGTGTCTTTATTTCTGGTTGTAATTGTGTCTTTCTTTTTGGTTGTAATTGTGTCTTTCTTTTTGGTTGTAATTGTGTCTTTCTTTCTGGTTGTAATTGTGTCTTTCTTTCTGGTTGTAATTGTGTCTTTCTTTCTGGTTGTAATTGTGTCTTTCTTTCTTTCTGGTTGTAACTAATTGTGTCTGTCTTTCTGGTTGTAATTGTGTCTTTCTGGTTGTAATTGTGTCTTTCTTTCTGGTTGTAATTGTGTCTTTCTTTCTGGTTGTAATTGTGTATTTCTTTCTTTCTGGTTGTAACTTTTCTGGTTGTAATTGTGTCTTTCTTTCTGGTTGTATAGTGTCTGTTGGCTATGTATGCAAGCCTGCTGTGTACACACATGAATTAAAAATGAATTCAGACAAGCGCTCATGAACTAAGTAACTAAGTAACTAACGCACAATCAACAGCTGTTGCATGATTTACTGAAAACACACACACACACACACACACACACACACACACACACACACACACACACACAGAGTGTGCCTATGGTTTAGTTGTAAATGTTAATCATTGTTTGAATAAAATGACTGAATTAATAACAGCATAATAATTAATATGAATGTAACAAAACATGCAGTGATGCACAACTAGCATAAACAAGGCATGACAAAAATTGAATTTCCACTGTTTGAAAACTACTACAATTATGCATGTTTCTACAATTCAATTGTCAAAGCAAAAAAACACAGCAATTATAAATTCACGTATACAAAAAAAATGACAGTGTACACTACATGGTATATTTCTTTAATCTTTTTTTTTTTTAATCTTAAAAGCTTTATCTATAATTTAGATATAAGTGAAGCACTTTAGTTCTAACGAGTTAGTAAGCCTGTATCATTTCTCTTTGCTTGTCTGATCAGTGATTGCAGCTGGTTATTAAAATAAAACCATAACGTTTCCACCTTTTTCCTCGACATAGCCACTCGCTCACTCAGCCTCATTACTTGACCTTCCCCAATGACTATTAAGCCCCCCCCCCCCCCCCCCCCCCTTTTATTGATGGTTCACTTTCTCTTATGGGATGTAATAATAAAGATGGCGGTGGTAGTAATAGTAAGGGATGTAATGGCTGTTGTAGAAAGAGCTGTTATTATTGTCTAATGTCTGTCATAAAACACGCCAAGTGGTTCTTTCCACCTGCTCTGAGCAGTTATTGATCATCATGGGTAACTGCTGGGTTTAGTACAGGGCAAAGATACTTAGAAAATCCTGAGAGAAAGCATGCACGCCACGCACATGCTTGTACACATGCATGCATGCACATAAGCACGCTCGTATAGGAGGAGGGGGGAAGATGGGAGATAAACGCATGCTTGTGCGCACATTTACATGCATGCGCACGCACACATACATTCACACACACACATTCACACACATGTGCGTGCACACGCACAGTGACACACACACTCTCTCTCTCTCTCTCTCACTTACAAACACACACACACACACACACACAAACACTCACACTCACACACCTGTGCACTCATGCACTTTAAATGTAATTGACGCTGATAAATCAAGCTGATCATGATAGACCCACAGCAGCACCGTCACCTAGTAAGCAGCCTGGCTATTGATGCCCCATATTGCAGTTTGTTTTGGGATCGAGAAAAACGAAGCAGTGAGATAGTCGCACACAATCATAGTGTCAAGGCCAGTCTTGTCAGATTTGTGTACTAGGCCTACACTAAATACTACAACAAAGAGTTGGGGTAAGTGCAGCGAAATACAGCAAGTGGAGGGGGGATAGGGGGAACAGGCAAATGGTAACCATAACAAGTGCAGTGTTATTTAGCGTTTGAAGGTGAAGGTCTCTTATTTATAACTGTACATTTATCAATAACCTGAAAACCTGAAACCAAAAGACCAAAGGTCTGTTCAATAGTTTCAGCGATGCTTTCTTTGTGTGCATTACTTATTGAGAGAGCTCTGAATGTTCAACCTGCGTGCATGAGCCATACAAAACACTGTATTGTCAACTAGTGGAGGGAGGGGGTTGGGGGTGGGGCTGGTAAGGAGTTGTAGGTCCTTAGAAGTAGGATGAACTTGAGCAAACGAATATCCATCAGTTTAATATGACATGCGAGCTGGCAGGTTCTTGTTTTATGATCGGTCTCTGAGTCTCTGTCTCACAGTGTGTGTGTTTGTGTGTGTGTGTGTGTGACTGTGTGTACTAACTATTGCGTTTGTGTCTGTGTTTATTGTTTAACTGTGCCAATTAGTGTTTATTTGTGGTGTGTGTGTGTTTATGTTTGTGTGTGTGCTTGTGTGTGTATGTGTCCAGTCAAGTCAAGTCAAAATTTGGTTTCCAGATGGAACATTGAGCAAGCAAAATGATATACTTTTATATATAAAAAAAGCCAGATGTACAAATGTGTGTGTGTGTGTGTGTGCCCAGGCACACATGCAACTATGTATGTGTGTTGAAAGTTTTATTGTTATGAAACATTTTAATTAATGAATAAGATTAACTCATTCAAGGCCATATTTGTCCGGAATTAATAGATAGCTCTCAATGTTATGCATTTGCTTCAAGGGAAGTAAATCTGTGTGCACACATACCTTGGTCACTTCTAAACTCGCTTCACTCCCTTAAGCCACAATTTTGCCCCTGGCTTTGCTTTTGTAGTGGTTCGTTGTGGAGGAACCAATCTGTAGAGAGGTTTTTTTTTATATAAAGTCATATAGAAAAAAGTCTGATCTACCACTTCCCTATGTCTAAACCTGAAGTAAAAACCTGTAATCTTCTTTCATTTCTCCTTTTGTTTATGTATGTTTTGTTTGTGTGCATGGCTGGAGTGATTGGTGAGTTTTTTTAAATAATTCAGAATCGTTGCGATGCGAATGAGTTAAGACTTGGAAATAACATGATATATAGCTGAATATCCTAAGCAAAAAGACAATACAATGTGCTTAGCAAAATGTGCAACCTGTCAGTGTCACATTGTGTTATGTGTACCTCACTGTAACAGCCAACAGCTTCAACTGGTCTGACTTTCCTTTCGATCAAGGCTGTTTGTCAAATTGTGTGCCACTTAGCCCTTTCACGCCAAAGTCGCATTTCAGCACCACAGTGATTTAACCCTTTCACCGCCAAAGTCGCATTTCAGCACCACGGTGATTTAACCCTTTCACCGCCAAAGTCGCATTTCAGCACCATGGTGATTTAACCCTTTCACCGCCAAAGTCGCATTTCAGCACCACAGTGATTTAACCCTTTCACCGCCAAAGTCGCATTTCAGCACCACAGTGATTTAACACCTGTGTCACTAAAAGGCATCAAATTGGGGTCCATTATCCAAAGACCCTGTTGTCTTAGTTTGGGGAAGTAAGGATAGACCTTATTTTATATATGTCACAGAAGAATCCACAATCCTGCAGATGGATTTTGTTCTCTACCCAGGTAATTTTAATGGACATTTTTGGCTGAAATATGGCTGGCGGCGAAAGGGTTAAAGTTATGCTTAATTGACTCGCTTCAAAAGTAAAGACAGAAAACAGCTGGAGTGTTTGAAAAGGTTGTATTCATATTAGTATTATCCAGGTGTGCTATTTGTAAAAAGAAAATCTGTTTTATGTTGACTGATATAAGTCAAAGTGTCTTCACTCTGCTATCCGGTGTGTGCGTGTGTGTGTTTCTGAGAGATATATTTCCTCTATGTTTTCTAATATTTTTTTGTAACAACTGGCTTGGGTTTGTGTGTGTGTGACATTTTTAGTGAGACTGGCTTTTTTGTTATTGTTGTGATAATACAATCTGACCAATAATTAATTACTGTTAATTATTGGTAACAATTTAAACAAATGATTCAAGAGGAAGAGATTGTGTTCAAAGAGTAGAAGAAAAAAGTAGGACTTGCATGCAACATGCCGATATAGTGCTCATTTTACGATGTATTTTTCCTCCTCCTGACCTCCATCCCATTATGTACATAGCAGAAAAAATATGAAAACACAACAAATGGAAATAACTGTTAAAACATTTATTAAAATTGCAAATATTTCGAGACCATGTCTCTTCCTCGGTGCAAAGCCTCCAAATGCCGACAATACAAGTCACACTCCAAGAAAAAGCAAAACAGTAGCAGTGATAAGAATTCAAGACGTAAAAAAAAATGTTTACTTTTTAAATCTTTCTCTCTCTCTTGCTCGGAATATTTTCTTACCAGTGAGAGAGGGAAAACAGGTGAAAACGTTGATTTTCACACATCGGTGTGATGGAATTAGTATTACACATACAGTACTACAGTCCGCTTTGTAATATAAACTGCACCCCAGGGCTACTTTTATGAAAACAACTAACGCATAAGCCGCGGAAAAATGGCGATGCACGATCTCAGCTTCTGTTTGAGTCTAGAGTTGATCGCGGGTGTGTTGACCGCCAAAACGAAAGTGTCGGAACCGCGAAACAGATCGTCATTGATGATTTTGTGAAAAAATATACTGAAATCAAGGTGATTTTTGTTGTCATAAACCGTGAACAGATCAAAGGTCAGAATCATGGATGCCATTCAGTTGAGTTTACTTTCACTTTCGGTAATGTTTAGGCAGCGGCACAGTACTAGCCGCAGGGGTGGGTGGGGGTGGGGGGTGTTAAAAAAAAGTTGTGGCTTATAGTCCATGAATTATGGTACATTGCATACAATCATTCTGGTGATGACCAATTTCAATAACATGAAGCTGTTGTCTACATCCTAAGCACTACAAGTGGTTCAAAGCAGTTGAGTAATGATGGCAGACAGGTGAAGTCTCTGTGATGATCTATAGGCAATGCTACATAGCCAAGCAGTGTGCAACTGATTATTCATTCTTAGTGTCGAGTGAAAGCCAGATAGTGCCATCACAGTATCAGTCTTCTTGATTAATTCCTTTCTGTGAGTGTGATAGTACCCTCTGGCTTTGAGTTTCACCCCGACACATATTCTACAGTGTAGCATATCAATGTAACTAGGACAGGAGAGAGTGAGTGTGATATGGGGATGAGAGGGCGAGAAGTGGGAAGGGTGGGTTTTGTGCTGATGAGGTAGGCCCTATGGAGAAGGGGAAACGGATTATATAACCCTGAAAGCTAGGCTAGTGGTGGAGTGGAGTAGGGAAGAATGCGGGGCAACCTGTATGTCATTGTGAGCCAGCAGTGTCTTGGCTGTGCTGTGGAGTGTCTGACACAACAGATCCTGCCGTGCATCAGCATGCATGCCGCTGGCACAGTAGTGGCAACCTGACGTATTGTTGTTGCACTGCATCAGAGAGAATGTAACAGAAACTATATAGTCTGTGACTGCACTGTTGGTTCAGTGAGGGAAGCGCCAGTCATTCTCTTCCTGGCCTTCTGGTGGCTGGCTGTATATTATAGCAACTTAGGAGGATCCCGGTCTGAATGTGAGATGGGGGGTGAAGACTGGGTGGTGGGCCTAGGCTAAACTAAGCGAAGCAAAAGAGAAAACTTCAGGGGCATCGAGTGCGCTCCTGTTTTGTTCCTGAATGTTGTAAACTGTATCTGCTGAAAATGCACATGCACTCTCACGCGCTCGCACACACGCACGCACGCACGCACGCACACGCACACACACACACACACACACTCTCTCTCTCTCTCTCTCTCTCTCTCTCTCTCTCTCTCTCGAATTTCCCCTAAGTTCAATAGGGCTTGTTGATCATTACCAGCGAGCGCATGTAGTCTGACTGAGTGACTCAACAGTAATGTCAGCCTCTGATAATATTGATAGGCTGAAGCATCGTTTCTGACTGGCATTTGTTGCGTCGTATTTATGTCATAGGGTTATCCAGGTTAATAACTGAATTGTGACAGATTGGTTTAAATGTGCCATTTCTGGGATAGATCTCTTCATGAAATATTTGTAACCTGAAAAATCTTTAATTGACCAGGCGAAATTGATGTAATAAAATATAAATGTTTGGCCTGATTCAACAGTCTGTGTGTGTGTATGCTGCATGTACGTGTGCATACTGGTAGCCAATCAATCAACTGCCTTCTTCTTCTTCTGCATTCCAAGGCCATATCATATGGCCATAATGAGTAAGGTGTCCAGTTTTCAGTTTTCACTGGTCTCCCCGCTGCGTACAGCCAACACATTCTGTTTTCGGAGATCTCAAAGTAGTAAATATTTGGAAGATTTTTGTTTGTGGCAAACCTATAACTCACTTTGTCGGTCTGTCCGTTGGTCGGTCGGTCCAAAATTGTATATATTGTAAAAGAGAAAGAAAAGCGTGCCACAATCGATTGCGAATCCGCGCTTGTTTTGTAAAAAAAACTAAAAGGGCAGGAGAATGGACCAGTAAGTCAGAAAGATTAGATAGTAGATGACAGTAAGTAAAGGAAAAAGACAGAGTCAAAGTGAGTGACATATTAGAGGAAGTTACAAGCACAGAACTTCCAGAAGGTGGGGGAACTATTTGTACGAAAGACCCCCACCCCCACCCCCCCATATCCCCACAGGGAGAAACATCAACGGTGGATGTACAGAGCTTTCTTTCACTGCTTGTCTCTCTCACAATGTAGTACTACTACTAGTACTAAAAGTAGTAGGTTTCACAGCATGGAATGTCAGTCAATAAAACCTAGCAAGATGCCAAGTCTTGTTAGTGTGACTGAGTGACTGACCCAGTCAGTCACTCTGACCTCACTAGTGTCATACCAAGGATTACATATTTCTCATACCTGGTATTGGTAGGCCCTATGCCTTTGACCACTCACCCTATTATTACTCTTAGCTACAGTAATATAAATAAGGGTCCAGTGTTAGTCCTGCAGTGCATATACAAAAAAGTTTTATTAAAGCAAACTATATATAAGAGGAAAGTTTAATGGTGTGTTTGTTTTTTCTTCTTCAATTCTTGTACATTTATATAATATATATAAAGGCAGGAGAGGATGAAGGAGAGAGAGAAGGAGAGAGAGAGAGAGAGAGGAGTTTGTGATGTCTTTGTAAATTATCTGTGACAGTGTTAAATCATTCCTGCCCATGGTTCGTTACATTTTAAATGTTAGCACTCCCCCGAAGATGGAGTGTGGCTGCCCACGTGGCGGGGTATTCAAAAGCGATCACACACGTAGTTCTCATACCTAGCTGATGCATTTGTACCCTAGTGTTTAAGTACTTCAGCTGTTGGGATGATCCCTGGAGTCTTTTAGCTAGGGTACATCAACAACAACAACAACAAACTTTAACACCTGTGCTATCAGCCATCTGCAGTCTAGATGTGTCTTGGCTGACGTTTTGTTGTCATTTATAAGCTATCCACAAAAAGTTAAGGATCACTTGCAAACTAATTCATAACTTTCCAAATAAGAAAGCCAATGCGTTGAATTTTGGCCAACATTTAATTCAATGCTTTAGTGATAACGATACACAATTGCCTTCAATTTCGAGCAATCGTTTGGTCTGTACATTTGATCAAAGTGGGTACGTATCGAAATTTGATTTCCCAAAGTCATTGAAATCACAAGACAGGGCATTCTGATGCTCCCAAAAGTTCAGTAATGCGTGTATCCGCCATGGCTGTTCTGGCACTCGACGCAGCGAGTCCTCATGGAGTTGACCAGGGTGGTGAAGATCCTCTGTGGAAGCGCCTGCCACTCAGCCTGCAGCATCTGGTAGAGGTGCTGGGCATCCCTGGGAGGGGGGTGGTTGCTCCTCACTTTGCGATCCAGCTCATCCCAGAGGTTCTCAATCGGGTTGAGATCGGGACTGCATGCTGGCCACTCCATTCTGTTGACTCCAGACTGCTGCAGGAAGTCGTTGACCACCCTTGCCCTGTGGGGGCGAGCGTTGTCATCCTGGTAGACAGCCGGCGGTCCCATCTGCTGCAGTGTAGGCACAGCCAGCGGTCGAAGGATCTCATCCCGGTATCGGAGGCCAGTCAGGTTACCCTGTACATGATACAAGGGTGTTCTGTGGTGAAGGCTGAAGGCCCCCCAGACCATTACAGAACCTCCACCAAAGGCCACCTTTTCTTGGACAGTGGCGTCAATAAAGCGTTCCCCTGGGCGCCTCCAGACCCTCAGTCGGCCGTCGTTGTGGTTCAGGGTGAAGCGTGATTCATCACTGAACAGGACCTGGGACCATTGCTGACGTGTCCACCTCACGTGACGTCTGCAGAAGGCGCGGCGTGCTGCCCTATGGGCTGGAGTTAAGCGTGGCCGTACAGCTGGGCGACGAGAACGGAGGTTAAACCCATGAAGGCGGTTCCGTATGGTCTGCTGGCTGATGTTGATGTTAGTAGCCACCCTCAGCTGCCTTCGAATGATGCTGGAAGAGGCTGTTCTTGTCTGCAGGGCTTGTCGTTCAATGAGACGATCTTCACGTGGAGTTGTCTTCTTCGGTCGACCAGATCTGCGTCTTTCATGGACCCTCCCAGTGGCTGTGAAGCGTTGAATCAGTCTGACAATGACCGAGATGGACACCTGAAGTCGCCTGGCCACTTCTCGCTTGGGAACACCATCTTGGAACCATGCAACAGCTCGTCCCCTATCCAACTCGCTCAATTTTCGTCGTGGAGGCATTGTCAAATCAGGCCTAATACTGGTGGTATGTCTTCTTATAAAGCCAAGCAAGAGACAGCATCTCACACATAAACAGTAGTGCTTGCACGTGCATAATGGTTTTTCCATCTGGCTTGTGCAATGTGTTCATGCAGAACGATCCAAAACAAGGTCCTTTTTCGCAAGTTTCCGCTTTTTCTTTTGCTGCCAAGCTCAGTAATAGAGAATCACGTGCAATGTTTCCACTAACACAACATCGCCCACTTACAGCTGAACAAGAATTCATAACAATTTGGCTTGACTGAGAAATAAATAACAGGAGCGAACGGAGTTTATTGCGCACCTGTTTTCTCATAGTGATCCTTAACTTTTTGTGAGTAGTGTATTTGAGTGAATGGATTGCAATAATTTGTGAAACAATCAGGAACAGGAAAGTTTTGTTTGCCCCCCCCCCCCCCCCCCCCCCCTAACAATTGCTACTGTTTTGACTGATAAGGCCTCGGACACAGTTCATGCGGAAATCCCATGCGCAATCCAAAAATAATTAAAATAAGAAGGGTAAAAATGTAGGGATTAGGGGAAATACGGACACGTGCGCAAATCTTTTCCCTTCTTTCTTTTACTTATTTACGGATTGCGCACGGGTTTCCGCACGAAATCTCTGCACGTATGTGTACATGTCTGTGTGTCTGTCTGCGTGCGTACGTTGTGTGTGAGGGTGTTTGTGTATGTGTGTTGGTGTATGTGGTCAGTCCATGCAGCTCGGTTGCTGTGGCTTACCGAATGGGGTATGAACAAGTTGGCGTCAATAATTGTGTGCGTGCGTGTGTGTGTGTGTGTGTGTGTGTGTGTGTTAGAGAGAGAGAGAGAGAGTTGCTTTCTATATGCGCTGTTGCTGGTTGGTGTCACTCTTGAATGTTGTTTTTGTTGTCTGTTGATGAATAATTGATTGTAAAGCGCTTTGGGCTCATCTGAGGTAAAATGCTATATAAATGTACTATTATTATTATTCTCTAAGAAGTTTTGTCTAATAAAGAAGATTGACAAGCCCACTCAGATAGATCATGACTTAGCTACAAAGTTAAGTGCCTGAAGTGAAAGTCCCTTCTAAAGACACAGCCTTGTTCCTGACATGAAAAGAGATCATAAACTGTGCACTTCACTCTTTTTCGTCTTAGTTCGCTTGACAGCCGCATTCAAATTTCAAGAATGCGACCCTCTTGAACTCATTGTGACTGGTTTGAATTGAATTCATAGCACAGCCAAAATAGATGGAAGAATAATTGGCAGATTATTTGTATGGCAAAGCGATGAGAAAAAACAATTTAAAAAATGTGTGTGTATGTGTGTGTGTCTGTCTTTCATTTAACGTCTATCCACATTTTGTGATATTAGATGGTGTGTGTGTGTGTGTGTGTGTGTGTGTGTGTGTGTGTGTGTGTGTGTGTGTGTGTCATTTAACGTCTATCCACTTTTCGTGATATTAGACGGTGTGTGTATGACTGTATGTGTGTGTGTGTGTGTGTGTGTGTGCCACTGTGTGATAAAAAAGCCATATTGTGCAAATACTGGCTACTGACCAGTGAGACTGAGACATTCAAATTTATTATTTTTAAAATCATACCGGTTTAACTAACTAGTGAGACGTTCCTAAAGTTATTAGTCCTAGTACTTGCTCTGATTATATGACAGGCTCCCTCCCCACCCCCACCCATCCCCTCTCCCCACCTCAGCTCTTATCACAGTTGCTCTTGGCCACCCCTAACCCCTTTCCCTTCCTTACACTGTTATTGTGTACAGTCCGATCAACCCTTCTCAGTGCAATGATTGAAGACTGCCTGTTACCTGAGCCCTTCACTGCAGAGTTAATAGAAATTGCTGTGGGTTCCTTTCTAACAAATTCAGGCAGCGTTGGATTGCTTTGCTTTCTTTTCTGAAGTATCGGGTCTATTACTAGTATTAGACCTAAATGTAGGGCCTATTACTGTACATGTATTAGCCTTCTTAGAAATCAGTTCACTTCCTTTTCTGAAACATGTAGAGAATCACATGTTTGTCTGATTTTGACAAAATCAGCAGCAACAAACCCATGCATTGATTTAAGCAAGCAAACAAATAGAAATAAAAATCCATACCATAAGACCTGTACTACCAGTAAGTCAGTAATGACACAAAAGATGGACCTTTCAAAAAGCATGTATGCCAATAGTAAGAGATGATTGCTTGATAGCAAAAAGTGACATAATTGTCCATCCTTAAAGCGTTTCACAAGCAATCTAAAGGAACACAAACTAAACACTTTCTCTTGATGCTTTATCAAAGATCTGCATGTCTTTGAACTCTTATTCCACGGACCAGTCAGAACGTACCTCCGTACAAGTCTTGGGATCTCAATAAATGGACCTTACAAACGTAACATGTATTGATTTGCTTGTTTGCTTGATCCATGCATGGACATTAAAGTCCAGCTAGCATTGGTGACAGTACTGGTTGCATCCATCATTACATGTATCGTTGAAATTTGAATGGCTATACACTGAAGCTTTACAAAACTTGGGATCTCAGTAGATTGACCTTCCAGACGTAGCATGTATTGATATTGCTAGCTTGATCCACGCTTGGACATTAAAGTCCAGCTAGCATTGGTGACAGTGTGGTCCTGTCCGGGCGGAGACAAGATGCCTATCGGGGAGCGGATTAAAAGCTTTCCTGTAGCCCTGGCTGAGCAAAGAGATAATGATCAAAGAAAGGGAAAATCTCTCATCTTGTTGTTGGTGTGGTCAGCTCTGTGCAGAAAATAAAACCCATGCCGCGGTGTTGACGGGCACCTTGCCAGCAATCCACTATTCACAGATCAGAAATAAATTAACGGAGATGCATAGATTACCATGAACTGTTGAAACAGATACCCTGGGCGACAGATGGGCCGGTTTCCCTTCATCTGGATTCTCGCATTGTGTATCTCTTTCGGTGTGTTAATAATGTGGGAGTTGTGACGAGGTAATGGGTTAAAAGGCTAAGTCTCTAGGGAAGACTTTAGAAAATTTGCCTTTAGCCCACTTCTCTAGGGTATGGGAGATGAGCAACTTTCCCGGCCCCTTTTCATCTAATAAATTTATATTTGTGCCCGGGTTCTGGCTCGTCAGATGGTTGTAAGAAATACAAGTGGTTGAATTGCTCTAAATGGCAGACAGAGAGAAGTAAGGTTTTACATGAAATTACAAGACTCCCACTCTCATCAGTCTGACCAAAGGGTTCAGGATTATTTGACACTTGTATTTTATTTACTCCCAAAATCTGCATAAGATTATGCAACAATAATAATAAAGCAGCTCAATGGCGCCAAAACAAAATATGGATAAAAACACAATGAAATCCGAAAGGATTCACAAGACTTTTGTCTTTCTATAAGGTTCGCCCCATGCCGGAAGGGTTACTAATTATCTTCGGTGTCCGTAGGAAAGTTCAAATGATTGGCGCAGTCAGGTGGACTTAGCTGTTTGAAGTTCTGGGCTTGCTCGTCAGGTGAGAGTAGCTCCCAGTCGTTCCGATTACGGCTTCGCGGGATGGCACGGTTCAGGCGTGGTCTCCTCGCGGATTCTGGGTGCGGGTTGTCTTGGCGACAGTCCCGTCTTGGTGCTTGGTGGAGTCCGGGATGATCTTCCGGCCCACGATGCCCTGCTGATAATCACAGGAGAAGGTGGATGTAGATCTCTATGGCTTAGAGACAAGGGGCTTCAGTCGGCAGGGAATTAGTGAATCCCAACCGGCTTGAAGGCTTCCCTTGTACAATAGCACTACATGTAGTTAATAAATAAACTGAATTTCAGTTAACAAACTGAGATCAGTAAAACATAAAAGGTGATCAATACAACATCATTCTCCATCCAACACCTGGAAAGGAATGGTATCATAAAGTGCAAGATTGCGGCCCATAGGTTTCCTACTAAAAATAGACAAAAGGGTTAGTAGGCATAAACTCCGGTTCTGGTACCAAAAGTGTTCAAGTCAAAAACACACACACACAAATAATCAGTGCACATAAATAGAATAGAATGTTTACCACTTCTTTTCTATAGCATATCTATCTACTCCTTATTCATCATTGAACATAGGATCTAGATCAAAACTAGAGTCAAACAAACAACCAGTCTCAATCACCAGTCATCAATAAGACTTACTAGGTGGGCTATTCTGGCTGGGAGAGGTGTTGCTCTAGTCAGTTTCAGCGTCTTGTGTGAAAAACTTTTTCTCACTACGCCAATTATAGCCTTCACTTTCAAACAATGAAAGCCTGCTATTGGTGTATTACAGTCCACACGTCACAAGATGCTGTTCTAATTGTACCGAACAATCACGCGCCTATTACATCCTTATCACGTGCTGACCATTCAAATCCTTCTCGTGCTCGGAAAAGAAGGGTTTCAAAGGGAGATAACCTCGGTTGTCACTTTCTTGTTAGGGGGAAGGACGCGGTGTCTTACAAAGGCAGCCGACTGCTGATATCACTATCTCGTGATGAGACGGTAGATAAGGGGGGGGGGGGGGGGGGGGGGGGGTGAAGGGAGATAACCTCGGTAGGTGGTACGTGCTGACCGGGGAGACAAGTCTAACTTGAAAAGGGACCAATCCCGGAATCGGCATTCTTTAGATGGTGGGTGGCAATTAACGTGGCGGCCGGACAGAGAAAAGAAAAGGAGAGGGGGGGGGGGGGGGGGTAGATAAAGAAAAAGAGGGGTCGCGCGGGACACTTACGTCACAGGAGTGGGGAGGGAAGTAATGACCTGTTAGTGTTAAAGCTGTGATCCGAAACCTGATAGTTCTTTCTCGGTGAACTAAGACCTGATCATGTAGAACTTCTCTTTTCCCCTAGTTTGTGTTGTGTGCATGTGTTTTGTTTTGTTTTCAAATTAAAAGTGCATATTGAAATGACTTAATTGACTTTTTTGTCACAATATAGGCTGTTTAATTTACTGAGAACAAATCAGAATATTGGTGAATAACTGCTTTTTTACAATATCCCTCCTATCATTTTATGTGTCCCCCCCCCCACTCACACTCACTCTCTCTCTCTCTCCTCTCTCTCTCTCCCTCTCTCTCTCTCTCTCTCTCTCTCTCTCTCTCTCTCTCTCTCTCTCTCTCTCTCTCTCTCTCTCTCTCTCTCTCTCTCTAATTTAGCTGACCTTATAAGGTAAAGGAGAAAGAGTGTCTCACTAACTGAACATTTGTTTTCGTTTTGTTTTTTCACATTATAATATTGCTGTGCTCTGGAACAGCAATCTGATCTAAAGTGATATAATACCATTGACACTCTCCTTTTTTTCTTGTTGTATTCCTTGAAACTATGGAACATTGTATGTAGGGTTCAGTTGATCCTGCACTGCAACCAAGCTTGTTCACAACTGCTGGCACCAAAATGTGTTAATCATCAGTTGCCTGACACCATCATTATTTCATTAAACCTTTCATCGCCACTGTCACCTCTTGGCACCACAATGATTTGACACCCATGTCACTAAAACTAGTAAGAGGCATCAAATGAGGGTCTGGTATCCAGTGACCTTATCATCATATAGTAATAAGCCAAGTGTCTGTGTGTGTGTCTGAAACACGAAACGGGCCTTATTATTCCGCCGTTTTTCGACCGAATCGCTTCAAATTTGCTGTGAGCCCTAATGGGGTGATGGCAACGGCAACCAAGGCGGCCGTATCATTTGCGCATCCACCGGCCTCTCGGCGCCCGTATCTCCGGCGTTTCTGGGCCGATTGCCTTCGAATTTGGCAGGAAGATGACCGGGGCCAGGGACTATCCGTGTGCCAAACCGGAAGCAAATCGATTCATAAACGCGAGCTAGACGCCGCTTCACCTTTTTATGAATAACTCCGCCGTTTCTTAACCGAATCGCTTCAAATTTGCTGTCAGGCTTGCTATGGCCAGGGCAAAGCCTGGCAGGAAATTTGAAGAGAATCGGGAGAGCGTGTCACTTTCAGAGCAGCGCCAACGGGAAACGGGGCCTTATAACCGGCCTCTCGACGTCCGTATCTCCGGTATTTCTGGGCGGATTGCCTTTGAATGTGGACGGTAGATGACCGGGGACGTTGACTGTCCGTGTGCCAAACCGGAAGCGAATCGATTCAAAAACGCGAGCGATATACGCCGCTTCACTTTTACACAAACCACGGCATAACCAGAACCGACATTGACTCGAGATTTGGAACGTGCATGACCAGGGATCGTGACTATCGCATCCGTTCATAAACACGCGCGATATGCACCGATTAAATTTCGCGAATTCGGCAAAACGGCATTCGTCCAAACGTGCTATTATTAAGATAATTCATTCTCTATTTCAAGCCCCCCCCCCCCCCCCCCCCGCTCGCACAGCAACTAACACTTTACCCACAAAGCGCACGAGCTGTGAGCGTTGAGGGGGGGGGGGGGGGGGGGGGGGGATAGGGGGGGGGGGGGGGGGAGGGGATGAGGGGCTGGAGGGGTGAAGGTGAAATGCTGCCTTCTTCTTGGAAATGTAAAACCTAAAGTTTCACTTTCGTGTCTTTGAGACTGGCTGTCTGTTGAAAGCCAGAATAACAAGGAAGTGTGTCGCCGAGTGGCAGATAATAAGTCCCCGAGCAAGTAAATGTGGGGAGGGGGTAGGTGTAGGGAGGAGATAGCTGCCACGGGGTTAAAACTGCCATGGGGTTAAAACTGCCACGGGAGTTAACTGCCACGGGGCGATTGCTAGTGTTCTTAATTTTGGGAGGTAAGGACATGCCCTATTTTATGGATGTCACAGAGGAATCCCCAATATTGCAGACAAAATCTTTTCTCTACCCGGGTTAATGGAACCATTTTGGCTGAGGAATGACTGGCGTTGAAAGGGTTAGTGTACACATTAACATTATTCACAAGATATTTCTATTTCCTCATGGCAAAACAGTGAGCTGTAAGTCATATTAAGAGTGGGCTATCACTGTGCTGCCATGGGGAAATAGAAATATCTCGTGGATAATGTTAACATACATGTACACAGACCTTTAGGTTCGCTTCTCTCGCTGTGTCTGCCTGCCCGTGTTTCTGTCTCGATCTGATCGCCCACACCCTCTACCCTTTTCTTTTTTCTCTCGATTTTCTGCAGTCTTTCTGCAATTCCCATAACTAGGGTTAATTACTTAATACAACTACAAGGCATAATTATAATACAGTGGATTCCTGATAAAAAACTAACTCAAAAACACTGGATAGCTCACAATAGTTTTCTGGTCCCAGTTTAATAATCTTTATGATAAAGGTCTTTTTATCTCAAAATATTGGCTATCTCAAAATAAAATTTCAGTCCCTCCAATTTTCACTGTATATGTACCATGTTTTACGGTATTTTACTATAAGGCGATACTTTTTTTTTTAGACTGAGACCCCTGCGCCTTATAATGTGACTTAAGACAGTAAGAAACTATAATAACAAAAACAAAATCAAAATTTTGTGTAAAATTGGGGGGGGGGGGGGGGGGGGGGGGGGGGCCTTATAGTCTGCAAGATACAGTATATATATTTTTTTTAAAGGATGAAGTACGGAAAACTTTGGCATACAAAATATGCACAAAGAAGAGAAGAGAAAAATAAAATAAGTATTGTTTGAGTCTGTGTCACAGAAATGTTTACGAATGACATCACCCCACGGCAGTGAAAATGTTGACAACTTTGCTGACTCAAGATTGTGGATATTGACTTTAAAATAGTTTATTGTCAACTCAAAGATTTTTTTTACTGATTCAGTGATTCAGTGATTGTAATACTAACTTGTACAGTGGTACCTCCCTCATAAGATCCCATTATAAGACTCCCTCCCCCCCCCCCCCCCCCCCCCCTTATAAGACCTACTTCTCTGCAACATTGCCCTTCTTTGTAAGCATTAAAATTACCTCCCTTATAAGACCCTTCCCTTATAAGACCTCATTAATAATAATACATTTTTGGATGATTTTTGAGGGTCTTATAAGGGTCTTTCCACTGTACTAGTAATAGAATGTATGTTTTTTGCAATATTTCTTGGTGAACACACACGCGCACACGCACACACGCACACACACACACACACACACACACACAATTGGATGATGCATACAGTAAAATGTATATGCATTTTTTCTCTTTTTTTTCCCCAGATGGGTGAAGATCTGCAAGTGAAGCCTGCATTGTCACCATTGCCAGGTAAGGGAGGTGACACATATAGATCTCTAAACTGTGTACATTGTGTGTATGCGTGTGTGTGTGTGTGTGTGTGACTGGATGGGGGTTGAACTGGATGGGTGTGTGTGTGTGGAGTTGGTTGAGTGGGTGGGTGTGCGAAAATTTTCCTTGTGCTTTTTTGTTTCCCATAATTAAAAGTTCCTTTGAAATACAGTACAACTTTTGTTTTAAAGTACAGTATAACTTTTGTTTATGGATCTATGTCACAGTCATTACTTATCTTTCTCTCTTTGGCTCAATTTGTGTTTCAGTGGTCTCTCTCTCTCTCTCTCTCTCTCTCTCTCTCTCTCTCTCTCTCTCTCTCTCTCTCTCTCTCTCTCTCTCTCTCTCTCTCTCTCTCTCTCTCTCTCTCTCTCTCTCTCTCTCTCTCTCTTCTCTCTCTCTCTCTCTCTCTCTCTCTCTCTCTCTCTCTCTCTCTCTCTCTCTTCTCTCTCTCTCTCTCTCTCTCTCTCTCTCTCTCTCTCTCTCTCTCACTCTCTCTCTCTCTGTCTCTCTCTCTCGCTCTCTCTCTCTGTGCTCCTCTTCCTTTCTCCATTTGTTATGCCTTTTTATGGATAAGACCCTAACAGTAACACTTACACTTTTTTTAAAAGATTGATTGTCCTTTCCCCTCCCCTCTCTGTCCCTCTCTATCTTTCTGTGGTGATTTTCATTCACTCATTCAGATTCATTCTATCTTTCTCTCTCTTTCTAGTTGTGTTTCTATTTTTATTTTTCAGCAATAACTATTATATGATGCTTTGTTTGTATTCACAGTTTATATTGGTTTAAACGCAGTCTCCATCTGTTCAATCAATTGTGCAATTATGACGTTAATTTAAGGAGCACGGTATAAGCTTCGAGCTTGTTGTTGCTCTAATTGTCTTTTTGTTTGATCGTTTCCGAGTGAGTGAATAAAGATTTGTTTAAACCATATGATGCTATCAAGGTATATAATCTATTGGATTGTGACAACATAAAATAATGCCCTCACTTGGTTTTTACCCACCTAATTGCTTGGTTTCAAATGTATGTCTGCCTAAAGCTTTATGTCGTTCGGTCATTTGCATATATCTCATCTGTCTTGCCTTTATATACAGAACCTCGCTAAATTGCAGAAAATTCAGAACAAAGCTGCACGCCTTGTACTGAAGTCTTCCAAATTCTCTTACTCTACCTTTATGTTTGAATCTCTTCACTGGCTTCCTATCGGAAGGCGCATCGAATACAAGCTCTCACTGCTCTGTTACAAATCCCTGAATGGTGTGGCTCCTTATCTAGCTGATCTTCTGAAGCTTTACACACCTCTTAGACAGTTAAGATCTGTTTACTCTACTGTTTTTGAGTAGTTTTCTACGCAATTTGGATCTCTACTAGTACTACTCTTCAAAATTGAAAATAATGCTCTTTAATTCTTGATTGCTACTCATTTTCAGTGAACATTGTTTGATGGTTTAATGAAGAAAACTACACATTTTGCACCAAAGCTACTCATTTCAGCTGTCCAGACTACTCAAGACTTGTGTAGGGGGTAAACAGGTTTGAGTTACACTCTTCCTTTAGTAGGAATAACAATAGTTAGTTATTAGGCATGTTTGAAGAGTTCATGTGTATTCTAGAGTATGTCATAACTTTTTACATGGGTCGCATGTATACCTATGATTATAATTATTATGAATCATGTTCTGATTGGTCATAATATATATTGCAGAGCCTGGATATATGCCTCATGTTTGTTTCCTGTTGGTGACTGTGGATGTGGAAGTAATGCCTACATTAGATAGTTTTGTTGTGTCTTAGAACCATACAATGCGGTACTGAAGAAAGAACCAGAACCAGCACCAGAACCGGCGCCAGCACCACCATTTGTGTCCAGGTAATGGCTGTTTTCTGTGAAAACTGTGACCCGTCTCCACAACATGAGTCGTAATGTCCCAGGGCCAGGGGTCAATTTTGAGTTATTAACAAATCATTGCCCTGCGTTGAAAGTGCTTTCCAACAAACCAAAAATGTTGTAAATCGGACTATTTGTTGCAAAGTTGTGAAGATTTGAAGTCGTATACTCAAGGAATCGGCAAAATGAGAAAATGCAACCAGATGTTTCTGATAAAAACACACTTTTAAGGCAGAAAGAATCTTTCTGCAAGTGGATTCAATACTTCTGTGTGAGGTAGACAGACCTATTGTTCAATAAGTCAAAATCTGAGAATTGATGCTTTGACCCCCTTCGACCTAAAATTGCCCCTAGGGGGTAAGTGAGATAGGGACAACACGACTCATTTTGTGGCGACGGGTCACCGTTATTGTTTGATCCTTAATTATTTTCCCTTTCAATAGGGCATTTGCCACAAGTATTTGTACTTTATACTAGACTACTAAATTGCCCGTAGTTGTGGTGACCGCTTCAATTCAGTGAAATTCAAGGTCGCCTGTTCGCGACAAATGCCCTATTATTAGTATTGAAAACTTCAAGAACTACTGCTTTTGTTTGGTCCGTGCATCTGATTCTGTCCATCCGTGTGTGTTTTTCACTTTTGGGATGTTTAGGTGCTACTTTTTTTCGTTCCTCTGTGTGTAGCTTTTTTGTTTGCGTTATGAATATTAATGTCTGTGCGCACTCTGATTTTATTTCTTTCAAGATTAGGCGCCTTATGAATACTGTATGTTGTACTTTGATTTTGCTTCAACAGGGTTCGCACGGTCTTTGAAGGTCTTTGAAAGTCTTTGAGAAATGGAATGCCATTTTCAAGTCTTTGAAAGTCTTTGAAAATTGGCTGTGGTCTGTGAAAATTGTGAAATGGTTTGTGAAAAAGTCATTGATGCCATAAAACTTTTTTTCGTTTGCTTCCAGAATTAAGAAAGAAGCCATTTAATTTGATTTATTTTCTTATATCCGCCATTCGACGATATAGTTCTGTCTAGCAGACATCCTCGATTTGTTGAGAGTTACTTCCTTTCGCTATATCTGGATCTTTTGGCTACACAGGTGCAACTTGAATGATCGTGATCGAAGCAATCGTCATCAAATAGAAAAGAATGGGTTTTTTTTTCAGTTTATAAACTTTATTGGGATTGTATGTCGTAAGAGCTCTTTGAAAATAGGATAAAGGGTCTTTGAAAAGGTCTCTGAAAGTTTGTGAATTTTGGTATGAAAAATCTGTACGAACCCTGTAATCAAGATTAAGCATCTTCTAAATACTTAAAATAATATTATTTCAGTTTTACTGTATCAGTGTATGTTATGTTGCGCATGTTGATGTACAAACATAACTAAAGTCTGTATGGCTGGTACCCACGTGTCGTCATATCCGGCCACAAGGAGCGCCATATTATGGGAGACCGCCATCTTAGTCAGTAACTTTTTTTGAAAAATGCCAGATCGATGCTGCGTATTTGGCTGTTCCAATTCGAAACTTATCTAAGCTGTATTTATAACATCTGGATGTTTTCTTTACACATTTAGATAACATTTTCACTTTGTTTACACACAAATAAGGACTAAGATGGCGACACTTCCGTTGGAATGGACGAGATGTGCACGCAGGTGGGTTGGAGCCATAGTTTCATTTATCACGTTTAAAATGTCTAGGCTATCACGCATTAGATATTAGTAACTGCTTAGTGTAAGTGCATCAGCTGTTTCTCAGTTGTTTTCTCCACTGTCTCCTGTTTCCTGAGCAGCTTAACCTGCATATCAGGTTTTGACTGAAAAATAAGATAGCAAAGATATTTGTTGTGTACTTTGGCAAGGATGAAGTGACATTGTAGGTTTTGGAGCTGGAAATAAGCTGCCATATTAGTTCTATTTCTCCACAAGTACTAATATTTTGCCTTAAGCTAGTCCTACGATTCGATTGTTGTGCACTGATTAAGATAGGTCGATGATAGTGTGAATTGAATTTATACATCTAGGGGTATTTGCCACCAGGTACTGTCAGTCTTCAGGTTTTTTCCCTTTGTGATAGTATGTACCATCTGGCATATGAGTATATATCCCTGGATATAAACATAACCTTTTCTGTGCGCAGTGTTTCAGAGGATTTGGAAGTGAGTGACGACAGCGACGCTGAGGTAATAAACAAAAAATGAGTATAAACTTTCTCTCTCCCACCTCCTTTTGTATCTTCTCTTTGGATCTGTCTCCTCTGTGCTTGACTGCTTCTCTCTGCTGCTTTTACCTGCGCCTGTCTCTCCCGCTCCTCTATTCTCGTTTTGTTTGATATCACTGTCCCGTCGATCCGTTCCCCCAATCTCTTTGTCTCCCTTTTTTTTTTTTACTCAATCACTAACTCTTTTTTCTGTCTATTGTCCACACACATGTTTGAGTCCCTTTGTGGTATATTCACAGTCACAGAGACTTATCTGTGAAATTCGGGCTGCTCTCCCCCGGACAGCGCGTCGCCGCAAGCGCAAGCGTCTACCCAATTTTTTGGAATTTTTTTTGGGGGGTCCAAGGTGAGGAGGGTGTGTGGGTAGTAGACTTGGGAAACCTCGCTATCAATTTGGCCACACCAGGCAGCGGGATTTCTCCCTGCTCTTACCGACTTTCAACTGCCGTGGGATTTTTACGTGTGTAAAGTGCACGGGTCAGACTAGCTTTAAGTCCCCATCCGAAGGACTCGACGTTCAGTTCGATTTTCCTGTCAAACTAGAAAGAAAGGGCAAGGCCGGGACTCAAACCAGTGTCACTCGCGTTGCAGTCACGCATTACATTTGGCAGGCGAACGTCTTAACCACTCTGCCACCTTTCTTCTTTGTGTTTGTCTCACTGTACTTTAAACTATGATTTCTTTTACTGGGATGTTTTGTCAAATTCAGCTTGGAAACATATATATTTATTTTATGTGTAAACTGTTTTCCCGTATGTATGGATACCTGGCTGTATGAGCTAAACGTTTTAAAGTTGTTGTTTTTTCTAAATAACTGAATTCAATAATATGAGTACAGATGTGTGATTGAATACTTTTGCATGATAATTGTCATAGGTACCAGCTTGTCTTTATAAAACTACAAGGTCATTTTGTCTAATCCCTTTTATTTCCTCTTCAGATGGAAGACAGAGAAGAAGAAGAAGAAGAAGAAGAAGAAGAAGCAGATACCAAAGAGGAAAAAACAGTGACGGAACCTGATAATTCTGTCAAGAAGTGAGTTGGTCTCTTAAGACATATTAAGTGTCATTTCTCTGAGTACATCTGTCTCGCCTCCGTCTCTTTCTTCTTTTTTTCCCCCATTGCTTCTCTTTCTGGTTCTTTGTCTGCTTCTCTTTCTGTCTATTTTTTTCTCTCTCTCTTTATTTGTCTCACTTTCTCTGATTTCTCTGTTTGACTGTCTTTCTCAAACACAGCATGCACACATTTGTGTGTGCATGCATGTACACGCACACACACACAGAGTCACGCACATACACACACGTACACACACACACACACACACACACACACACACACACACGCACACACACACAGAGTCACGCACATACACACACATACACACACACACACACACACACACACACACACACACACACACACACGCACACACACACACACACACACACATACACACACACACACACACACACACACACGCACACACACACACACACAGAGTCACGCACATACACACATGTACACACACACACTTGCCCTTCTCTTCTTTTTTTCTTGTCAAATTCTTTTTATTGCATCTGATTACTCTTTTTTTTCACGTAACTGGAAATGCTTAGCCCTTTCACCACCAATGTCGCATTTATGCACCACAATGGTTTAACACCCATGTCACTAAAAAGCATCAAATCAGGGCCTCTGAAGACCCTATTTTCATGATTTGGGAGGTAACGATAGGCCTAATGTTATACATGTCACAAGGGAATTTGCTATATTGCAGATTTTTTTTCTTCTCTACCCAGGTAAGTGTAATGGTATTTTTTGGCAAAAAAAATGGCTGGCGGGCGAAATGCTTTAGAGACATCACCACCACAGCCTGGTGTGAATTTCAAATTGACCAGAGGATTTGACATACATGTGTGCTCTTTGTATGAAAACAGACACCTGTTTCCATGTAAACCTTGCCCCCTCTCCCCGCCATTGTATTATGGCCTAAGGCTGATATACAAATAAACTTTCATTTTATTTCAGTATGAAAACACAAGTGCTTTGAAAGTTTACAGCAGCAATACATACAGACAGGGCTGGGTCAGGGGCAAGAGAGGACTGTAAATAAAGGGAGGGGGGGGGGGGGGCAGCTTGCACTGCTTTTGCAGCAGCTGTTTAACAAACCAAAGGGGATAAAATCAATACTGCCGCCTCCCCTGGACCCCACACACCCTTCTCTTCCCCCCTTCTCTTGCCCTCCTTCCCCAACCTGCTATTCTGCCTCTTGCCTTCCTTTTCCTTTCATTTCTTGAACTCGAATGTTCAGCTGATGTCGCTGTCCGGATGCCAGCTAGCTTAGAGCGGCTCGGTTTTTTGTTGTTGTTGTTGTATCTGTTCTCTACATATTCAGTATAAGGATCAAAAACTTAATAATTTCACAGGCTCTTGCCATTGTTGGCAAACATTGTTTTGGTGGGATGGATATTGTTAATGTGCCCCTGCTGTTGTTTCGCAATGATCATAAGCTGCTCGTTTGTGGCACTTGTTGAGTGGAAGCCAGTGAAGTTCAGCCTGTCAGCTAGTGAGAAGTAAAAAGAAGCATACTCCTACAAAGCCAGCTATTGACTTGTGCGTTAAAGTGCTGTAAAAGTTTTGACTGACTCTAGCGGTTATAGCCACAATATCAGCCTTTATATTAAACTGTGAAGCTTGTTGTTATCAACCATAAATAACAGCCTGTCATTTACTCCACTTTAGAAATCCTGGGGCTATTTGAAAAATAGGAAGTGTTTTAAGAGGAGTTTAAACAGAAATTTGTGCCAGAAGAAAATAAATGTGTGGGATATTAAGAGCCTGAAATGGAATGAGTCGAAAAATGTTATCCAACAAGCGATAATAAAACCAAACTGTAACAAAGTTCCGACACAATACAATGCATTGCACACTATCGTTATCTATGTTTCTCTGCAAGGTTATGATGATGAATCGGGCAGCACAGGGCTTCTTCTCCAAAGACAACCTGTTGTCCAGCTCTCCGTAGAGTTTCTTTGCATTCATTATTGGCAATTCTCTGCAGGGACAGTGGTCACTCGTCCAGCGATGACTTGTGGACAATACAGTACAGCACAATATATTACAATCTCATTATTGGCATTTCTCTGCAGGGACAGTGGTCACTTGTCCAGCGATGACTTGTGGACAGTATGCAATACAGTACAGCACAATATATTACAATCTCATTATTGGTGTTTCTTTGCAGGGACAGTGGTCACACGTCCAGCGATGGATGACTTGTGGACAGTATGCAAAGTTAATTCAGTACAGCACAATATATTACCATCTCATTATTGGCAATTCTCTGCAGGGACAGTGGCCACTCGTCCAGCGATGAGTCGGGCAGCAGCTCGGACAGCAGCTCAGCGTCTGAGGACTCGGAGTCCTCAAGCTCGGAGTCTGAAGACGACAATGAAGGGGGGGAACAGTCCAAGAAGGAAGAAGTGCCGACCGACAAAGAGAAGTCCACGCCGGTTGCAGCTGCTAGCACGCCTCCGGAGGTAATCCAGGCTTCTTCAGTTTCTTTTTAAAGGACCACCCTGACGGATTAGTTTTTGTAAGAAACATGTCCAGATCACCAGGAAAACACCCTTTACAGAGATTGCACCACTCACTTTGCTCTGGTTTCCTAGAAATCAAACCGTCAAATCGGTGATTCCTCCTTGGCGGAGGTGCTGGAAGTCAAATTCTTTCACCCAAAGAGAAGGCGTGTGCCGTCTCTTTTCTAATGGCCGCCTGCGTTTTGCACCAAAATTTTCACAATACAAGCCTTTTTTTTCTTTAAAAAAAAAAAGTTATACAGATTATCTAAAGCAGTTTCGCTCACAACAAAGGAAACAGCTCCTTTTTTTCTCTTTTTCTTTTTACTGCACTACAAAAAAAGAAAACGCTTCAACCACAATGAGTGACCTTCACCCACCCCTTCCAAAATGGCTACTCTCTCCAGCATCTCCGCCAAGGAGGAATCGCCGTTTTGACGGTTTAATTTCAACGAAACCAGAGCAAAGTGAGTGTTCTGATCCTTAAAAAGGCTGTCTTTCTGGTGATCTCGACATATTGCTTCTGTTTCACTTGCAAAAACGATTAAAATGATGACTCTACTCATCCACCAAATTAATGTCAGGGTCCACCTTTAATATATATTTTTTATTAACGCACATTTTTATGAGTGAGAGTGACATATTGCTTCTGTGCATATAATGAAACAGGACCCTAGGATGTTCAGTTGTTTTTGTTGTTGCTGGGGTTTTTTTCTCTCTCAGAAATCTTGCTGATATATCAAATCTTTATAACTGACAAAATGTAGAAATTAATTTACGAAGCAGATATTTCACAGACATAGGAACAGGGCTACCTACCACCCCCCTAAGGAGTATTTGTCCCTGGAAACAGTTAAAAATGGACCTTGTCCCAGGAATCCACTTTTTTGTCTGGCGTCCCTGGAAACTGAGCAGAATCAAAATTGTGTCGAGCAGTCACTTTTCTTGTTAGCCGACCTTTCTATTGAAGACAGGAACACCCAAAGCAACAGACACTGATAACATTTTCTCAATCGACATGCTATACATAGGTTACTGAACACCAAAGGATCTTGAATATTGAAACACATTGGTACCGAAAAGCATCAGGAAGACTGAACTAAAAATCCAGAGTCACAGAAATGTTCTATATCGTGAAATAATCAAAAGTGAATGTTCGTTTTGACCCTGATGTTTGACATTGAGTTGTTTGTCTCTGGAAATAAGTCTCTGTCCCTGTTTTTTTTAAAGCAGTTTGTCCCTGGAAACTGCAAGAGGGGGTAGGCAGCCCTGTAGGAAAGACAAAAACTACAGTGCGAAGCTTAGCTTTGCAATTGGAATGAACATTTGATCTTTCAAATCAGTTTTTATGTTTATGCCTCTCTGAGTCTGACCTGTGCAAGAAAATCCTCTAAAAAGTGTTAAGTTGTAAAGAAAAGAGTGAGGATTACTTTGAAGTAGATTTTGAATGAAGATGTTTACAAACAAAAGCCAAAGTTTTGCACTAGTAATGAGATCGTTCTTAAGGCATGATTATTCATTATGGATTAGAAAATAAATACTGCAGAATTAATTTAAGGTTGATGTCAACTCATGTTTGTCTGAAAAGTGTATCCCATGTTTGTTTGAAATGCATATCTATCTGACAATGTAAGCTTCTTTTTTTTTATGTTAGGCAAAGTTGTTTCAGTGTGTGTGTGAAGATATGGTGTTGTTTTGATGATGATGATGTGATGATGATGGTGATAATGATGATAATGATGTGTTGCATGTTCCCAATTTTCGAACTCCATCTCTGACGGTGGTAATAGAAAGTTGTGCTTGCAATGTCTTTGAAGAGAATCAAGGGGAACAGCTGGGGGCTGAGCCAGTTCATCACCAAGATGTCCCCAGCCTCGGTGCCCAGCAGCACCTCCTTCCAGACGTCCAACGACTCCTGCGGAGGCAGCAAGGGAGGGAGCAGCCAGGATGTCCCCAGGGCCAAGGCATCGTCGTCCCCGCGCAAGATGTCGGAGATCGGCCCGTGCGAGAGCATGCCGTTCATCGTGCACGACGACGACTCAGACCCCCTGCCACGCAACAGCGAGAAGCCCAGCACCTCCCCGGAGACCCTGAGCACACCCAGCAGCCACACCGGCTCCCTGGACACCAGCAGGGGGAGCCAGAACAAGGGGAAGGGAGGAGGAGACGCTGTCACGGACTCCTCCTCCTTCGCCAACCACAAACTGCCGTCCGGGCCCAAACCCGACCTGTCTCGAGCAGGCGAGCGGGCCCCCAAATTTTCTTCCGCTTCGAAGGAAAGTAAAGGGACCAGCGCCAGCAAACCCGCTAAAGACGGTGTAGGCGCGTCGAAAAGTTCCAGTCAACAGAACAACCATCGAAGGACTAGCAGTAGCAGCGGGGCCGCAGTGAAGGCCTCTAAAGCCCCGCCTGTTTCTAGTTCCCCCAGTGTAGTGCACTCTTCGATCACAGGGACGCCCGAGGCCAAGTCTTCTCCAGCCGCCATGCGCGCTAGTTGTGACGCGGCACCGCAGAAGGCTGTGGGTGGCTTACCGCCACAGTCCTCCGCCCACAGCAATAAAAAGACCGCCTCTTCCAGCAAAGCCAAGGCATCCGGTTCACACAGCAGTCAGAACAGCAAAGGCTCCGCAAAGAACTCTGCAAAAAGAACTTCGTTAAAAGATTGCAAACCCAGCTCCACTAAAGCAGGCAGTGATAGCCTGGCGGACATCAGTAGTATTATCAAAGACGTGTCTGTGCCTCAACTGTTGTCCCCCACAATCACTGCCCATTCTAGTGAAGTAGGCCCAACACTGATTGGTGGTAAGCCTTCCATCGTGGTGCGTCTCAGCTCATGCCTGTTACCCAGGGCCCCGCAGATAGTGAAAAGTCGTGGTAGGCGGAAACAGGAGTCCGTGTTAGCCAAAAAGGAGTCCGGTGTTGCCAAATTGACGGACAGTTCCACGCCTCCGCTCAGCATATCAGAAAGCAAAGGTGGTGAAAGTAAACAGTCTGAAAGTAATAAACAGTCTGAAAGTAAAAAGCCCTCTGTGAAAAGTTGTAATGGAAAAAGTGGTGGTAGTGGTGATGGTGTGAGGAAAAGAAACTCTGGATCTGTGGGATTATCGCCGTCTCCCCCTGCTAATAAAAGACAGAAGAAGTCGGATGTGGAGGACGGTAGCAGCTCAAAGAAGCCCAAGGTCCCAAGCCATGTCAACATCAAATCATCGCCAGAACTGTGAGTATCAATACATTTGTGAATATGTTGTTTGTGTGTGTGGTGTGTGTGTGTGTGTGTGCATGCGTGAGGGGATGGGGTTGGGGTGTGTGAGCATGGATGTACATACATACGTTTTGTGTGTGTATCACTGTATTTGTGCCTGTGCGTGTTGTTCTGTATGTCAATGTGTATCTGTTGTCTTCTCTCTCTCTTTTTTTTGGGGGGGTGGGGTGGTGGGAAGGGGTGTGTGTGTCTTTTTGTCAAATTTATCTCTCATAGTTATAGTCTTTAAAAAGTTTGTTTATTATTTTCTGATTAAGTGTGATTTCCTGTCAGCATCTAGAGCTGTCGTTTGGATTAACTTACCGTTTATGAATCACTATGCATGCGCATGCATTCTTCTCACAATTTTAGCAAATACTCGTTATAAATGTTTATTATAGTATTAGTTGCTCTGTTTGGTGTACATTATTGATTGACTCTACTTCTTCAGTTCTTGTCACAATTAACTCTCTCTATACTACCGTACGCTATAGCGTACCTGATGTACACAAGCGTTCCATACTAGGCGGGTTTGCATCATTACATAGGTTCTCTTTACTACCGTACGCTATAGCGTACCTGATGTACACAAGCGTTCCATACTAGGCGGGTTTGCATCATTACATACAAAATATTAAAAAAATAATGCCTAACCGCACAGTTTTGAAAATTTGCGGTATTGTTTATAATAATAAAAGCTAGCATATGTTATAATTCCAAAGTAAAATTTTTATTATTAGCAGATTTTTAAAAAAGCATGACAAAGAAGACGAAGAGACTTCTAAGAGACGGTACTAAAAATAGACGGAAAGTGATTTCATTGGTTGAAAACTATTAAGGGACCGTAGAGGAACACTTCTATCTCAGTTTGGGTTGCCAGGCTTCACGGGGTTGTGAATTGTGAATGGTTTAAACGCTGTGTACGCTATAGCGTACAACAGTATTGAACGGTTGTAAAGGGAAGCAATCGGCCAGTAAAGAATGAGTTAAGTTAATGATTAACTTAAAAACAGTGTCTGTAGAATGATGTACTTTTGTTTGGATCCCGTTAATGATCGGGGAGAACAGCTGCTGACAGTGCTGTTCTTTAAATGCAGCTGGTCAAACATTCACCAGCTTTCGCTTCGCAGCTGGTCAAACATTCACCAGCTTTCGCTTCGCAGCTGGTCAAACATTCACCAGCTTTCGCTTCGCAGCTGGTCAAACATTCACCAGCTTTCGCTTCGCAGCTGGTCAAACATTCACCAGCTTTCGCTTCGCAGCTGGTCAAACATTCACCAGCTTTCGCTTCGCAGCTGGTCAAACATTCACCAGCTTTCGCTTCGCAGCTGGTCAAACATTCACCAGCTTTCGCTTCGCAGCTGGTCAAACATTCACCAGCTTTCGCTTTGCAGCTGGTCAAACATTCACCAGCTTTCGCTTTGCAGCTGGTCAAACATTCACCAGTTTTCGCTTTGCAGCTGGTCAAACATTCACCAGCTTTTGCTTTGCAGCTGGTCAAACATTCACCAGCTTTCGCTTTGCAGCTGGTCAAGCATTCACCAGCTTTTGCTTTGCAGCTGGTCAAACATTCACCAGCTTTCGCTTCGCAGCTGGTCAAACATTCACCAGCTTTCGCTTTGCAGCTGGTCAAACATTCACCAGCTTTTGCTTTGCAGCTGGTCAAACATTCACCAGCTTTTGCTTTGCAGCTGGTCAAACATTCACCAGCTTCGCTCGCGTTAGGTATTGGTAATGAGCCTTTATTTCACAACGTACAGTAGGGGGGGGGGGGGGGGCTAGAGAGAGAGAGATAGAGAATAACACACGCATGTGCGCACACTCGCACAAGTTTGCATACACACACACACAGACCATGCGCACACGCATGCATGCACACAAACACACATTCATGCATGCACATTCATGCATGCGCATTCACGTGCGCGCTTGCATGTGCACACGCTCATGCGTACACCTGAGCACACGCATGCGTGTGTACACGCTCAAACATGTGCATGCACACGCGCATGACACACACATTGCACTTATGCACACACACATTGCAACAAGATTTATAGTAACAATATACGCAACAAAAACAAAATCACTTTGGAAAAAAGCCTGAGTTCTCTTGTGAGCTAACTAAGTTAATGTAATAAAATAAATAAATAACTGCAGGATTTCACAAAGTCTCGGGAAAATTTAAAAATAAAGTGGTGGGTTGGGGAAATCCCAAACACTAAGCAGCAACAAAAATAAAAACAAAACCGACGTTTCTGAGCATAACTCCTTCGTCTGGGTACATACACACTCACACAAAGAAATGAAACTAAGTGTAAACAAATCTAGAAATTGACGTCATAAAGACGCAATATTTAAAATGATGTTTAAAGAGAGAAAAAATAGGGGAGGTTGGATCAAATGACATTTACAAAAAAATGAAGTTTAACAACAACAACAATGATCAAATACGAAAAGAAAAAATGATGATGAAAATCTGGAAGGTGGTGAACAAAACGATGGTTGTGGATGTACAGTGTAAGTACTGTAAGATGAGGAGAAAGTGGGGAGAGAGAGAGAGAGAGAGAGAGAGAGAGAGAGAGAGAGAGAGAGAGAGAGAGAGAGAGAGAGAGAGAGAGAGGAGGGAGAGAGAGAAAGAGGAGGGAGAGAGAGAGAAAGGTTGCAGTTGACTATCATAGAATGGAGCAGCACATTATTATTTTTTGTTCATGCCAGCTGGTGTAATGGTTCCTAAGATGTTGATGATGAATCTCCTGTAGACTTTGGTTGATGTGTTCTGCCAACACAGCTGCAACTGTAGCATGAGTGAAGGTGTGGCTGCCTTCACTGAAGTGAAGGCCTACAGCAGTGTCCTTTTTTAGTTTCATGGACCGCAGATGTTCTTCAAAGCGGTCTGCAAGTGAGCGATATGTTTCTCCCACATATCTTTTTACACTTGCAGACTTGCAGACCGATTTGAAGAACATCTGCGATCCATGAAACTAAAAACTGGTATTTTGGCGGACCTTAGGCTTATCAGTTATTGATTTCTGGAGGAGCCTTTGCATTTTGTCCTATTAATTTTCTTGTTTCAGGAGAGTTTGTCCTATCACTTTTGATTCTCTGTGCATTACTGCTATCATTTATCATTGATGTAAATCACTAAATCAGTAAATGCTAAAAAAAAGAGAAACTATTCATCTGACATACTATGATATATCATTATATGACAGAATAGATTATAATGATAAACTTGGTTTATTTACCTTTATCAGAAGTATGAGTAGCACTTATTAAGTTATGCTGCTGCTAAAATTGAGCCAGAAAAACTTTGTTCGCTTTGAGACTAGATTAATTTTTAGTTAATAAAATCACAGAATTTTGACTGATTTGTGTTATCAGGTTCAATACTTGTATCACCTTTTCAACCTGTAATGCTTTGAACAGAAACGGGGTGGCCCACCCAGAAGAGGTAAAGAAGGCGGGCCTCAAACGGACAGTGGAGAGACGGGGCAGTAGCAGCAGTAACAGCAGTCGCAGCAGTCAGAAATCTGGTGCCAAGGACGCGCCAGTGACCAAAGGGCCGTCAGCCACAAAGAAAGCCAAAAAGACTGAAAGCAACGAGCAGCAGGAAGAAAAGGTAATTCATGGTCGATCATCTGTTCGCTTGCAGTCGTACAGTATCATTCACTGATTCAGTTGTCCTTATTCTCTGTCAGGGCAAGAAATCTTTGTTGTCACAATATTAAAGGAATTGCAATCAGGTGCAGACACAAATACCACGCTAAACACATGAAAAATATTACACATGCTTGCACTCATCACACACACATGTACAGACTCATGATGCGCACTTACATCCGGATGTACTGTGTACGTGCCCTTAGGAATGGTAATTTCTTTCCTATCATCAACCATGGTTAAAAATACAATCTTTAGTTTTACAAAGTAGTTGTGAACATATTGATGGTGTTTCTCTGGCAGATGGTGAATGGCGTTGAAGAAAAACCTGCAGTGAAGGAAGAGCTTCCGTTCAACTCGTACAAACAGCCCGATACCAGTCCCAAACAGAAAGCCAAGCCCACCCCACCCCCACCCACCCAGAGTGTGGACACCGACTATGATGCGCCTCTGGTTGCTGCTCTCAATAAGTGAGAAATTTGGGTGTTTTTTTCTTCTGGTAAAGTGTAGAACTTGTCAGTTTCATATAGGTGTTGATCACAGATATAATCTAGGCGTGGAGGCCAGCAGAAAATGCAGAGAAAGTGTGTGAGACCTAGATTTAAGGTTAATGTTGTTCATCGTTGCTCAAATATCTAGTTGGAGATTCTCCTCTGAAACGGTGAAAGATTAAAAACAAAAAGTAATAAAAATAAATCGAAAGCGATTCACAATCAAGATTGGCCCTTGCAGTATGAGTATACTTTACTACCAGTAATTCAGTTTCCTTTACCTCATGTCACTTCCCTCATCCCACCCCCCAGCTTTACCCCTATTTCCCCCCTTTCTCCCCCAAATTTGGTATCAAGCATCCTTGGCACTCTCCGAAGGTCATGCCATCCTTACTTTTCGGAAACCTCCGCCAAGGACGAAGCGCGAGAAGTCGAAGCGCAAGGACTCGATGCGCGCAAGAGCTGAGTTGATGAAAGGGGGCGGAGTTGCGCGAGAAGTCGAAGCGCAAGGACTCGAAGCGTGAAGCGCTGAGTCTTTAAACCTATGTCTCATGTGCCAAGGGTTCCATAGCTAGTTACTAATATAGTAAGAAAATGTAATAACAAAATCTGAATTTTGCGTAACATTTTGGGGGGGTGCACCTTGTAGTCCGAAAAATACAGTATATGATTAAGTTTAGTTGTTTTTCCATTTTTTTATGTTTTGGGATAAGCGTTTGTGTCAGATTGTTTCCCCCATGAATTATGAACTTTATATTCTTTCCGCGAGAGTTCAATTTGTCAAATCTATGTGAAAGAAGTGTGAATGTGTATGGAAAACTAAAAGAAGTGTGAAGTGAGAAGAAAGGCGGTGTTAACGAACATAAATTATGACTAACCGCACTCTGTTTGAGATAATTGATGACTTTTTCCCCACTATGTTGCAGGCTGGAAACACAAGAATTTTATATGGTGAAAGCGAAAGAAATGAAACACGTTGCTGATAAAAAGGTAAGTGATCACTGTGGAAGAGTATGTTCATTAGAAGAAGAAAAAAGAAGTATGGAAAGGTAAATTGCTCTGTAAACTTGAAATAAAGCTCTAACTTTCTTTGTTTTTCTGTGGGGGGTTTTTGGGGTATAAAATTGAATGTTGTTCGAGATGTTAGTTTTACAACAACAAAATTGATGATGATGAAAATGATGTTTTACGTCCTCTCGGTCATAGACACATATGGGACATTTGTAAATACAAAGATGGTGGGAACAATACTGGCTGCAATCCCGGAGGCAGTGCAACACCAGTAAAGTCCCGAGTTTTTAACAATATAGATAGGTGTAGCGGTAACCACGCCTCGGTTAGACCTCATCGGCTATGGTACCGCCACATTATATTAATCACATGTTGCAACAACAAAATTTGAGCTGAACTCGGTCTAAATAGATATACATGTATAGATCTATCTTATTATTAACTGTCCTGCATGGGTGCTCTCCTGTGTGTTTTTGCAGAGCGACAAAGCCAGCAAGCTGATCCCTTACATGCGCTCGGTGCTCTACTTCATCATGTGGGGGCACGCCTACGAGAAACAGACGCCCAGCTTAACCGACCATCAGCCCTCTTTCAACATCTTCAACGAAACTTTGGGCCTGCACAAGTAAGCCATTGCGTGCCTCTCTGTGCTTGGTTTATTAGGCTGAAAAAAATGCGGGGGGGTGATAGTAGAAGGGAGGAGGGGCTGGAATGGTGCCAGCAAAAAAGGAGAGATGCAAGACTGTCAGTCATTGGATATATGCGGATGGTTTGAATAGCCCGTCTTGACATTTTCGTTTAGTTGTTTAAGTGGAAAATGTTTTCGTTGGCAAGTTAAAAAATGTAGGCGGATATGTGGTGATGGCAGGGAGTGCGGGAGAGTTGCAATATTATCGGTCTGTTTTGACTGTTAGAACAAAGAGCTTGACTGATATATTTTTGGGGGTGGGGATACATGTATTGTAATTAATATTTGGGGGGAGGGAGAGGACAGGGGTTATAGGACGTTCATGAGAGAGCTCGGCTATATTTTCGAGATAATTTTTTAAGATTAACTCACTCAGGACAAATGAGCTGGTTCCGGCTCATGGCCTGCACAACCGTTTAGGATGAATGAGCATGATCGGGCTCTTGAGAGTTTTCAAGAGGTTTTGATTTCTGGCTTGTAACCAGCTTTACAGAGTCACGTTTTAATCTATTTTTAGTTTGCTTTATCCTTCCCTCTCTAAGTCATGTCAACCAATCATTGCAGACTTTACTTTCCGTTCTTGGCTGTAGGAGGGGTCAAAGATGGGGCTTTGAATAATTCATTCTTTTTATGTGAAAGCTGTTTCCTTCAATGGGAGACAGACGACAACAAAGGTATGGAATCTGATGTTTATCAATCGCTTAGTGCATGGTGGTACTAATATTTTCTGAAAATAATGGTCCCTGTTTCTTCATAACTTACATTTCATTTGACGATCCGCTTTCGAACCTAATCGAATGGCGCATCCTTAAGCGTTGTAAGGGGATGCAACTGGCCAGTGATTAGTGACTGTCGTATTTGATTTATTTTACACTTGAAATTAAGCCTAAACCTTAAACCGATACTTAAAAGCTAGTGCCAATTTGTACGTAATAAAATTTGTTTGTTTTTCAGCCACGTGGATCATCTTCTCAGAGGTGTTCTCAAGAGTGTCTCTCCAACTGATAGAGAGAGGAAATTGTCAGTATTAATGTGAGTATTCTTGCTTCTCATCTGTATCGCTTATGAAACTAAATAATACATTACTTAGTGTATGTAACAATGTGTGGGGGCAAAGGTGTGATGGAATGTTTGCGCAATTTAAACTTTTTGTTTCCAAAAGGGAAACAGCTAAGGCCAGTACGGTTCATGTTTCTATTAATAATCTCTCTTTAGTTGTTTGGAAAATGTTTTTGTTGGCAAGTTAAAAAATGTAGGCGGATATGTGGTGATGGCAGGGAGTGCGGGAGAGACTTGGTGTTTATCCGAGAGACTTGGTGTTTATCCTATGAGGGATAGACCTTAGACCCCTTGATGTGCATGCAGAAGAGGGAATATGAAAATCTTTGCTTGTTTTAATTTTACAGTCTGTTGAAGTTTCATATTTAAGATTTGACATTATTATTATAAAAAAAAATATTCTCTCTCTCTCTCTCTCTCTCTCTCTCTCTCTCTCTCTCTCTCTCTCTCTCTCTCTCTCTCTCTCTCTCTCTTAGAAATGATTCAATGAACATTAAAATAGATACACATATTATTATGACAGTACATGTTTAATTTCATTCTTTCACTATAAAAAAGCATGAATGAATCGTTTGATTCTTTAGGGTTGTTGTTGATGTTGTATGTGTGTTATGTGTATGTGTGTGGAATTTAAAGAGAGAGAGACAGAAGCATTGTGTCAAGGATAGAAGAGGGTATTTCCTAATCCTGTTTTAAGCTCGGATGTGGAATAACAGTTGTCTTGATGTATGGATGCGTGAGCATGGGCTATGAACAGACGCCGTGTTGATCAGTATAATCCACACATTGTGATATTGTCATGCAAGTTCCAGTATTGGTGATGTCTTACATTTGAAGAATGGATTTCAGATTGCGTGTCTTCTCCCTGTTGTACTTCAAGCTGTTCAGCTTCCGTCGAACTGAAGTGAAACAGCTCAGGAAGGCCATCGATAACGAGTCCAACAAGGTAAGATACCCAGGGCTGTGTGTTCTGTATGAATTTGACTAAGCCTAAAAAGGCACAGAAATGAAGGAATGTGCGCTTGCCCGCATTTAATATAAGTGAAAGAAGCGCTTTAGGTCCTGAGCATTTATTAACCACAGTCTTGTGAGTTTCGTCATGTATGACTTTGCAGCCTTACTTATTATGCTCTCTGTTATTGAATTGTGTGTAGTGTGTTACAACAGTGTATGTTATGATGTATATTTCTTGAAGCACATTAATTTCAGGTTTGCCCCTCAGACGAAAGGGACATAAATTGGATCAATATTTAGTCACCGCCACCAGTCTATGAATGTCAAATCATCCCCTTGATATATGAATGAATGTATATTACATTTTTTTGTTTCATAAAAACATTTCCTTGAGTTCCGTGTCATTGACTGCTGAAATGTGTGGCTAGCTCACTAGATCTCTGTGCTACTCTTTCCTTTTTAAAAGAAAATTATTTTCAAACGGGCGTGTGTGCTTCTTCACCCATTTCACCTCTCAGTCTCACAATTCTTTGTTTGTTACCGCACTGTATTCTGTCACACACTGGGCGAAGCACAAATGTTATTGTTAGTTATCATGTTTGCCATGACGCCATGTCTTCAATTTTAAGTGCAAAACAGATAGATCTGGATTATGCATCACTCGCTTTACTTGTTTTTCGTATGTTGATTTTGTTTTCCCTTCGCCTTTAAAGGTGATGATAACAATGGTTTTTTCCCTTTGCCTTTAAAGGTGATGATCATAACAATGCTATGTATTGGGGTTTTTCACCTGTTGCCTTTAAAGGTGATGATCATAACAATGCTATGTATTGGGGGTTTTCCCCTGTTGCCTTTAAAGGTGATGATCATAACAATGCTATGTATTGTCATCCCCCCCCCCCCCCCCCCCCCCCCCCCTCCCCCTTTGCCTGTAATGGCGATCATGACAGTGCTCATGTTGGATGTGTTGATCAGCTAAGATACGGTTCAGTGTCTGTTGGGCTTTGCAGAACTCTTCCTCGAGGTCTTCGGCGCACGCCCCCTCCCCTCACCAGAACCACTGGAACAAGAACAGCACCGGCACCCCCTCCCCCATGTCTCCAACACCCTCCCCTGCCTGCAGCATCGGCTCCGTGGAATCTCAGGTCAGTGGCATGGGAGGGTTTGAAGCGAACAAGTTTCTTCCACTGTTAACCCTTTCACCGCCAGCCATATTTCAACCAAACATCTCCATGAAATTTACCTGGGTAAAGAACAAAATCCATCTGCAGTATTGGGAATTCTTCTGTGACATATAAAATGAGGTCTACCCTTACTTCCCAAAACTAAGACAATAGGGTCTTTGGATAATAGACCCCAATTTGATGCCTTTTAGTGACATAGGTGTTAAATCACTGTGGTGCTAAAATGCGACTTTGGCGGTGAAAGGGTTAACTCTTCTACTTCTAGCGCCATGTGTGGTTTTTGACGTTCTTGGTTGCCCGTTGCATCTGAACCGACAAGAGAGAGGTCTCTATTTTTTTCGGGTGCGTGTGCATTGCTTTAACAGGAAAATCACTGACATGAGCTCTAAAAATAAACATACACAAGGCAGGGATATTGGCAGTGAATGTCTTTGCATTTGGTGGGAGTCACTGTTGAGATGTACTGGGCGAATACATTCGCCCATGGTGCTAGAAGAGTTGGACTTGATGCCTAGATGTGCTTTTTATGATCAAAGCTTCTATCTGGTTCCAGGTCAGTGCTTCACTAAAAAAAATAAAAACGCATCAATTTTTTATCTGATAAAAAGTTACAACTTATAAAGAGGGACCCCCTTTCCCCCTAAAATATTCAGGTGACCCCCTAAACCTCTAGAGACATGTTAATGTTTTGTGTGTTGATTCCGGCTCCCTGATTTCGAAGACAGAATTAGCTCAGTTAATGACGTGTGCTGTGGCTCTTTTGAAGTCGATGCATAATGAGGGTACATGAGCACCCATGTCACTAAAAGGCATCAAATCAGGGCCTGTTATCCAAAGACGCTATTTTCTTCATTTTGGGAGATAAGGATAGGCCTAATGTTATATATGTTTTAGAGGAATTCTCAGTATTGCAGTTAAAACATTTCGTCTACCCAGTTAGGTTTAAAGATATTTTTGGGCTGGCGGCGAAAGGTTTAACCCTTTCAACGCCAGCCATTTTTTAGCTAAAACTTTCCATTACATTTACCTGGGTAGAGACAAGATTCTGTCTGCAATATTGGGGATTCCTCTGTGACATGCATAAAATAGAACATATCCTTACTTCCCAACATTAAGAACGTAAGGTCACTGGATACCAGACCCTTATTTGATGCCTTTCAGTGACATGGGTGTTAAATCATTGTGCCAAGAGGCGACAGTGGCGATGAAACATTCACACTCTTCTTAATTTTTTTCACAAAATTCTGATTTAGAAGTTAGTTGTATCTTTATAAGTTATCGGCCATATTATAAGACGCAAGGTCAGACCAAAAAGGACTGCCATAAACGACAGTCCATAAACGACAGTATCCAAATTTGGTATACTTTGTTTCTTTGACTCGAAAATTGGAAAACTGCCCTGATCCACTTTCTTAAAAGATTAATTGGAAAACTGCACTGATCTACATGTGTATTTTGTTCCTTTGGCTTGAAAGTGAAAAAACTTTTTTTGTGTGTGTGTGTGGAAACAGTACCTCGATAGATATTCAGATTTTTTATTGAGCGTTTGGATACTTTGACTCTGTCCATGTAAGAACAACCAAGTGGCCATTTAAAAAAAAAAAAAAATTCGCATTCGAGTCGTTGGGTTTTCTTCGGTGAAATCAGTTTGTGCCTTGCTGTGTGTGTGTGCAGGGGAGCTGTGACCACCCCGGGGGCAAGCTGACCAACGGGGCGCTGACCAACGGGGCCTACGGGGCCATGTCGTCCCCGGCGGGCACCATCGCCGTGCCCCAGCGCATCCACAACATCACCCAGAAGTACGTGTCCTACACCTCAAACCTCCTGCAGTGCCACGACTTCTGGGAAACCTCCATCAACGAAATCAGAAACTACAACCTTCACGGTGAGTTTTTTTTTTTTTTAATTTATAAAGTTCTACTGGTTGGGTAAGGAAATGAAGACTAGTCCAGACCTGCCAGCCTTTCCGCTCAGACTACATTTTTCCGCCCTTCCGCTCAAGTCCATAAAATTCCGCTTTCAAAAATTAAAATATTTCTTTTGGGAACGTCTTATATACAGAGCAGCACATCTGCTGTGTGCATAGCCGACTTTCCAGTTTCCGTTTGCGCACTTTTGTCAAGATGGCGATTGACACATCGATGTGTGTGAGACTGGGGAGAAAAGAAAGAGAATAGACCAATATTTCTGCCAAGATTACATGGAAAAGTATTTGTGCATTCAGAGATCAAGAAAGTGCATCATGCTTGATGTACGATGTGCTCACTACACATAGAAGTCTCCTATGGAGGGTGTCAAAACATCAAATGCCACATTTCTTCTCAGTGTCTTATCGAAACTGCAAACTCCCAGACTTCGTCTTCCACCATTACCGACTTTTTCAAGCCAACGGAAAGAAAGGAGAACAGAGATGTACTTGAATTGATTCATTATCTTCCTTCCAAGTATTATTATTTAAGTCATCTATGGCACCAACCGTCTTGGTCTGCCCAAATAAAAAGGGCAGAGGAACAAACCAAAAGCTTCTATTGTATTAGGAATAGTTGTGACACTTCCAAACAAGACTTGTTTTAAGCAAGAAAAGTTCACAAGGATGAAAATTGCTTCAAATTATGTTTACGCGCGAAAGGTAAGATGCTGCGTCAAAATTCCTCTTAGCTCCCCAAAATTCCTCGTTCCTGCTACAAATATTCCTCTTTGGTCTGTTAGGGGGTTGGCAGGTCTGTTAGTCCTACTGGTTGTTGATATGGAAACGAAAGTCCCACCGGTTGCTGAAATGAAAACTTAAAGTCCCATCGGTTGTTGAAATGAAAATGAAAGTCCTATCGATTGTTTGAAATGAAAACGCAAGTCCCATCGATTGTTTGAAATGAAAACGCAAGTCCCATCAGTTGTTGAAATGAAAACGCAAGTCACATCAGTTGTTGAAATGAAAACGCAAGTCCTATCAGTTTTAAAATGTAAACTTAAGTCCTATTGGTTGTTGAAATGAAAACCTGAATAGTATTGGTTGTTGAAATGAAAACCTGAGACCTATTGGTTGTGGAAATGAAAACCTATGTCCCATCGGTTGTTGAGATAAAAACCTAAGTCCTGTCAGTTATGGAGACACACACCTACAATATTCAGGGTGTTGTCTGTCTCTGTTTTCCAGGATTTTGTAGAAGCCCCCTTGTCATTGTCATCTTGTTAGGCTGAACACTGGCGCTACATGGTTCTTATGTGTGTGTGTTTTTCAGAATTCTTCGATTCCTTAGACAAGCGGTGTGGGACCCTGTCGATCAACAGCAGCCTGCCCCACCTGGTGTTCTACGTGCACACTGCCTTGAAGGACCTGACCCCCCCGGCCCACTCTTAGCCCTGGCAACCCACGTCTCCTGTCCCCTCCTCAAGCCTGCCCATGGGAGGGGTCGGAGGCTCAACTGACTCAAGTGCTTTACTGCCATAACCAAGTGCACATTCCTGCTACGGGAGAGGGGGGGGGGGGTGTCAAGTTTGGGAGGGGGTGGGGGGTGGCAGGGGATTGAAAAGCCCTGCTCTGCTCTTCCAAATCGTGTGATAACTGGTGTGCGACTGATCGCGAGGAGAAGGCAAGACGCCGCTTCCAGTGATGTGCAATAAAGCGGAAAATATGTGTGTGATGGTGGGGGGTGGGGGGAAGGGTGGGTGTTGAGGTGAACTTGGTGCGTGCTGGCGTGGTCGCCCATCCCTTGGGAGTGTTCTGCTTACAAACCGTGCCTCTCTGCTGCTGTTCTCATCGGTGCAAATCAACCCCCCCAAAAAAATGAAAACCCTGTGTCTCCTGCTGGAGGAAGGGGGTGATGTTCTACTGCTACAACTTTGCACCAATGTCAGGCGCTCTTTCTGCCTTGTCAGGGTTTGAAGCCAACTGGATTTTTTGTTGTGTTTTTTTCTTCTTCTTTGCGTGTTGTGCCTACATCCATGACTGAAACTGTGGTGCGGTCGTGTTTGGAACTGAAAGGTGATGACGCGGGTGTACGTACGCGTGATAAGAGTCGACAGTCTCTGAGCCAGTTGAAAGAAAGCTGTTATAAGGTCACATGACTTCAGTCTGCCCAGTGTGGGAATTTGTTGGTATGCAGAAGCTTTATGGATAGCCAGGACGGTGACTGAGTGTTTGTATCCACATGCAGTTTGTGTGTCCATCAGCCGTCTCGGTGCTACGCAATACAGCTGTGGGATTTGTATGTCCCCCGACAGGCGCTGTGTAGCATGTGCACGTTCAATGTGCCTGTCTCTTTTACCGTTTCTTCCCTGGCAAAACAATCTCAATCAACACTCTTCCAGTTCCCAATTATCAAATGATCTGAGAGGCGCTTCAAAGTCGATTTCGGACAAAGTGGACTTCTTACATTATAAGTGATCATAACTTGTGTGTGCGTGTCTGATTTTGATTTTATTTCAAGCATTATCATGATTATGAAGTGAACTGGGTTATCAGTGCATATCTTTTGAATGCAGCAATGGGTATCTTCTTGATAAGAGTGTAAGTGGTTTGGGGGTTGTTTTTTTGTCTTTTACTTTGTGCTCAGCAACGTAATATCCAACTTTATCGATTTAATTTTGGGTTACAACTATACAAGGTACTTTCCAGTATAATGCATGCGCTTAGATTTTTAGTATTAATTGCAAAAAGGGATATTTGATGGAGAAATACTTATTTTATGAGGTATCATATGTGTCTTTAGCATTATTATGAAAAGCATTTTGAAGGTGTATGCGGGACTGTGAAGGTGACTTTATCTGGTCCTGTAGAGAGGCTATATGGATGGGTGTGCGAGTGTTGGATTGATAACCACTGAAAAGTGATGTAGACGTAAGGGACAGCCACATGTCCACTGAAATCGTACGACTGTACGATACGATTCAATCACGTGGTCTTGAAGCGCGAATCACGTTTGTTCTTGGAGACCATGTGATCGAATCGTATCGTACAGTCGTACGATTTTAGTGGCCGTGTGATTGGCCCTTAAGGCTCTGTTACTAAGTTCTTTTCGAATTAGCCAGCTTACCAGGTTGTCCAAATCTGGTTTATTAAAGGGAGTACTATAACAATAAAAAGTGTTACCTTGCAATCCAAACATATACTGTCCAAAAAAAGATACGCATAACTTGTAGGCCTAGTCAAAGTTTCATCTTAATTTCAAAACTTAACAGAAAATCACACAAAGCGAATTTCTTTTTGCAATTTGACATGGTGATAGCTGAATGTATGGAGAGTTCATATGTATCATCAAATCAGTCAGTCAGTTGACATCCTTGGGTGTGGGGGCTGTCCAAACAGTAGGGTGTGACCGCCTTGAACAGCAACAAGTGCCTGGGACACTATCGGCATGGGACTTGATCAGACGGCGAATGTCTTGCTGTGGGATGATGTCCCACTCCTCCTGCTGTGCATTCAACAACTCGCGGTGATTCGCCGGCACATCTTCTAGGTCATGCACGCGTCTATCCAGTTCATCCCAAATGTGTTCTTTTGGGTTCATGTCTGATGATATGGTTGGCCAGAGAATCTCGTGGGGGTGATTGTCGGTGAGCAACTGGGTGCCGAGTCGCACAGTATGAGGGCGAGCCTTGTCCTGCAGGAACACAGCGTTGAGGTCGTGCAGAAGAGGGAGGACGTGTGGACACAGAATGTCCTTAAGTATTGCTCTGCAGTTAGGCGTCCTTGCACCAGCACTAAGGGATTCCCTTTCGTAGACATTTGCGAACAAGGTGTTTACTCTGTGTTCATGAAATTGCATGAAATTCTATCCATGCATGGCACGTGGGCATGAAAAAATCGCTTTTCTGACATTTTAGGCACAGTATGCGCATGAGCAGAGAGAAACATTGACAGCGATCATGACAAGGACCACTGGGTGAACATTTCCAGTAGTTAGGTGGATATGCGTGCAGCAATACAATGACGGAAACGACATTTTTGAAAAGTATGCGTTTCTTTTTTTGGACAGTATAGTTACAGATTTATAAATACAGAGGAATTGAATCTGCAAGTAAAGTGGCTTGCTTAGGTTATCTAAAAACAACAGTAATAATGGGTTTGAAAATATGGAGGAGTAGAATATGTATTGGGCGATATTTGTTTTAACAATCAAAATTGGCACAGAGTAAAGAAGGGGTGGGTATGAAACTTATTAAAAGGAGAACAAAGTTTATCTCATCTTTCCATGAAGATCTGTAAACTAGTCACTAGTCGGTAATGAAATGGATTGTTGTTGTTTTTGGGGGGTTTTGTTTTTGTTTATTTAGTACCAGGTACTTCGTGTTGCTGACTTTTCTTTGCACCCTTTTCATGTCAGGGTATGTTGGACTCTGCGGCATGTTTTTGTCATGTCTTAATCTCTGTAGGTTTTGTATATTGCACTTGTTTTTCCTTTGGGTCCAAGTTTCAGCAGCGCCAGAACAAGCGGAAGAAGAGTTGGGATACATTTTTGACCGATTTTTTTCTGATGCCCGTGCAACTGCTTCCGAATACAAATAGAGAGAATAAAGAACAAGCGATTTATAAACAAAAGTTGGGTGGGGAAGCTTTTTTGTTTGCTTGTGTATGTACGCACACACACACACACACACACTCCTTGTCTCTGGGATGTAGAAAAAGGCGGATCCGGGACGAATAGACTGGTGTTTCAGTACAAAGTGACTGTAGGAATGGAAGGGGGGGAAGAAAGCACAGCTGTACCAAATAAAGTGAATGTAGGCTACAAACCATGACTGAGTGATAAATGAATTATATTGAGCATTAACACGTAAATATGCAAGTATAAATGATGAGTGAAAGATTACTTGGCTGAAGAAGGGGGAGAGGGGGGGTTGGTAATTTTGGGGGATTAAAATAGAGAGTGAACCATTGTCAGCATTATTTCCCAAGAAATATTTTTGACTAATGTGCCATGACGCAGGAATTGACAAAGTGAATAATAGTGACTGAAGTTTTAGAAAAATGAATAATAATTAGAATAACAGTATAATGCTAATTACTCATAATACTATTGAAAACGTAGTCAAGAACTGAAGAAGTGACAAATACATTTGTGCGTATAGGTACTGTCAATTTTACCAGACAAATCATTCCATACACCTCTGTGATTGTGGAGAATGTGGTGAAGCGATGGACCATGACCTGAATTGTCATTCACTGATTCAGGTCTAAGACCGGCAGGTGTAACTCGTTCCTAGTGAATTGTTGCGTGTTTCTTTGTGAATGTTGTGAAAGGATCGTGGAAATAACGCGCATGGGTGCAACTTTTTCCTTTTCACAAGGATTTATTAATTTTTTTATTTTTTTTTTATTAAATTTTACCTGAATAGGAAGTTCCTTTTTCAAAATTCATCAAAAAACCTTTAAAAAGACGAGAAGAAAAAAGACGGCAACGGCAAATCAACTTCAAGTGATAAGGCCTAAAGGGGTGTTTTACCTGTGGTCTTCCTTCTGTTGAGTGACCACGGTCACACTTGACTATTCTGTCACTTGAAACATGGGGATCTGCGGAAGAAGTGCCTTCAAAAAAAAGTGCTCTTTCTTTCACTAGTTTCAGGGAGTCTAGAAATAAAAAACAACGGATTGTTCTCAAATGCGATGTAGACTAATCTAGTGAGGCTTATCCGATGCGTTGCCCCCCCTGAGCCCCCCAACAGGTCTCTGTCCCAGTACCCTGCTGGGGCCTAGGCACCCCTGGACCCATGCCATTCAGGCTTTTTTCTTTGAACGGGGGGAGTTGCACCCATGTAAGCTTGAGCAACATAGCACGCATGAGAAAAGAACGCAAGTGCTGACTTGACATGGCAGGTGTGGATGTGACCAATGTCAAATGTTGTTTTTAAATGAGAAATGAAAAGTGTTACTTAAATCAAAAAAGTATTTATGACCAATAAAACATGACGCTATTAGTATTATGGCAGGTCTCCCAATTGTCCTGCAAAACAAGGGGTCCCAGGGACTCCTTCACTTACAATATAGAGGGTCCTAGAGGCGGGATAGAAGGTCCCAGTGGCATTGCGAATGCTAAAACAATTTTTTCTAGTGCATCCATGGGATCCCCTGCACATTCTTTGACAGGGTCCTATAGATTTTTAGTACTTCATGGGGGTCCCTGGGAGCCCTGTTATGGTGATGTGAATTTCAGCAGACTTATGTTATTGTGATAGAATATGAACTTTGATTTAAGTTACATCTTTTATGGCCATAGGGGCTGTGAATTAGTTACCCGTGTGTGCTGTGTTTAGGGCTCGGTAGTGAAAGGCAGAATAGGGATACAAAATAGGAATAAACATTGTTCTCAAGGACATAACTAACGCCCAAGCTGAAAGGGATCCAAAACCAGTTGCTTTGGATTACAAGACAGTGGCTTTTGCCCAGATTTTGACTAAATGATTTAATTAATCAGTTATCCATGGCTGATGTATGGATGCAGAAGGTGTTCACTGGGTTTGGTGACTGCCATTTTGCCGTACTTTCAGTAAATTTATAACTTTTAACTTGTATTTCATACAAATGACTACTGTATTTATAGACTTTAAGGCAATACTTGTTTTCCAAACCGAGACCTTTGCATCTTGACTGATAAAAAGTAAGAAACTTGTTATTAAAATATCGGAATTTTGTGTAGTTATTTAGTAGTTATGATACCTGAAGCCAGTAGGTGCTGCTGAAACTTGGACTAGATCTCTAAATCGGCACTGATGTGTGCATTGTCCATGTTGATTTAGAAACTGTTGCATCACTTGTTGGCTGTCATGGTCGAGGCACTAAGATAATGAATTCCAGAGTCTGCTGGGTCCTGACGTTGGACAAACACTAAGAGTGTGCATGTGAAAATCATAGGCCACGGAAATTACATAGCTGTAACAGGGGAGAACATTTTCTGTTCTTTATTTTGATCACACAAGGTAAAAGAATGCAGGTTGTGGTATTTCAGTGGCTTTTTGTTGTAAATGAGAAGATCGAAGCAGTATTTCAGAGTGACTTTTAACTTTTAAGCCGATGCTCAGTGATGTTTTGTTGTGTGTTTATGTTGGCTGTTTTTTTCCATTGTGGGAAAAGTGTGCATTTTATTTATTTGTAAAACTGGTACTGAGATGGCAGGGTTGGCATGCACGTTCCATGTATAACCTAGTATTTATAATTTTTAGAGTGTGAATGTCTTCTTTCGTTGTTTTTTTCTTTCATGTGTCTGCTTTTTGTTGTTGTTTTGTTTTTAAAGTTTCAGATTGATGCCTTGATTGTTCGCAACACCAATGAATAGATTTGTTTTTACATTTTTAAATTGAGGTGAAATTTGTCCGTTGAAATTACACAGACAGTAGCAGTACTAGCACACACACCACTCACATTCCGAAACGCAACCTTTTTACATCTTCCTGTTCGTTTTGTTGTTGTTTCGTTTTGTTTAACATGGAAAAGTTACGAAACATTCTTTGGCTCTCTAGTTATGTGCATGTGTGAGAAATGATCAGCACGGATCAAATGGAGAGATTGACTGTGTTAACGCTGGAAGACTGTGATTGGACCGACCATGGGAGGTGTCCAGGTTGTTGTGATGTGCATCATGTATGCAGGAATTTTTTAGACCCCACCTTACTCCTTTTCCCCCCGCTCCCTGTCTTTGAAAGAATGATCCCCTTTCTTTGAAATCCCCCTTTTTTAAAGGAATAGTTTATCACCTATGCACGCCCCTTTTCACACCCTCTCCACAATTTGTTTGTTTTGTTTTGTTTTGCCTTTGGGAATGGCTGGTACCCACGTGTCATCATATCCGGCCACAAGGAGCGCCATATTATGGGAGACCGCCATCTTAGTCCTTACCTTTTTTTGAAAAATGCCAGATTGATGCTGCGTATTTGGCTGTTCCAATTCGAAACTTATCTAAACTGTATTTATAACATCTGGATGTTTTCTTTGCACATTTAGATAACATTTTCACTTTGTTTACACACAAATAAGGACTAAGATGGCGACACTTCCGTTGGAATGGTCGAGATGCGCATGCAGGTGAGTTGGAGCCATAGGGAGTGGGCAATATACTTATGAATGGCTACAGGTTCTGTTTCACTTCTCTCCCATTTGATTCTTGTGTGGTTTTTGTATTATTATGTTGAGCTTTCTACCCAGTGATTCCTTCGTGGCTGCCTTATCAATCCTGCTTTGAATTAATGAAATTCATTCATTGAGCAACATGTTTGGCTAGGAGTGCAAAAAAACTTAAGTCTTGAAAAGAACAACTCTGTCCTCGCTTTCTCAAAATGCAAATGTTCAAAGCAATTCATTAGAAAGGCATGAATCATTTTTAAGGAATTCATGTAGCAAGATGGAAATATCAAGGTTGGGTACAAACCAGTTGATATACAGGGTTAATGTTCAAGAGAACTAAGTGAACACATTTATAAACTTGCTTTTTTCCCCTTTTTTACAGAGAAATTAGATACAGAAACATTTACCAAGAAAAAAAATTCAAAACAACACCAAGGAGATATTTCTTTTGTTTCAGTTTTTAACCGCAACATTTAAAGGCAATAAGAACTAGGGTAAAAATGAGACTGAGAAACGACGTAAGAGTCCAAATTGATGTACATGGCTATGCCAGCGCACATTCAATGCATTTTGATGTTTGATCAGTCACCAAATCAATTCTTTCACCAGGCTGTTTTAGTATTTGCCGCGGGCGAGTGGCCTTGAATTTAAATGAAGGCCTTGAATAAGAGAGTTCACCGCAGCTGTGGGCAAAACATATGAGCTGTTGTGTAGTCCTGTCTGCACAACGAACGTCAGCGGCAAATGCCTTATTTATAGCTGCCAACCATTCCATATTTCCCGGAATGTTTATGTTTTCCAACTGCAATTCTACATTTCCGATTATGACAATAAAATTCTGGATTCCTAAATTGCAAGGAATTTTTTTTTTTTAAACCAATGTTGAATTCATGTTGAAGTCAGCGTTCCACAGCCAGTCCAAGCGCCTATCCAACATTTATAACCGGAAACTGTAATGTGCGCATGTGCAGTAAGCCTATGCTTCTCTGCAGATAACAAAATAGCGTGAAACAAAACCTCGAGTTTACTGAATCCGCCCCCTATCATTCTGGTTTGGGATTCTTGAAAGTTGGCAGCTATGCATATTTCCAGACTGATGTAAACCACTAGAGATAAGCATGAACTGATACAGTCAGCCTTGGAAGTCATTCTAGTATTCTTTATGTACAGTATTTGACATGGATCTAGCAGCTTCCGTCTCTCTTTTTTCATCCGTTATGTAATTTGTGTACTGCTTTTATTTTGTTTCGGGAGTCGCTCTCCTGAGATGTATACTAAAAACCTGATGCCAGCATGATAATTGGTGCTTTATATTTAATGCGTAAGTATAACAAATGGTTTCCTAACCCTACTTTCAAATAAGCTCACAGAGAGAGACAATTTATACATTGTTTACTTTTTAAATGCGAGAAATGAACATTTGTATCATTGACGTTTAAATATTTATTTTGGCAATGTTCACATTTTACCCCAAAAGAGATGGTAGGTAATCTGTTGGCGGAAGACGCCTTTGTTGCGCCTCTTTACCTTTACAAATTATCTTCTCTTTTGGGGTAATCTACAAAGATTTCGCTTCATCATGGTAAGTTTTAGAGAGAAGTGGGATGCCAAACGACTTACAACTGAGCTAAGGCTACTTACTTGAGGCACAGCCATGCTAAAAACAAAAAAAGCTAAAAAATGACGTCAATAAGCGGTTTCGTAGTGTGCGCCAGTATGCCATTGCGATTGGAAAAGAAAACAGAATAATAAATGAATAAACGGATTCCATTTTGTCTCGTCTTAACACTTTTTTTGTGACAGCTTTTGTACTGGTTTTATGAAATTGTGTCCCAAAATCATCATTTGCACTCATTTCAATCAAGCAAGTAACTTTATACATCGAAAACTATTGTTTAAAAAATTAATTGGTCAATTGTAGATTGATCGGATCATGATGTCCATTCTGAAGAATTTTGTTTCCTTTGTTTGACTTTTGAGGATTGACTGCCACACGTACACCACTTAATATTATGACGAGGTGTGATATTTATTCAGTCAAATAATTATTTAAAGAATGAAAGCAAGTTGTGGAATAAACTTAAAATAGTTGCATATATGCTATTGAATCTAAGATTTAGGACGTTAGTTACTTCACAAAATGCAGTCTGACTCTGAAAAAGAAAGCATGACAAACGGAGACGAATCATGGAGGTCATGTCACACAAAAAAGAGGCCGCAAATCTAGCCATTTTTATTAACAAGAAATATTATTTTAGAATGTAATCGCATACTGTTGGGCATCTCTTTAATTGTGCTGATAGATTCATCACAGGTTTTAATCAAGGTGTGAGATTGAACTCAGAATTAATTTTAAGTATTTTAGATATATGTTTTTAATTTCCGTAACTCTTTTGGTATACATCTCAAGAGAATGACCCATTGGTTAATTGATTAAACCAATGTTTGAAATGTACATGTACAAGCAAATGTCAGAACATTGCTGTTTTTAATCACTTTCATAGCTTTTTTCTTCCCTTTTTTTAATTTGACTTTTTTGTGTGCTTACAAATGATTTTGTTTGGGGGATTTTTTTTATATTATTTGCTGCAAGAAAGTGCTTCGTAAATGTCATTTTCAATGCATCAATCTAGATGAAATGTGGACAGGTGGTGCTCGAGTTTTCTTACTGTAACTTGAAATACAAAAGAAATTAGTTGTCATGATTGTGCCAGATGACTGACAAAAGAAATAAGTTGTCATGATTGTGCCAGATGACTGACAAAAGAAATTAGTTGTCATGATTGTGCCAGATGACTGACAAAAGAAATAAGTTGTCATGATTGTGCCAGACAACTGCCTGTTCCGTTCCACACGCCTTTAGGGGCCAGATGAACTATGGTGTGTCATGAGCTTTTAACGATACAGTATGAGGCTTTTCGTCCATCTCTCTTTGGTGCACTTGTCTGCCTATGTGTCTGCCTTACTCTGTTTGCCCGCCTGTCTGTCTGCCTGCCCAAATGTTTCTGCCTGCCTGTCTGTCTGTGTCTCTCTGTCTGCCTTCCTGCCTCTCTGTCTGAATTAGTGGACATTTGTTATTTTGTGTTACTTGATTTGACATTGTATCGCGAAAGTGAGAGAAGCACTTAAAATGAAATGCTGTGTGCGTGTGTGTGTGTGCTTGCATGCATGCATGTGTGTGTGTGTCTCTGTAACGCATGAATTCATAATGTCAGTGTGGAATGTATTATTATACTGAAGTGTAAATTAACAGAAAAAAATACTATGCTGAAATAAAACCTTGTCCAAGAACTCAGTTTCAAGCGTGTGTTTTCTGTATTGTGTTTTGAGTTATTGGTGCAGGTGGTAATGTGAGTTTTTTTGTTGTTTTTTTGCCTGTTTTGTGTGAATTTGTTTCATTAGTTTAATAGCAATCGTCTCAGATTGAAGAACTTTGAAATGATTTATAAAAGCATAAAGGACAAAATATAATATGTGGTGGAAATAATATTTTAAGCAAACAAACAAAACTTCACAGAATCATATCGTAATATGAAGAAAGCATGTTCATATATATTAAAACTGTTCACTATTTCCCATTCATTCAGATTTTATACAGATCAAAGTATGTTATTGTTAAACGTAAAAATGTTGGGTAAAGAAAACAAGGTACCTGTGAAAGGGAAAACTCCAACGTTTCGTGCCTTAATCAATAGCAGGAGCAGGATGCAAGAAGAAAAATAAGAAGAAGAAAGCTGAATTTTTAAATATGAACACAGGACAAAATTGAAGACTTGAAATTACTGATGAGATAAATAATGATGAATTAGAAACCACAACACAATGTGCCATTAGCTATGCTTTTCTTGGAATATTGAAAGGGAAGTTTGTCATAAAATCCTAACACTGTTTGACAACAGCTTGAAACAACGTCAGAATCCATTCAACATGTTTGTTTTCGGTGTGGTTATAATATATACTACTCAACAAAAGTTTAGTACCACTTTTTTTACAAGCGCACAAAAGAAAGATGGCTCAATCAAATCATCTCAAATTTTGCAGTTAAGTAATTCAATGACGTGTGTACATAAATCTCAAATTTCTTTGTATGCGCGTTATTACTTTAGATACAGTGGCTCAACAAACAACGCCGCCCCCCAAATTTGAAAGTCACACAAATATGGTAGTCAAAACGGGTCACAATTGGGTGTGTCCACAGTTTTTGGCAAGGCAAACAATTTACACGATGTCTCATGAACAACACCCTAAGTTGTCAAGGAAGCCCGGAGGAACTGCGCCTACATGACTACAGCTTATTGCTGTTTGGGTGGACAACCCGATTTTTACCTGGCCAGAGGCCGAGGTATTGCGATCGGTCTGTGTGTCTGTGTATCGATTATCTTAAAAACTACTGTTTGGATTTTGATTAAAATTGGCAGAGGGGTAGACAGCTTGAAAAGGAAGCTTCCTTTCGTTAATCAACACCGTGCTGACCTTCACCTTGAAGTTTGACCTTGAAAACCGAAATTTCCTTCTTTGGGCTATGTAATTTCCCCCCAGCTTTATTTCGTGAACTAGTGAACAGAATGATCAATCGCTTCAAATTTTGTGTGGTGGTGTACCATGGTGCAAGGAAGTTTGTATAAAAGTTCAGCTGTATCTCGTGAACTACTGAACAGAATCGCTTCCAATTTTGGGCTATGTATTTTATGCGTTCTGTAGCGGTGGAAAGTGGTATGTTTATTGGGGGGTAGGGGGGGGGAGAGGACATCACTCAGTGCAAGGAAGTTTGTATAAAAGTTCAGCTGTAGCTCGTGAACTACTGAACAGAATCGCTTCAAATTTTGGACTATGTATTTTATGCGTTCTGTAAGGGTGGAAAGTGGTGTGTTTATTGGGGGGGGGGGAGGGGGGGGGACAGGACATAACTCTGGCCGGGTATGCATTGTCACAATGCGTTGCTGCCGCTCGGCGATGCCCTTGTGAGTAGCTGCGATTTGTGATTGTTAACTTAGGGGGTAACGTTACTTGTTGAGCTTATGCTTCAAAACTAATAACTGATTTAAATGTGTATAAAAAATACAATTAATTGGAACAGCCATTTTGGTTTTGCGGTCTTGTGAAGAAGAGTTACTAAACTTTGTTGATCTCTGTAATATGCGTATCATACTTAGACACGAAAATGAGCACAGAGTGTAACCCAATGTGTTGTGTTTCACATGCACCTATGTTTTCCTCTGTAGACATCTCAAGACTGGTGTACGGAGCAATAGAATGTATGGACCATTTGGTAAAATCATGGACTTTTAAACTGCATTCAAGACACTGTCTATTGGGGACAAGCGATGAAAACGCCCTCGTCACATGCAAGGTTAATACATAAACAAATGTGTACAGCATTCACCGACTCACCAACTGTCCTCAATAAGCAGTATGCTGAAAGTCCATTATTTTACTAAACGGTCCCTATATTTTATTGCTCAGTACACAAGCCCTAGATTGTCTACAGAAGCAAACATAAGTTGATGTTCAAAACAAAACATCTGGTCACACTGAATGCTCATTTTTATGCCTAATTGTGATACCCACACAGAGATCAACAATAGTTAAGTACCTCTTCTTTACAATGTTTTATGCACGTGTGAAAAAGTGGTACTTAACGTTTGTTGAGTAACACATATGCCAAAGGGCACTATCAACTGTCTGGGGTGAAAGCCAGAAGGGATTACCACAAAAAGAATGAGGACGGTGGATAATACTTTCTGGTTTTCACCCAACAACAATGGTAGTATTTTCTGGCACATACATAATATTCGATTTATACTCTTATCATTCGACGTCCTTATTTTTTAGTACAGAAATACAGATGGGGTTCTCTTTAGTTAATGAACATGTCACTCTGGTCATAAGGTTTTGGTTGGGGTTTTTTTTGTGTGTGTGTTTTTGTGGTGACTATTTCAAACTCTGTTGAACAGATTTCTCCCACATAGTTTTTTATTTATTTTACACTTTACTATCCTTCAATCTGTGCTGAAAGTAGTGTGTCATTTCTGTACACCGGGCCATGAGATCCTGTTCTGAGGAGCAGAGACGCCCAAGTCTCAAAAACTGGCTGTATATGGTGTGTTTTGTTTGCAGTGCTGTGGATGTGCTGATTAATTTTGTAATGTAAGTAGTTGTGTACGTCGGTTGGTTTGGTGTGTAAGTCAGTTTGCAGCAGGCCATTCCTGAGTTTGATCAAGATATCAAAAAAAGCTATTCCCTGTCTAGATGAGCTCATTGTGAATTTGATGGTCCTATGGGTCGAATTGAGGTAAGCTACAAAACGATCCAACTCTTCTTGTGTTCCTCTCCATGAAACAAAAATATCATCTAGGAAACGTTTCCATGCATCATCAGAAATGGGCACCGGGCTGTTGTCAAGTAGTTTTTCTTCCAGCCTGTGACAGCGTAAAATGTAACAACGGCGCAAAATGTAACAATTGTTACATTTTGCGCGGGCTGCCCGCGCAAAATGCAACAATTGTTACATTTTGCGCTAGGCGCCCACCTTTTGACGAAATTAGCAAACAAAATGGCAGAGTTTTTCGTCATTACAGATCAAATTGAAGTAAAATCTTCAAGGAGTTGATGAATTTGTCTTCATCATAATATACCAAATCGAAACATAAAAAAAAGTCTACATCTAAATTTCCAAATGTTTGCTTGCTTGCTTGTTTGTTTCACTCGTTCTTCATTCGATTTAGCATTATTACTTATTATTACAAGGTGCAAAGTAAGCCTGAGATGCACTCTATTCCAGATGTAAGAAAAGGTCTTTATCATAAAAAATACATTAATCTTCTTCACATTTAGATAAAAACGTTAAATATGGGATGACTGAAGAAACCTTGAAAGAAACAAGCTACAATTTTTAGCAGTTTTTAACCTGCGGCCAAAGCTAAATCAACTTGTGGTTAACAGGGGATAGCCCATTACAGCACGTTAAGCAGAGCTTATCAACTTAATATTCAGATGATATGGGTGCTCATGGAAGTGCGTCATAATAGTCAGCATTTTTGACAACCTAGTATGTTTTCTTTATTGCATCCGCATTTTCATTGTTACTTATAAACTCCCCAACATTACACCTAAGGCATTTTGTCACAGTATCAACTAAATTTGACTCGCGACACTCTAAACCTTGAAAGGCCATGGCCGTAGTATTGTTAAAAGCAAACTTTATAAACCCAACATTGACCCCAAATAGGACACAGCCCACCTGAGTCTTTATTGTGTGCCAAAATGACAAATGACAAATGATTTATTATTTCAGACACCCCAATGGGGGTACAAGAAAATACAATCAAAAACAATGCGCGTGCCCCTTTATATACTCAAAAAGCGAACTTGGGCCAGGGATCACATTTGGGGTAGCTTACAAGTAGCTGTGTTTAAAGACCGACCTCATGACGTCTTTTCATGCAATTAACTGTCGGTGAAATTTGATAAGATTCTTATTGTGTGACATTCAAGCCATGCCTTTCAACCATGGGTATTTCGCTTCATATTGTTGTGAGCGTTTTTGTTGTTGTTGTTTTTCGGGGGGGGGGGGGGGGGGGGGGGGGGGGGGGGGGGGGTACTAAGTTATCGGCGTGCGTGAGAGAGAGCGAGAGAGAGAGAGAGAGAGAGAGAGAGAGAGAGAGAGAGAGAGAGAGAGATTCGAAGGAAAATAATGATAAATACAGTTCAGAAAATATCCTGGCTGTGATTTGTTACATCCATAAACACAACAGTAATTCGGCATTGTTCAGGCGGGAAAAAAACCGCTGTACCCAAGAAGAAAGGAAGAAAGAAATAACACACGAAAGAAAAAAATCAATAAAACAACCTGCATACTTTGCACCTTGTAATAATAAGTAATAATGCTAAATCGAATGAAGAACGAGTGAAACAAACAAGCAAGCAAACAAACATTTGGAAATTTAGATGTAGACTTTTTTTTTATCTTTCGATTTGGTATATTATGATGAAGACAAATTCATCAACTCCTTGAAGATTTTACTTCGATTTGATCTGTAATGACGAAAAACTCTGCCATTTGTTTTGCTAATTTCGTCAAAAGGTGGGCGCCTAGCGCAAAATGTAACAATTGTTACATTTTGCGCGGGCTGCCCGCGCAAAATGTAACAAAATCGAACATTGTTACATTTTGCGCGAGCAGCCCGCGCAATATGTAACAATTGTTACATTTTGCGACGTTGTTACATTTTACGCTGTCACACCAGCCATCCCATGTACAGATTGGCTACCAATAGGCGCCGGTGGTGGTAGCTAATTTGTACACGGAAACCCAACCATATATCTCCTCTGCAAACAATATGGAAACCCAACCATATATCTCCTCTGCAAACAATATGGAAACCCAACCATATATCTCCTCTGCAAACAATATGAAAACTCAACCATATATCTCCTCTGCAAACAATATGAAAACTCAACCATATATCTCCTCTGCAAACAATATGAAAACTCAACCATATATCTCCTCTGCAAACAACATGGAAACTCAACCATATATCTCCTCCGCAAACAATACAGAAACCCAACCATACATCTCCTCCGCAAACAATACAGAAACCCAACCATACATCTCCTCCGCAAACAATACAGAAACCCAACCATACATCTCCTCCGCAAACAATACGGAAACCCAACCATACATCTCCTCCGAATATTTCTTACCTCCAGCATTTCTTTTGCGGATGGGATATTATGCGGTTGGGATATGCGTATGGGTTTCCGCATATATATGTGCACACAGATTTACAGTCGCTTTTAATGTGAAAAGCCATCAAACTGTTTTCCATTCCTGTACAAAATCAATTAGCATAATTACAGCCTCCACTCAATTGGCTCTCAGACAACTGATAAAAGCCATTGGGATTCATCATGGAAAGGCCAAAGCCAACCAGTAGGAATGTAGGACATTTCGATGGCTTGGAGTCAAAACGGACTATCTCTAGATAGCCCATTGACGTATTATTGGACTTATTACAAAACCTAATAACTTGTATCAAGCAATGACTGCAGAAATATAAACAGGGGGTTATGCTTTTTATATTTCTGCAGTCTTTTTCTTATACAAATTATTAGTTTTCGTGATATGTTCAATATTATGTCAATGGACTATCTAAAGATAGTCCGTTTTGACTCCAAGCCATCGAGTTATTTATTTATTTTGTGATTGAATCCCGTGGGGATATTGGGGAATCTTTTGCAAGATAATTCCCCCATCTTCTGGAAGCTCTGTGCTTGTAACTTCCTCTAATCTGGTACTCTCTTTGACTCTGCCTTTTCCCTTTGCTTTCTGTCATCTACTATCTTTCTGCCTTACCGGTCCATTCTCCTGCCTTTTCTTTTTTCAAGAAACACTTTCCTCCAGCCGAAGTCGGACTTGCTGGGCCTCGCATAACGGCAGCATGACGCATCTGCGCTCATAATTGATAGGAAACTGTCTGAGCGATCGACGAAGAAGAATCCAGTCTACCGTAACCGTAGTATGCAAACAAACAAAATGAAGCCAGAACATTGGGTTTTTTTTCTGGCAGTTCTAATTATCGTTCAAAAGAGGCCGAAGAAAAAAAACATACATATTTAACACCCGCGTGAAAGCAGCAAGAGTAATATACTTTAGTTCTTCATTCTGAAGCTTCAAGTTTCCCGTTTTGCGCTCCAGTGATTCTTCAACACAATAGTTTTACTTGGACAATGCGGGCGCCTGTCAGTAATGTTTAAGAAGTGTGCGTGTGTGTGTGTGTGCGTGTGTGTGCGCGTGTGTGTGCGTGTGTGCGTGTGCGTGTGTGTGTGTGTGCGTATGCGTGCGTGTGCGTGCGCGTGTGTGTGTCTGTGTTGTTGCAGTTATTGATGGTAGTGATGGTGGTGTCTCTCTCTCTCTCTCTCTCTCTCTCTCTCTCTCTCTCTCTCTCTCTCTCTCTCTCTCTCTCTGTCTCTCTCCCCGCGTGCACACACACACACACACACACACACACACACACACACACACACACACACACACACACGCACGCACACACACACATATAGAGAAAAAGATACATGCATAAGTCTACATACATACATACAGAGAGAGAGAGAGAGAGAGAGAGAGAGAGAGAGAGAGAGAGAGAGAGAGAGAGAGAGAGAGAGAGAGAGAGAGAGAGAGAGAGAGAGAGAGAGAGAGAGAGAGAAATACATGCATAAGTCTACAAACATACCCACATACAGAGAGAGAGAGAGAGAGAGAGAGAGAGAGAGAGAGAGAGAGAGAGAGAGAGAGAGAGAGAGAGAGAGAGAGAAATACATGCATAAGTCTACAAACATACCCACATACAGAGAGAGAGATCGAGAGAGAGAGAGAGAGAGAGAGAGAGAGAGAGAGAGAGAGAGAGAGAGAGAGAGAGAGAGAGAGAGAGAGAGAGAGAGAGAGAGAGAGAGAGAGAGAGAGAGATCCCATGCATAGCTTTTGTATATCGATTGATAAAAAGAGTAGCAGGCGGTTCTTTGAGAATAAGTATGTATATTTGAAGACGGTGGACAATGGAAGTCAAAGCACAAGGCATCACTTTTACTGGAGGAAGATGGAAGTCGATTGTATGCATAGGCCCTGCTGTCATGGGAACACCATGTTGTCAATGAAGGCCGTCGTACAGTGTTGGTGATTCATTTAGCGACTGAGCCGTAAACTTCATTTCTGCTAGTATCTTTTCTCTAAAAAGAGGAATTTGACTGGGTTGTTTGTTGCTTTTTTCTCTCTCTCGGTATTTATTTGGTTAGAGAGGTTGCAATGCTTATTGTGAAATCTTATTTATTCTCGATCAATTGTTGTGCCATCAATACTGATAAATGTAACGGCATTTCTTAATTTCCTAAGCGTGTAATGTTAACCAGATTATGTAATTATGAAGCATTGGCATAACACCAAAACAGTTTTTTAAAAAAACATTGAAAAAAACTACAAGACGAAATGTTTGAACATACGTCTAGTATTTTTCTTTTTCTAAGATGCCTTAATAGTAAGCTAGTTTGTCAAAGAGGAATTTGACTTTTTTCTTGGTAATTATTGTGTTGTTCTTCTTCCATTCAGTATCCACAATCAACAATTTGATTTTTTTCATACTGTTTGGTCGAGGTCCGAAGGTCGCACACAGAACAAAAACAAATCAAAATAACAACCCTAATCTACAGTGACCCAGCCAGCCAAGCACCGTAACTGGAAGTTTTGTTGGTTTAATGTTGGATTCATTGTGTGTTTAGTTGACCCGACCGTGAGGGACACGAAGACATTAAGAGGCCGCGAGGCCTAGTTGTCTTCATTCTCTGACCTGACCTGTGAGCCGGCTACTCGTCTCCAACAGGTACGTTGGACATATTTTGTTTTTTTGTGGAAATTGGTGGAGATTTAAAATACCGTATCAGGAACTAGAGCGTGAAGACGCTAAATCACCAGCGTTTTCGCCTTCAATGACCTTGACCTTTGACCAATCACCTTCATTTTTTCACTTGGCCTAGATATCCTAACTACCTAACCGCATGCAAACTTTGAGGGTTCTAGGTCTCTCCGTTCAAACGCTATCATGGCGGCTGGTATTGATACGTGATAGCTTAGAGTTCATCTATGTCATTGTTATTTGAATACAGTGGGAGAGGGGGGGGGGGGGGGGGGGGGCAAAACTGATTTAAACCCAGAATGCCCTGGCTTCCGTCTAAAGAGGGAATTCGATTTGATTGTTTTCTAAAGCTGATCAAAAGCGAGAAATAAGAAAGGACACAGTTTGGGTCCGAGTTGAATCCCATTCCTTGTCTAGCGTTATTATTAACCCCTTGACTGCCATCAACGTATGACGTACTGACTGTGATGACGTCATCAAATGAAGAGGAATAACCCTGATATCATGGCTTTTTCTCTAACAGAGTCAAGAGAGTAATATCCCCAGACCATTTTGCTAGATTGGCTCTATCAGTTGTCTTTTACAAGGCATGATTTGCCCAATGATTTTTTTCTTGAATTTTCTCTGGCAGTCAAGGGGTTAAGCAGCCGCGAGGCAAAAGTTGCTTAATGTTTCACTGGTGTCTGTATGTCTGTTTGTGGTTGACTGTGTGGCTTTGTTAACACGATAGGGTTTGAACGGATGGACCTAGGGAGCTCAAATGTGGCATGCGGATAGGTAGTTAGGATATCTAGACCAAGTTCGAAAATGAAAGTCATTGGTCAAATGTCAAGGTCACTGGAGCCGAAAATGCTGCAGCGCGGCTGGTTCACCTAGCGTTTGTTGAAAGAGTATATTTTAAAAAATGTTCTGAAAAAAAATCATCATAATAAAATAATGAACACGGTCAACTCTTAATTTTAGAATAGTAATAATACATGTATTAAGTTTATAACTTAACTGTGTTTAAGGTTTATTTCAAATCTGTTAATAATCTTTAAAACCAGTCTGTTAAAATCAACGGTAGAGAAAGCAACACATAGAACTGAGTAAACTGGAATAATAACGCCTATAGGCCTATCTGAATCACAGTCCAGAGTAACTTCAAATTTGAATTGACTGTTTTATGGGATTTTGCCGAGGTTCATTAAAATCAGTTCACAACTTTTTTTCGAGTAATCTTATCAACAGACAGACATAAATACGGGCAGAGAGATAACGGACAGATAATTGCCGATAAACGGCAGGTGGACATTACTAGAAGAAGAAGAAGAAGAAGAAGAAGAAGAAGAAGAAGAAGAAGAAGAAGAAGAAGAAGAAGAAGAAAAAAGAAGAAAAGGAGAAGAAGAAGAAGAAGAAGAAGAAGAAGAAGAAGAAGAAGAAGAAGAAGAAGAAGAAGAAGAAGAAGAAGAAGAAGAAGAAGAAGAAGAAGACGGAGAAGAAGAAGGAGAAGAAGAAGAAGAAGAAGAAGGAGAAGAAGAAGAAGAAGAAGAAGAAGAAGAAGAAGAAGAAGAAGAATCATCATCATCATCATCATCATCATCATCATCATTTCCAGCACTGGCAGCAGCTATTTCTATTTCTTTCTTTGGCTTTTATTGTTAGTAGCTTACAATGTGTAGTATCGAAGGTAAAGATGTGAAAATATTGATGACAGCATCAGATCCTACAATACTATTTATAACTTTGATGATTTGTTTCAGACAGCTGCCATGGATCCTTCCTGGTTGCTGTCTGTTTTGTTCATGCAAGGTAAACTGAACAATCTGGTAGAGTTTTCAACTCAACTAGTAGATATCTCAATTGCGGTTTCAAACAGTAGAGATCGCAAGTTCAATCTCTACTAGGGGAAGACGGGGTAAAAAGCGCATGGGCGGGTAAGAAGCCCACCCCAATTATCTCATGAAATGAAGCAAATTTCAGTCTCATTTTGCCCATGAGACGAGCGTTAATGTCTAGCATTCGTCTCATGGGCAAATTTGACTGAAATTTTCTTTATTTCATGAGATAATTGGGGTGGGCTTCTTACCCGCCCATGCGCGTTTTACCCCGTCTTCCCCTAGTAAGATTTTAAACTCTACTAGTAGAGATCGCAATTAAGATCGCAATGTAGAAAGGTGGCAGAGTGGTTAATTAAGACGTTCGCCTGCCAAATGTAATGCGTGACTGCAGCGTGAGTGACCCGGGTTCGAATCCCGGCCTCGCCCTTTCTTTCTAGTTTGACAGGAAAATCGAACTGAACGTCCAGTCCTTTGGACTAGTCTTACCGGTGCGCTTTTTACGCACGTAAAAATCCCATGGCAGTTGAAAGTCGGTAAGAGCAGGGAGTAACCCCGCTGCCTGGTATGGCCAAATTGATAGCTAGGTTTTCCAAGTGTGCCCACACACCCTCCTCACCCTGTGCCCCACCCCCCACCCCAAAACAGGGTAGGCGCTGCACTTGCGTCGACGCACTCTCCGGGGGAGAGCAGCCCGAATTTCACAGAGACTGTGACTAGAATATAAAATACCAACAAAAATACCAAACTGCGATCTCAACTACTTGAATTTAAAACTCTACTAGTTGAGTTAAGACCCTTCTACTAGGAGAAATCAAAATCTAAACGTTTATGGATTTCATTTCGAAGAAAGAGCGAAGTTTGCACTACCCCTGTTGCTATTAATAGAGCAAAGCTTGAATTGTGCCCAATATTACTGTATTTGACTTACTTCAATAAATGAATCCATGTCTCCACTCATTTTGTGTCTATCTGGTGGTTGTTGTTGTTGGGGTTGGGGTTGGGGTTGGGTTTTTTGTTTGTCTTCTTTGTGTCTGTCTGCTATTTGTTCGCCTAGTCCTACAAAATCGGAGAAGTCCTCTGGAACGAAGACTCCCTGTGACTGCGTTTTCGTGTGTTTGCGCGCACGCACGCGCGCGTGTGTGTATGAGTGTGAGTGTTTGCGCACACGTGTCTGTGTGTGTGTGTGTGTGTGTGTGTGTGTGTGTGTGCTCGCGTGCGTGTGCACACATATACATGTTTGTCCTCAGTCACCTTGACCCATGGCCTCAATTCAACAACCTTCACCTTGTACACACAACCCTTGGTGACGTGGCAGAGCGCAGTGTCGTTCTGCAGACACCAGAACCAAGAACTGATCCGGGTGAAGACAGAGATGGAACACTATTTTCTGCAATGGAAAGCTCAGAATACCGACAAGCCCTGGTACAATAAAAAGTGAGTGGCTTCCCTTTGGTTTTTCTGTTGTTAGGGGAAGACGGGGTAAAAAGCGCATGGGCGGGTAAGAAGCCCACCCCAATTATCTCATGAAATGAAGCAAATTTCAGTCTCATTTTGCCCATGAGACGAGCGTTAATGTCTAGCATTCGTCTCAGGGGCAAATTTGACTGAAATTTTCTTTATTTCATGAGATAATTGGGGTGGGCTTCTTACCCGCCCATGCGCTTTTTACCCCGTCTTCCCCTACCACACATCTCAGATCTGTGTTTGAGACACAAGTCATTTCAAAATGTACAGGCTAGGGATGAGCTTTGATAACCTTGATATAATGTGGGGCGCTCGTAAATCATTGTCAGCAGAACGAAAGAGAAAGAGACCACGGGTTTGAATATAGGGGAAGACGGGGTAAAAAGCGCATGGGCGGGTAAGAAGCCCACCCCAATTATCTCATGAAATGAAGCTAATTTCAGTCTCATTTTGCCCATGAGACGAGCGTTAATGTCTAGCATTCGTCTCATGGGCAAATTTGACTGACATTTTCTTTATTTTATGAGATAATTGGGGTGGGCGTCTTACCCGGCCCACGCGCTTTTTACCCCGTCTTCCCCTACAACTTAACGGCTGGTCGTAACATCGCCATAGTAGTAGGCCTATACATGACTTCCGGTTAATCAAAGTCACTATAAAATACAACAAATGCAACAAATACTTGTAGCGGCATGTTAACTTGTGGCGGTACCATAGCCGATGAGGTTTAATTAACCGAGGCGTGGTCACCGCTACAGCTATCTGTATTAATTTTTAAAAATCGGGACTCTACTGGTTTTGTACTGCCTCCGGGCATTGCCTCCAGTATTGTTCCCACCATGTTTGTATTTACAAATGTCCCATATGTGTCTGGTTCAGACCGAGAGGACGTAAAATACCATTTTCGCCAAATACTTGTAGCGGTGCCATAGCCGATGAGGTTTAACCGAGGCGTGGTTACCGCTACACCTATCTGCATTAATATAAAAAAATCGGGACTTTACTGGTTTCGTACTGCCTCCGGGCATTGCCTCCAGTATTGTTCCCACCATATTTGTATTTGCAAATGTCCCATATGTGTCTGATTCAGACCAAGAGGACGTAAAACACCATTTTCGTCGCCAAAGTCACTATAAAACTTCGGTCCATAATTTTTACTTTGTAAGCCCCACATGGCCGAAAGGCCAAAGAGGGCGTAAAACATTATTTCTTCTTCTTTTACTCTGTAAACGGTTTTAACACTATAACTTTGAGTATGAAATTGGCCAACTTTGTAATTTGCTATGTGAGCAACACACATTCAGGCAGCAAGTAGGCCTACTTCGTAACACATCGAGGTTACTTTAGCTCCAATATAAGCGACAAGAGAAATTTGAAATGACGATGATTAATAAATATCGCCCAAATATGACGCCTACTGAGTAAATCCTAAATATAGGGCAAGAACACTCAGGAGTGTCCAACTCGTGAAGTGAATGATCCCGTTTTCTTCAATCATATTCAGAAGTATAGGGGAAGACGGGGTAAAAAGCGCATGGGCGGGTAAGAAGCCCACCCCAATTATCTCATGAAATGAAGCAAATTTCAGTCTCATTTTGCCCATGAGACGAGCGTTAATGTCTAGCATTCGTCTCATGGGCAAATTTGACTGAAATTGTCTTTATTTCATGAGATAATTGGGGTGGGCTTCTTACCCGCCCATGCGCTTTTTACCCCGTCTTCCCCTAGGCCTAAACACGACTTAAACTAATGGTGGTGTCTTGCTGTTTTGTCTTTTTTAACCCTTTCGCCGCCAACGTCACATTTTTGTACCACAATGATTGAACACCCATGTCAGTAAAAACCTTGAATTCAGGGTCATGTTATTCAATAATATCTGCATTCTTGATTTGGGGAGTTAAGGATAGGCCTTTTTATAAGCATGTAGTAAAGGAATCCCCAATATTTCAAACAAAATTTGTTCTTTACCCAATGTAACTTTATTGGATAATTTTGGCTAAAACATGGATGGCGGCGAAAGGGTTAATATAATTCCACAGACCACTTATTGTTTGAAAGCTTATCCCTTAAATTAACCATTAATGCGCTACGTTAAAGGATTTGTTTTTCTTTTGAGGTATATCGCCATGTAGAAGCAAGCCTACATTTGACATGAAGGAAGAAAATGAAACACAACATTCGTTAATGCCATGAAAAAAAAAGAAGAAATCCCAGCGGGTAGATAACACACAATTCAGCAGCATACAGTGCGATTAACATGAACATTTTTACGCCTCATCAAATGAATGCCCTAAACATTTTTAAATTAATTTTTTTTTTTTTTAAACACGCATGAGAACACACACACACACACACACACGCGCGCGCGCGCGCACAACACACACGCGCGCGCGCAGGCACCAACACCCAGACATGCACAGACCAGGTCATGAGGGGAGGACACAGTATGTATGATTCAACATTCATGAATAATAAACAGTAAACATGAAGAAAACAGAGGGGGGGGGGGGGGGGGGGGGGGAGAGAGAAAAAAGGTTTGTTGACTAAAGGTTTTAGTGCGGACAGTGGGGATACTATTAGCCGTTTTATCGAAGCCGGTTTGCAAGAGTGAATGCGCTTGTTTATCTCTAGCGCGCGGAGTCGCGAAAAGTGATCTACTCACTTCCGAGCCGATGGGGCTGAATGTTTGCCTGACGACAAGTAATGGGCAAAGAACAACCAAAGATGTGCGTGCAGCTTGCAGATCTCGCATTGAATCTCTGACACACAATTTTGTCACTGATTTTTTTTAAATTAATCAGCTCTACTTTTACACAACACTGTGTGTTTCTCATAACAGATCACGATCTTATTTGTTTGGCTCAGTTGTGATTATTTATTCGATCACAAACCCTGCAACTGAGCAAACTCATACTGTCTTGCACGAAAAAGCCACAGAACATAACTTTTTTCATTAGCTTAGGCGGTTCCTTTTCTATTATGTTTCATAATGTTGGGTGTCCGCTGATCGGGACCTGACTGGCTGGGTCACTTAGCTTAGGGTGATGATGCTCTTTCTCTCAGTGCTTAAAATCAGTGTTTATCCCAGGATAGTTAGTAAATCTTCCCCACAAAAAGGGGAGGGAAGGGGGCAGTTAGGTAGGCTTCGTTACATTTTTTTTTTCAAAACGGTTTTGGTAAAAGTGAAATACATTTGCCTGCTATTGTGATCATGAAACCACGCCCAAAAAAATTACATACACGTTTGCCTATTCAAAACACGTTTGCCTAGTAGTGAGGAAGGGGGGAGGTTCGTACGAAAAGGTTTTGAGACTTTCGGGGCTGGTATGATTTTATTCAAAATTAATGCGCATGCACAGGTGTACTTTGCTTTATAACAGCATTAAATACAAATACACTGACACAACAAAGTAAGACGTATTCACATTATTTTAACCAACACTATCTGGGTATCCCCACAAATCCTCTCAATTTCAGACAAAATTTAAAAATAATTTGTATGATTCAATCTCATTCCCAGTATGTTGCACTACCAATGATGTCAATTATTCACTGATTCTCATGTTCCCTCCCATGTGCCTGTAATCTTTAGGACTGCAGGATGTAAAGGAGAAATTTGCTATTCACGCTTTTTTTTAAAAAAAAGAGGGTTATTTTGGATTTTCAAAGGGTATACAAACAGCAAGTTTGTAACAAGAAAGTGTACTGCATACTGATATTTCTCCTGGGGCGTTGAAATGGTGTGCAAATTATGAAATGTGTAGTAAGAAAATGTACTTTACTTCCACCCCTCTCCCAGTGCTTGAAATAAGAAACTGTGCATAAGCCATCACCCCAACAACCTGGGATAGTGCACCCAGTACTCAGAAGTGAAATAGTACACGCTAAGACATTGTTTGGCCTGCGCTAGATCTATTTATTTAAAAACAAATAATAACAAAATAAATAATAAATAATGTTTTAAAAGAACTTAATCAGCTTTTAAGCCCAAAACAAGTCACTCTTTCCATTACAACACAACTGTTGTAAGTAGGCCTACAACATACAATTAAATTACATGGTTATGGAATCCACAACAATTTACTTAATATGGATAGAAGACTTTTCATGTAACAGAACTCAGTATTGTAATAGTAAAGATGTGAAATCAGTCTGTAGGCTGCACATGTTAGCAGTAGTGTTCCTCAAGGTAGTATTCTAGGTCCTTTTAAAAAAACTTATTTTATGGATGCCTAGAGAGAGAGAAAAAATAGAGATTTTACGCCTTCTGAAACAATGGATGCCTAGGTGTCTGTCACTGTTTTACAGCTTCTATCACCTACCACCACTGAAAACAAATTTCAGTCCAGCCCTGTAGTTCTAAGTAGAATAGCAGTAGCTTTATCTGCTATGTGAAAGTCATAGTCAGCTGACTCAGTCAGTGACACACACACACACACACACACACACACACACACACACACACACACACACACACACACACACACACACACGCACACACGCACTGTGACACACACACGATACATTGTTTGTCTTCTTTTTATATATAGATGCCTAGGTGTCGGTCACTGCTTCACAGCTTCTATCACCTACCACCAATGAAAACAAATTTCAGTCCAGCCCTGTAAAAGTAGAATAGCAGTCGCTTTATCTGCTATGAAAAGGTTATAGTCAGACACAACTGACTCAGTCAGTGACACACACACACACACACACATGATAAATTGTTTGTCTTTACAATATACGACTGTATACCCTCTCGACCTTCACGCGCCTCTGTGTGTGTGTGTGTGCGCGTGCGTGTGTGTGTGTGTGTGAGTTGTGTTGTGTGTGTATGCGAGTTGTGGTGTGTGTGTGTGAGTGAGTTGGTGACCCAGTATTTCTCACCACCACTATCAAGCACATTTTTGTCGCTTATTTTTAAATTTTTATCTGGAAGGACCAACGTCCTAGTCGTGGATTTTAAAAAGGCCTTTGATAAGATTTATCACTATCTCCTTATGAATAATTTCGCCACTATGGGATCAGAAGTTCAGTCAATAGATTAATTGAGAGCTTCCTTGCAGGCAGGCAGGAAAAAATAGTTGTTGATTGAGCTGCATCCGAAGCTATCCCTGTAGAATCAGGAGTCCCCCAAGGATCTGTGCTTGGGCCGACCCTTTTCCTGTTGGCATCAATGGTCTTTCGAGGCAACTATCTTCCAACTTCCTTTCTCTTTGTGGACGACTCTGTCACCGAGCTGTGGACCCTCCCAGAGACCTCAATGATCTCCAACCAGACCTAAATGAATTAGCATCATGGGAAAACAAATGGATGTCCTTCCATCCCGACAAATGCAAGAGCCTCCATGTGATCAGGAAGAAAAATCCCCTGATAAAGAACTACCAACTATATGGCCAGGACCTGGATTGGATAGAGATGAAAATAAATGTCTGGGCTTTACAATATCACAAGACCTTAGATGGGACACCCACATCTCAAATGTGCGCAGCAAAGTCAGTAAGACCCTTGGCTTCCTCCATCGCAACTTAAAAGTAGAGTTAGTCAACATCAAGGAATTTGCATATAAGGCAAGTAGTAAAAGTCACTGGTTAACCCATTCTAGAAAGGTGCCTGCTATGCCATAGCATTGCCTCTTTAAACTGATGTAAAACTATATATATATATATATATCTGTACATGTGTGCGTGTGTGTGTGTCACTGTGCGAGCCCCTTCCCCCATCCGCCCCACTTTACTCCCACCCTTCTAGTTCTACCCATTCCCAAATCATAGTGAAAATCCTTCATCCACGACCCACCTACCCTCTAGTAGAATCCCCCGTTTGCTTGCATGCCCCCTTTCCCCTCAACCATATCAAAATTCAAACTCAGATTATTTTATTTGTTGTAAAACCATCAAAGGAATTATCGAACAAACCAAAGCATACGGCGCTCTCGCCACACCGTAATTATTTACACAGATGTGGTAAACAGTAAACACATTATCGTCATAGGCCTACCATGAAAAGAAACAAAACAAAAAGCGCAGGGTAAAGATGGTGACAAAGTAAATGTTATTGAAGCAAATAAGGAGTAGTAAAACTCGCGTAATCACGTATAGGGACAGCAAAACATTCATGTTCGTATCAACATCGCGATTTATCGTCAGAAGTGGCGTCTGCGACGCAAACAGAAACAGGAAAGTCGATCTACTATCTACGGTAGCTGCCCAACTCGCCACCGGAAGTTATAGCAAACAAAGGGACTGTATCAGTGAGCCACCAAACCAAGGGAAGTAACAACCCCACCTAAAACGGCTAATAGAGACGGGTGTCAGATGAGAAACGCAGAGCTCGAGACGGTGTGTAGAGATGTAACAGATCAGTGAGATATTCGGGTCAGGAGGACTCGATAGATTTGAAGCAGAGAGCAATTTTGTCGGTTATTTTGTGCTGAACATGGAGCCAGTGGGGAGAACGCAGCAGTGGAATGACATGGTCAGTTTGAGAAGAACGGAAGATGATGTGGGCAGCATTATTTTGAACTTTTGTGAAATTTGTTGATGAGGTGTGAGAGGGAACCATACAAGGTAGCGAAACCAATGGAATGAATTAACATAGAGTGCATGCGTAAACACACAACACATAGCAGGGTAGACTTCGAGAGTAAGAATATCTGGTTCCATTATAGACGGCGGCAGATGTAAAATGGGGGATAATAAATAACGTTGTTTCCAATTACAGCTATCGGTGTTTTCATTGCTTTGTTTTACTTCGCCAAACAATTTTTAGGCCTTATAATATAAAAGGATATTATCCTTTTAATATATGTTACCATTGTCCAGATGTTATTGTTGTTGTTTTATATAAGCGTACTTTGATACTTTCTAAGTAAAGGTATTGTCTACTTGCAGCATTTCTAACAAGTTTTTACCTTTTTTTTTAACACAATGTCAATGTGGTTTCCCCCCCGGTACAGTTGTTTAGAACCTGCCTCCCGTATCCTTCTTGAATTCGAGCAATTCAAACATGACAGCAAAGGCAAAAAGCTATCCCAGTTAACAGGCCGCTACTTCTTGAAAGCTGTATTTATTCATGTACATTTGAATGGAACTATGCATGTTTATTTCTTCAGCAACGGTGACACGTGGAGCAGCCTGTACGACCCAGATCCCACCACGCCCGGAGACGGCTACCAATGGCAACTGAATGAGCCCACCGACTGCCTGCCGATGACCATTGGGGACTTTGACAACTGGTTTCCCAACGAACCCCTCAACGGCAACACTAACCTGTGCGTCAAGCTGCAATGGAACGACTACAACAATGGTTTCCAGTGGAGGACGGAAAACTGTGGAAGTGAACTGCGGAAGATCATTTGCCGTAGGGATGAAGGTTGGTAAAGGTCTGTGTACACGTGAACACTATTCACGAGATATTTATATTTCCCCATGGCAACACGATGAGCTGCAAGTCATATTAAAGACCCCCCCCCCCCCCCCCCCCCCCCCCACCCCCCCCCCCCCAACCCCCCCCCCCACGTGTCACATTCCCTCTTACGCTTGGAAGATTTCTTAAGATTTCTTACTAGCTATAAGAGGGAAAATACGTGAAACCCGTGATTTTGACACGTGACGTGCGGGGTCTTTAAGATTTGGCCATGGGGAAATAGAACTATCTCGTGAATAATGTTAACGTGTACACAGACCTTAACAGCATGGAACATGGACTGTGGGCCTACATTCGTTTTAAACTCGAGTTGGAGATCTGATAAATTGACCCATTGGCTTATTTCCTTTTCGCATGCTACTGATTTTGTTTTCCAGTGTTTTTTGTTACTGCACTACAAAAAAAAGAAAACGCTTCAACCACATTGAGTGACCCCCACCCACCCCATTCAAAATGGCTACTCTCTCCGGCATCTCCGCCAAGTAGGAATCGGCGTTTTGACGGTTTGATTTCTAGGAACCCAGAGCAAAGTGAGTGTTCCAATCCTTGAAAAGGCTGTCTTTCTGGTGATCTCGACGTGTTTCTTTCAAAACCTCATCCGTCAGGGTGCACCTTTAAAACCCAAAGTATTTACAATCTGACACTTGTGGGCTTTTTTTCTCTCTCCTCTTCTGGGCGCTCCTCAACGCCGCTCATTCCGAGTCCACTTCACAGCCACACCCTGGTCTGTCAGGCTGCAGAATCCGACTCATACCCTATAAGACGGAAAAACGCAACGAACCACAACTGTGACAAATCGCGGTGTATTGGGGGACATAGTGGGGGGTAGGGTTAGGTTTAGGGCTAGGGTTAGGGATAGGGTTAGTATTCCAAAAAGGTTATTAGCTAAAAAGGTTCCTAAAATACAGCTTTATGTATGGTAAGAAAGGCAAAAACGGAACAATACAATTAACCGAGAAATGCAGGGGGGGGGGGGGTGGGCACATCTTTACCTTTACCGAGATTTTTCTTAATATTTTGTAAAAAAAACAAAAAATAAAACTATTTTTAGTATTAACAGTACTACTACTCGTGTTCTTAGTCAATGGCTTAAATGGAAATGGAAATGGCTAGTTGCCATGACGATGTTCTTACATTACTTCCAGGGAGGTGTGGGTGCTGTGTCAGCAATTTGCTGTCATTAACTATTTAAACATTATTTAGGCAAAACGAGACTGCTTCCCAATTAGTCGATGAAACGAGAGTAGGCGAAACGCGCGTAGGTGAATAGAGGCGCACCGGTTCATTCCATTGACCAGCACAATAGTAGGTCTTACCGCCCTTTCTTCTCATCAAGGTCACAATAATATCTGTATTGTTAAAAATTCGGGATTTTCCTGGTGATACACTGCCTCCGGGCATTGCCTCCAGGATCGTTCCCACCGTCTTTATATCTACTAATGTCCCATATGTGTCTGTTTCAGACCGGAGGACGTTAAACAGATGTCTTCTTCTTCTTTCTTCTCATATTGTCAGGACTCTGTCGCTCCTACAACGAGTGGACGGGCAAAACGGTCACAGGCTATCGTGAGGAAGTGACCAGTGCTGAGAATGAGAACGACTGCAAGCAACGCTGCACGGATAGGGCCACCGCTGATGGCGGGCTGGAGTGCTACGCGGCTGAGTGGACTGTGACCAGTCAACAATGTGTTCTGCACATGGGAGAGGTTCAAATCTACTACCGGAATACTAATGACGTTGTCATGAATGATGACGTTGTTCTGTATGTTCGGCGTTGTCTTAGTGGTGAGTAGGTTTTATGGTGTGTGTGCATAAAGTGATGTGTGTGTGTGCGCGTGCGCGCGCGCGTGCGTGCGTGTGTATGTTCTTCGATTGTAGGCCTACGTCCTTCCATCAGAAAGCGTAAATACATTGACGCTTTCTACTTCCACTAAAAGTGATTCAGATAATGATTTATTATAGCGTGTGGTATGATTGTAGAGTGGGCGAGTGATCTTCGATTTGTACGCCCTTCTGCTGAAAGTGATTCAGACAATACCATTTTGTGCTGTGGTTGTGGAATTGCTGAGTCGAGTGTGAGTGAATGTGTGTGCGAGTGTATGCATATGTGTATGTATCTGTATACGTATAACAGAAACACATTGGATAGGGAATAACTTGATCTTGGATTTTTAACTGGCAGAGTCCAATTCAGGACGTAAAACACCAGTGGGTTATGCTACATTGAACTCTCCCAACCCCCACCTCCAATATATAAAATACATAGGGGAAGACGGGGTAAAAAGCGCATGGGCGGGTAAGAAGCCCACCTCAATTATCTCATGAAATGAAGCAAATTTCAGTCTCATTTTGCCCATGAGACGAGCGTTAATGTCTAGCATTCGTCTCATGGGCAAATTTGACTGAAATTTTCTTTATTTCATGAGATAATTGGGGTGGGCTTCTTACCCGCCCATGCGCTTTTTACCCCGTCTTCCCCTACCTAGGGGTTTCTAGCACGAACACGCTCGAGTGTGTATGTGCGCGCGTGAGCGTGTGCGTACATGCATGCTTATGTGCGTGCGCATGCGTACATGCTTGCGCATGCATTCACTTATGTTCATTCACGTGTTGCTTTGTTTGCATTTGTGTCCATGTCATGATTCCAGCTTTACTGGATGAAGTCCTTGAGTGGAGCAGTAGTGAACAGTTCAGTCCTACGTGTGATAGTGCTGATGGTAAGATTGGTTTCTGTCCTTTGCTCCGATTTTAGATTTTAGAGTTTGTCACGGTTTTTTGTTGGTTGGTTGGTTGGTTTAAAGGGGGCACACACAAAACGCACACTATCCAAAGGCGCACGGCAAAATGCGCACAATTGTACCGTCCAAAGGCGCACACTTCAACCGTTCAAAACTTGAGCTCATTCTGCTGAGCATTTGTATCATTGCAATTCTGCGTACCCAGGTATTCCTTGTTTTTCAGATAGGTTAGGGATATGTTTAGGGATAGGGTTAGGGTTAAGAATAAGGTTAGGGATAGGGTTAGGGTTAGAAATAGGGTTAGGGATAGCTTTAGTCCTAGTCCACCCGTCTCAAAAACAACTGTGCGCTTTCGGATTGTAAATATCGTGCGCTTTTCTACCATAAATATGTGCGCCTTTTGACGTCTGTGCGCGTTTGGGAAAAAGCAATATTGTGCGCTTTTCGACTGTTGCCGGTTTAAATAGCATGTTATTTCTGAAAGTCACAAATGAAAATCAGCAATGATCATTAGATAGGGCAACAAGAAAACTTATATAAAGCCCTATCTTAAAGAAAAAAGTGCACAGACAATAATAGTGACGGACGGCTAAGCAGAGTAATGAAGCGCTATTTTAATTTTCAAATATGTTTTATGTATTAGTGTAATACATAAACAATCGAAACAGAAAAGAAAAACAGTAAGAAGAAGATAAAAAGGTTTGTTTGTTGTTGTTTTCCGTCTATCCCAAAGGGTTTTTTTCCGAGGATATATCTCCCGAACCGCTTGTCTTTATTGTTTCTTTGTTGTAGTTTTTTTCTCGTTTGCTTGCTTGCCACATCATTGCCAACACATTTCCATTTCTTAATGTCAGTCAACAAATCAATCAACCAATATTTTATTGTCCATGTTTCGCAGCTTTAAAGCAAATCAACACAATAACAGCCAAATTAATAATAGTATGTAGAAAAGCCTGAAGATAAAACATCCAACGACTAGGTTCATCATGGCGCACGCACGCGCACACACACACGCACGCACACACACACACACACACACACACACACACACACACACACACAAACACGCGCACGCGCAAAAGTAAGTCATTTTACACATGGAAGTCTTTATTTATAAAATAAAATTTAAAAAAACTTCATATCAGTGCCAGAGAATAATTGATAAATTATAAA
>CM065691.1:40996393-41011393 GCA_017654935.2 Phymorhynchus buccinoides
TGTGAGTGTGTGTGTGTGTGTGTGTGTGTGTGTGTGTGTGTGTGTGAGAGAGAGAGAGAGAGAGAGAGAGAGAGAGAGAGAGAGAGAGAGAGAGAGAGAGAGAGAGAGAGAGAGAGAGAGAGAGAGAGAGAGAGAGAGAGAGAGAGAGAGAGAGAGAGAGAGAGAGAGAGACAGAGAGAGAGAGAGACAGAGAGGGAGAGAGAGAAGTCGAATTCGAATAGTTTATTCATTCATAGGCCGTGGCCTCACATGAAACAGGGACAATAGCAACGTTTGCGAATCAGTGATATTGTGGCAAATAAGCAAAGACAACACATCGCTTTAGAACATTATGATACAAGTATTTGCAAGCAAACAAGAACAAGCTAAAAAGAATTCTACTATTCTTTCAAGAGGTCAGGATTTGTATCCAACGAGACCACAGGCCGCAGATTGCGTCATGTCAGAAAGATATCAGCAGTCGCACAATCTGGTGTGTCTGGTTGGAAGTTGCTATTTTTTTGTCACTTGTAATTTCACTAATAAGCCCTTATAGTTACTCTTCACATTTTTGTTTTCAATGTAAAATGTTCATCAGAAACAACTATTGCGATTTTTGTATTTTTTTTCATTTCCCGAACCGCTTGACGGGTCAAATTTTGTGTGAAGGTGTGCCTCCTTAATAGGAAGTTAGGAGTATGTTTGCCATATCTTGTTACATTTGCTTTTTGCTTTACTAAACATCACTTGATGCAAATAAAGCAAATATGGTTTGGACACTGCAGTTAGTTGCATGCGAGCGTACATTAATGCATGATAATGATGTTATGTGAAGATAAATAAGTGTGACGTCAGGTTTCTTAGCAACGGTGTATTGTTACACTTTTTGCTCACGTGCGTTAACACTGAGGCTTTGGGTTACTGTGCGCAAATCATATGTGAAGTGATGATTTTATATCCCACTCTTGGCAGCCTTCTTTGCTTATCTTCAAGATCGGTATATTGGATTGTTGTTTCATGTTTTTATTCTATTTCTAGTATATGTAAAGCGCCCTGTAGCCTACATAGTAGGATGGGCGCTACATACATTTTCCTCGTTATTATTATTATTATGGATATGGATACTTACAGTAAATATACGGGATCAGTTTTGCTGTGAGAGAGAGAGAGAGAGAGAGAGAGAGAGAGAGAGAGGAGAGAGAGAGAGAGAGAGAGAGAGAGAGAGAGAGAGAGAGAGAGAGAGAGAGAGAGAGAGAGAGAGAGAGAGAGAGAGAGAGAGAGAGAGAGAGAGAGAGAGAGAGAGAGAGAGAGAGAGAGAGACTGATTTGTTTTCCGTGATTATGTAATTTCGTTTTTATCTACTACCAATGTTGTGCGGTTTTCTTTCTTGCAAAACCAAAGCAGTTTCCTTTGCTCATGCCATTGGATAAATAAATAAAATCTTGAATAGGGTCTGCACACAATATAGCAAATTTCCCCCCCACTTTGCTCGGCTGACCATCATTCAGCGCTGATCAACGTGGCTCTGCACAAGCCAGCCGAACAAAGCACACTGCATTACTACTGGGGTCAACCCGACTATGCTGTGGACGGCAGTACAGCCACGGACGTCAGTCAGTGTACAACCACCGCTGACACCGACAGCCTGCCTAACCGCTGGTGGAGAGTAGATCTGCAAGGACTGCACGATGTGGAGGCTGTGGAGATCACTAACAGAGGAGACTGTTGCGGTATGGTACACTGCACCCACCCACCCCTTGATATACACGCACGAAAAAAAACCACCCACCACAAAACAAATACACGAAAAAACACGCTACTTTTCAAGAAGACAATTTTTTCAAATTTCATTAATTTCCGAAAACAAAAAATTATATTTTAATTGTAACAATTTATTTTCTTTCGAAAATAATGAATCACGTGTGAGCACTTTCTATATATTGTTACATCCTACCGGCATTGTGACATCCAAAGTGAAGAATGTGCTTCTTTTTGGACAGCACAGTTTTGTTTCTTTTTAAACTAAGGATCAATCATTATGATTTCATGAAGATAAAGCTCCTTCGTGGTTTCGTTCAGATCTTTGTTGTCATACGCAAGTTGTCTCTGTGACTGGTTTCTCCTCTCGCTCAACAGTCTTGGAGTACTGGAGACCTCTGTGACTGAGCGTAATCTTGGCGTAACACTGGACCAAACACTCTTTTCAAAGTCAAATTTCCTCTGTCTGTCGTGCTTGCTATCTGGAACTCCGTCGTATTGCTTCTGTACGTCACCTTCTCTTTGAAGATGCTACTAAAACTATTATTTCTGCCATTTGTTCTCTATCGTCTGGACTATTGTAATTCTCTTCTTTCTGGTTGCCCTCAGAACCTCCTCATCAAATTGCAGAAGGTTCAGAACAACGCTGAACGCCTTGTTCTACGACAGTCTAAGTCTTCTCATGCCACTCCCATGCTTCAGTATCTGCATTGGCTCCCTGTTGAAAAACGGATCGATTACAAACTTTCTCTGCTGTGTTCCATGAACGGTCTTGCTCTTTCCTATCTGGCTGGTCTTCTAAATGTCTATGCTCCATCTAGACAGCTACGCTCCTCCTCTGACTCTTATATCCTTCAGATCCCTCGTTATCATTTCAGGACTCTTGGCGAGCGTTCTTTCTCTTTCCAGGCTCCTACCTCTTGGAACAAACTGCCTCTTTCTCTCCGCAGCTCAAATTCTCTGCCTCCTTTCAAGTCTTCTCTCAAAACTACTCTATTTCGATCCTAATCTGTGTACTCCTTCCATTTCTACCGACCTTCCTCCTGTGTGTGTGTGTGTGTGTGTGTGTGTGTGCATGCGTGCGCACGCGCGCACTTTTTCTTAGAATAAGCACAAAGAAGTAGTAGGGGAAGACGGGGTAAAAAGCCCATGGGCGGGTAAGAAGCCCATGCCAATTATTTCATGAAATAAAGCACATATCAGTTACCTTTGGCCATAAGACGAATGTTAAACATTAACACTCGTCTCATGGGCAAAATGTGACTGAAATTTGCTTTATTTCATGAGATAATTGGCATGGGCTTCTTACCCGCCCATGTGCGTTTTACCCCGTCTTACCCTAGTAGTAATGGAAACTATATTTTAATGCAAATAAGTGTAAAGTAATGCATTTGGGGTTAAATAATCCACAAAGAATGTGAACTATCTCATGGCACAGATAAACATATATTAGACACTTGTGTAAAATAAAAGGACCTAGGAGTTGTTGTTTTTTTATATCATAAATTCAAATTTGATAGACATATTACAACAGCTGTAAACAAAGCTAATAGAATGTTAGGGTTAATTAGGAGAACTTTTACAGGACTAAATAATAATGTGTTCATTAACCTATATAAAAGTTTGGTTAGACCACATCTGGACCAAATTTGGAATCCATATCTAAAACGGCAATCAGTTTCAATTGAGCGTGTACAGAGGAGAGCAACTAAGTTAGGGGAAGACGGGGTAAAAAGCGCATGGGCGGGTAAGAAGCCCACCCCAATTATCTCATGAAATAAAGCAAATTTCAGTCAAATTTGCCCATGAGACGAATGCTAGACATTAACGCTCGTCTCATGGGCAAAATGAGACTGAAATTTGCTTCATTTCATGAGATAATTGGGGTGGGCTTCTTACCCGCCCATGCGCTTTTTACCCCGTCTTCCCCTAATAACATTTCTTAAAAATGTTGATTATAGTGAAAGGCTACTCAAACTTGATTTACCATCCTTGAAATACAGAAGACTTCGTGGTGACCTAATCAATGTTTATAAAATTCTGAATGGTCCTGACAATACTAACAAAAGCTTGTTCCAGATCTCGAATTTTTCAAAGACTAGAAATCATGAATTAAAAATACTAACAGTTGTAACACAGTATAGTAGAACTAACATCAGGAGACACTTTTTCAGTAACAGAGTGACTAACTATTGGAACGCACTTCCTGCTCAGACAAAGCTTGCACCTGATACTAACAAATTCAAAAACCTCCTGGACAAAGATCCAAACCTTAGTAAATTAAAATACCAGTATGACTGATAGTCTACCAGAACCGTCACAGCTAGCTGTGCCAACTGGAAAAAAAAGAAAGAGAAAAAACGCTTGAGAGGCCGCGAAGCCTAGTCGTCTTAATTGACCTGACTTGACCTGACCAGTAGTAGTAGTAGTAGTAGTAGTAGTAGTAGTAGTAGTAGTAGTAGCAGCAGTAGCAGCAGTAGTAGTAGTAGTAGTAGTAGTAGTAGTAGTAGTAGTAGTAGTAGTAGTAGTAGTAGTAGTAGTAGTAGTAGTAGCAGTAGTAGTAGCAGCAGTAGTAGGGGAAGACGGGGTAAAAAGCGCATGGGCGGGTAAGAAGCTCACCCCAATTATCTCATGAAATAAAGAAAATTTCAGTCAAATTTGCCCATGAGACGAATGCTAGACATTAACGCTCGTCTCATGGGCAAAATGAGACTGAAATTTGCTTCATTTCGTGAGATAATTGGGGTGGGCTTCTTACCCGCCCATGCGCTTTTTACCCCGTCTTCCCCTAGTAGCAGCAGCAGTAGTAGTAGTAGTAGTAGTAGTAGTAGTAGTAGTAGTAGTAGTAGGGGAAGACGGGGTAAAAAGCGTATGGGCGGGTAAGAAGCCCACCCCAATTATCTCATGAAATGAAGCAAATTTCAGTCTCATTTTGCCCATGAGACGAGCGTTAATGTCTAGCATTCGTCTCATGGGCAAATTTGACTGAAATTTTCTTTATTTCATGAGATAATTGGGGTGGGCTTCTTACCCGCCCATGCGCTTTTTACCCCGTCTTCCCCTAAAGACTGTTCACACTTCTATTCTGATTCCTTAGAGCACGATTTATTGCGAGCACTGCCGATTGCAGGAGACCGGTTGGCTGCCTTCAACGTCTACGTTATGCAGACATTGAATGACCCTTCAGAAGTGACCCATGAACCCGCCGACCTCTGTGTCCATCGCGCTGGAGCGATTGCTCAAGGGGACACTGAACGACTGGACTGCCACCAAACCCTGACCGGGCGATTCGTGTCACTGGTGCTACCCTACAATACATGGCCGCTGACCCTCTGTGAGATGGAAGTGCTTGGGAGACCGTATTCTGGTAGGTGTCGCGATTGGTACGACATGGCAGTTTCGTCAGCCGTGAATTCCATTCTTTCTGGGTCTAATTCGAGAACGTTCGAAATTAATTCCGTCGCGATTTATCGTCCGAATTGGCGTCTGCGACGTTCCAAACCATAACCAGAAAAAAGTAAAGCAGTGTGTGTGTGTGTGTGTGTGTGTGTGTGTGTGTGTGTGTGTGTGTGTGTGCGTGCGTGCGTGCGTGCGTGTGCGTGTGCGTGTGCGTGCGCGCGCGCGCGCGTGCGTGCGCGCTCGCGCGTGCGTGAGTGAGTGAATGTGTGTGCGCGTGCGTGTGTGTATCTGTTCATGCGGTGTGCTTTCATGCCTCGGCGTTTGCTGTCTGCGTACCATGTGTGTGTGTGCGTCAAGTCAAGCCAAGTCAAGTCAAGTCAAGTCAAAATGTTATTTAAAGATGGACATTGAAAAAGCAAACATACATGCTTGTTTTCATCAAGCCATCTAACAAAGACAAAAATGCAAACACACACGCACAATACACAAACCGTATTGGTTAATTACATAGAAAAAAAAGAAACACGGAACAAATAAATATTTACAGTAAACCATGGAAAGCTTACGAAAAGCAAAGCATATCAACAAATCGTGCCACATATTAAAATGGAAATGGGGGCATAAAAGGCTATGCGCTCAGATATATGTGTGTGTGTGTGTGTGTGTGTGTGTGTGTGTGTGTGTGTGTGTGTGTGTGTGTGTGTGTTTGTGTGTGTGCGTACGTGTGTCAGTGTGTGTGTGTGTGTGTGTGTGCGTGCGTGTGTGCGTGCGTGTGTGCGTACGTGTGTGTGTGTGTGTGCGCGCGTGCGCGCACGCTCATTTAAAAAAAAAAAAAATTATTATTATTATTATTAATATTATTATTATTATTATTATTATTATTATTATTATTATAGAAATGAAAATAAAGGAACACGCAACAAGCTATTTTGTTGCTTTAGTTCCGAATTTTCGGTCGTGCACGAAAAATATTATTGCTTGTTTCGACCACGCCCATGATACCTTCAGGGGGAGATAATGCCCAGACAACCCAGGACTTGCACACGCCCACCGGCACCCCATCTATCACCAGCCCCACCACCAGCCCCACCACCACCACCACCATCGTCAACGAAAGCTCCGCTCTTCCCACCGACCAGACCTCTGGGTCTGAGGACAGCACAGCCACACCCGTGGCGCACACCCCTACTGCCCCGGCCCTGGCCCTTACAAGCAGTGGAAACGGAGCCAGCCAACGAGGAAGAACAGGTGTCGTAGTTATTATTATTTGGTTATTATTAGGTACTTTATAGTCACAGAGGCGTCTCTGTGAAATTCGGGTTGCTCCCAACTGGAGAGCGCGTCGCAAGAGGCATTAAACAAAAAATTTGCATGCGAGTTTTGTGTGACTGATGAGGAAGGAAAGAGGGGTGGGGGGGGGGGGGGTGGGGTATGTAAATTTTGACCAAATGGGTTTAACGTGTGCTAAGTGCATGGGCACACGGGACCTCGGTTTATCGTCTCATCCGAAAGACTCCACGTTCAGACCGTAAGGCCTAGTGCAAAATGAGAGGAAAAATCCCCTGTACCCATGTTCGAACTTGGGGTTTACTTGACACGAGGCGAACGCGATACCTCTGTGCCACTGTACAATAGTGTGTTTGTGTGTGTGTGTGCGTGCGTGTGTGTGTGTGTGTGTGTGTGTGTGTGTGTGTGTGTGTGCGTGCGTGCGTGCGTGCGTGCGCGTGTGTGCGCGTGTGCGTGTGTGTGTGTGTGTGCGTGTGCGTGTGCGTGTGTGTGTGTGTGTGTGTGTGTGTGTGTGTGTGTGTGTGTGTGTGTGTGTGTGTGTATGCGCGCGTGCGTGTGCGTGTGCGTGAGTGTGTGTGGTAGTCAATCTTGTCCGGTTATGACTTGTAGGCTAGATAGCAGAGGAGGTCAAATGCTCTTGGACTGGACATTTGTTTTCAAAGACCCACCACGTCACGTATCAAAATCATGGTTTTCACGTGTTTCCCCTCTTAATATCTGGTAAGAAATGTTAAGAACTCTTCCAAGCATAAGAGGGAATGTGACACGTGACGTGGGGGGTCTTTAAAACTAAAGATGTGTGTAGTCCAGGGGACGACCCACCCAATTCGTACCTTTTGAAAAAAAAAGTATTTTTACGTTAAAGCCAAAAGTACAAACATTATCTTTATAATTATAGTATATGGTTATAGCCCTCTACCAGCAGTATCCATATTGACAGTTTTATAGCTTTTGGATTATCTGCCCTTGAGATAGAGATATCTATCCTTAGGAGGTACTATATCAATAAGTGTCCCCTACCTCAGCGGTAAAACAATAGACATTGATTGGGGAACGTTGCCCAAGGCCAACTAACTCCAGGGGTTGTACCGCTAAAGAGCCTGCTACACTACATACGATTCGAGGTCAATGTGATGCGATTGTGACGATGTGAGTCATGATTCGCGTGAAATGCATGTATTGGGTCTACTTGAGTATATAGAGCGAAAGTAGTAGAATTCTTTATGATGTTCATATTCTGATCGCTTCTCGGCCTTTTGGCTAAGACAGTGATTCAGGAACATAAATTTTTGTTTATACCCTGGTTGGTTTGTTCAGCCCGTCGTACATGGCGAAAGCCGATACGCGACGTTAAACTGAACTTCGATCCAATTATTTTTAGATTTTTTTAAAAATCTGTATTGTTACAAATTCGATACTTTTACTGGTGTTGCACTGCCTCCGGGCATTGCCTCCAGGATCGTTCCCATCATCTTTATAATCTACTAATGTACCATATATGTAGACCGGAGGTCCAGACCTCATGTTCCAGACCGGAGGACGTTAAACAGATTTTAAATCATTATTTTTAGAGGGGGGGGGGGGGAGTCATTTGAACAAATACTTTCCCCGCCTTCTGGAAGTTTGTAGCTTCCTATAATCTCTCTCTCTCTTTGACTCTGCCTTTTCTTTTTGTTTACTGTCATCTAACTATCTTTCTGCCTTTCTGGTCCATTCTCCTGCCTTTTTTTTTCTCTCTTGAGATTCTTACAAACGTTTTCTGTAAGCCGAAGACGGACTAATATTGCTTAGTACCGGTAAGTCTCGCATAACGGCAGCATGACGCATCTGCGCTCACATAACAGGAGACTGTCTGACTGACCGAAGAAGAAGAGGAGGAAGAATTTCGTACGTCCAACAAGTCGCTTCCTTCATTCCTTCGATAAAGTCCCATTAAGGACTGAACATTGATTTATCTTTTCGTCACGCTCATAAGATAAGTGCCTAACTCATTTGACAGTGTTTTGAGAAAAACGCAAAAAACGTCTCAGTATTTTATTAAGAACTTACACATCTATTTTTTTCTATAAAAATGCAATCTGCTGATCTCAATCGATTGACAGCGTGAGTGATCAAAAATCACAACTAAATGATACATAACTAGTTTATCAATCAGCAAAACAACATTAAAATGTTGTTGCTTAGTTTCGCACGTTTGAGGCGAGTCATTGTCTATCAAAAACGAAGCTAAATTGACTGTGAAAATCTCACCTGGACTTGGCGCCGCCATCTTTGTACAGACGTACCCAAGTCAGAAAAGAGAACGGCATATTTGCAACGTATCTATGGTGATCACTTCCGCTTTTCCAGGTGCTTCTGTACTTTCTGTCATGATAGATACCAGTCAGCCGATGTCCTATACACGCTTACTGCAAAATTGCCTAACTCTGAGTTAGGTATTTTTCTTATGAGCGTGACGTTTTTATTTTCTGGACTGTCTTCTTTCCGTGGCGTTGTGGTGTTTTTGAACAGTATCGTTAATAGGAATTGTTCGGAAATAATTGAGGAGAGTAATCTTATGGTGCACGGGAGTGCTCTTGTCTAATTGAATCGGTCAAACAGGGGAAGTTACTCTACCATCAGGTATATCCCCAAAATAGGGATGATTACCATCGGGGGGGGGGGGGGGGGGGGGGGGGGGGGGGGGGGGGGGGGGACGGGGGGGGGGGGGGGGGGGGGGCCCCCTCAGATGGTAGCAATCACCCTCCGAACATGCTGTGTTTGATAAACACACTCGGTTTGTGTTTCTCGCCATCAAGCTATCTGGGTCAATTTCAATGTTTATTTCTTTGCGAGTTCTCGACGTTTTGCAAGTTAGATCAATTTGTAACCCCTCTTTCTATTTAATATGTTTGCAAATCGTTCATTCGCTTCGCTTCATTCGTCGACGTCGACGTTATTTAAAAAAAAATTTGCTATGGTATTTGACCCAGTAAGTAAGGTAAGCAACTCTAATTTTCACGAAGTGCTCTCCCCTATTTTTTTCTTCTTCGAAAATCGTCCATTCATAATATCAATTATTTTCCCCAGGAAACCACACGGCTCGGTCATGCGCGTGCACGTGCATCCCCCGCGGCCTCCCACCAGCCGCCCTCCTCAACAGGAGCGTCGCGGAACAGGCGAAGAAGAAGTTGGAGCAGAAGGTGGAGCAGGTGAAGCGGGCGCTGACGGTGGACCGCAGGATCACGGCCCTCTCCAGGAGCAGGCTGACCTGCGCCCAGGACCAGCGGGGCAGCGCCCAGGCCATGGGCTGGCTGGGGGTCACCTTCATGGTGCTGGTCTTCGGGGTCATCGTGGCCATGGACCTCGTGACGCTGGTTCGCTGGGTCACGCGGAGGGTCAACGTGAACACCCGCGTGGGAATCGGCGGGGGTCGTAATGGGCCTGATCCTTAAAGACACGCTGACCCACCACGATTAAGTCCCTTGGGGGGGGGGGGGGGGGGTTTCTGGGTAGCTGTGACCCATATACAAATGTCCCCCAACTTCAAATTGAGGCTGCTCTTTAAAATGATGCTTCGGTTTGAATTTGGGGGCATTTGCATGGGAGTGAAACCCGGTCAAAACAAGATTTCTTGTAAACCAGCTAGAAGAGGGAAAACACGTGAAACACGTGATTTTGACACGTGGTCTGGTGGGTCTTTAAGCGTTCATCGGGCGGGTTTGTACAGTCAAAGTTTAGCCGATGACAAGTTCACGTCCCGTTTGGTTCAACTGAAAAGGACTGCCTGAGGTCACTAGTAGCAAGTATGCTCCGCAACACGTCCTTTCAAGCTCATGTCAAACCATTCTATCCCTCGGCACACTACCCTTTTGCTAATGGTCTCAATACGCATGAACATTTTTTTACTCTTTCCCCATAGCAACACAAAGTATTGCGTCTTTGAAATTTTGTTTGATTGGGGATATTGGTTGAGCAATTTTTGTCACATTCATTTTTGTATTATTATATTATTTGAGTCTAAAATGTCTCTCGAATGCATCGATAGCCAGTGTGTCGTTTCATTGTTCTTTTAAATAGGTATTAGATCGCTTTTCGTTTATTAGAAAAAATATACAATAAAGTTTATTATTACCGTGTCTTTGTCATGTTCCTACCACCACCTCAAAATGTGCACAAAACCTATGTGTGATGTAATACTTCCCCCCCCCCCCCCCCCCCCCCCCCCCCCCCCCCCCCCCCCCCCCCAAAGGAAACATAACATAATTCAACAAAGAATGAGTTTGAGACATGATAATAAGATAGCAACATACCAATAAACAATAATGTACACATTGTATATCTGTATCTATTCCTCCACGTATTAATAAAGTATTGCTTTAACAAAGGGAGAATAAGAAACAGACATCTCCACGTATATCAAATTATCAGTGAAAGAATAACATCAGTAAACGAACAATCAAGGTTATTAAGGATATTTTATTATTTCTCCTCACTCTTCCTTTTGTATTTAAATCTCTCGCCAACACTTTGGCTCTCATTATCTTCACATTGAAAACGGAGTTAGTCTCCGAAACGTCTGTGCTTTTTTCAAATAAAAGGGACAGAAACCTACCGTTTTGAACTTTGTTTTTTTTTAACAATTAAGGCAAAGGACATATAGGTTTGTCACACAGAAAAGCATTTTATACTCCCAATACTCCCCCCCCCCCCCCCCCCCCAGAAAAAAAAAAAAAAAAGAAGAAACAAAAAGCAGTGTTAATTAACTATAAATCCATTAATGGCAGATATAACCGCCACTTCTCAGAAACCTTTTGGTAGTCCATATTCATATATGCAATATATTTTCAATTTGATATCTTTTCTTTAGGTAAGACAGAAAATTGCATAGATTTGGTAGCTTTTGTCCATATTATTTGCATTGATAAATACAATTTTTAAAAACTTAGAGATGAACTTACAATATTAACAAAATTAATAAAGAAAGTGTTTGTTTTATTTTGTCACCAAGTCTGTTGTTTGTGTCTCTGCTTCTCGTGTGATTTGCGTCAAACGCAAGGATCAATTCTTTGCATTTATAGCACTGTTTCATAATTCGGTCTTTGGGGGTTATCTTTCCCTACTGTCTCGTCTTGAAGTCGGTTTGGGGTAGTTCCGGTTCAAAATTAGAATTAAAAAATGGAAGTTACCTACCTTAAACAGCAACTATATTTTGTTCTTGTCTTCAAGTCTTAGGGTATTAATGTGGTCGTATCAAGTAAACAAATAAAAGAACATAACTGTTTATAGTCAACGGATGTAAACACTTTAAGAAAGAAACATGAAACAGGACTTAATATTATTAAATCTACAAACTGATAACTGAGGAATTAAACACCCCTCTATTTCAATGACGGAGCAGCCATGCCGTGTTTACAGCATTTCCTAACCGGAACTAAGTGTCCTAACGGGGACACAACTCGTCTGTTACTTCCGTTTTCATTTCGAAACAGTGCTATATCATTGTAGACCGTTCTTCTCTCTGTAGAAATGTAACCAATATAACGAGGGGTAGGGTGTGCAGGGCCGGATCCATAGGGGGTTTCCTGGTTTCCGGAAAAAAGAACAACCTCTGTTCCAAATAAGAAAATGGCTTGATTTTCGCCTTAATAATCACTAAACTGCAAACTTTTCCGGGGACTTCGCCCCCTGGACCCCCAAAAGGACATTGCCCCCTAACCCGAAACCTGTGCAGCCCCCTGGACCCCCAGCGCCCCCTCCCCCCCGCCCACCCCACCACCCCCACACACACACACACACACACACACAAAAAAAACAAAACAAACAAAATCACTTGGTCCAGTGTGGCGTTCTCAAAATGGATTTGTTCTCAACATGTCTGCGCATGTGCGAAATCGATTATGACGTACCATCAAATGTTATCTTTTGTGTATTCAACACTAAATTGACCCTAAGCCTATCCCTAACCGTATTCCTAACCCTAACCTGAAACCGTCAAGAAAAATAATTTCGCGCATGCGCAGACATGTTGAGAACAAATCCATTTTGAGAACGCCACACCGGCCCTGTTGTGGGTTGTGGGGATAGACAGGGAGAGATGGGCATTGCACTGGAAACTGTCATGTCTTAATTCAAGTCGATCAACTAGGCCTACATTTTGGCCAGTTTTCCTGTTGGCTTAACCCTTTCACCGCCAACGTCGCATTTTTGCACCACAATGGTCTAACACCCAGGTCACTAAAAGGCATCAAATCAGGGTCTGTTATCCAAAGACCCTATTCTCTTAATTTTGGGACCTTACTTTAAATATGTCACAGACGAATCCCCAATATTACAGACATATTTTTTTTTGTACCCAGGTAAGTTTAATGGAATATTTTTGCTGAAAAATGGCTGGCGGTGAAAGGGTTAAAAAACAACAAAAAGCCAAGAAACAATACGACAAAGACAGTTTTGGACCAATGTGGAAAAGATTATTCGTTGCTCGCGGGGTTTCTGCAAACTGGGCATTATCTTCTTCCTCTTCTTCTTCTGCGTTCCCAGGCCATATGACCATAATGGGTAAGGTACGTATGTGACCGTTTTTCAGTTTTCACTGGTCTCCACGCTGATTTTTTTTTTAAAGTCTTTTTTTGGTCACAGAGGAATCCCCACCATTACTGACAGATATTTGTTCTCTACCCAGGTAAGTTTAATGAAATTCTTTTTGCTGAAAAATGGCTGGCGGCTAAAGGGTTAAAGCTTCCCGTTTTCTCGCTTTGTGATTATATTAATGACGATTAGTCAGTGCGCACAAAGGCAAAGTCTCGTTTCGGATGACTACAAACAAACAAAAGAAGAGAGTGGTAGGGGGAAGGCATGAGAATAACCACAAAGATGAAAACTGTCGAGCTACACCCAATGCTAGCTTGTCAAACATGGACAATTCAGCCCTCTGAAAGTACTAGGGGAAGACGGGGTAAAAAGCGCATGGGCGGGTAAGAAGCCCACCCCAATTATCTCATGAAATAAAGAAAATTTCAGTCAAATTTGCCCATGAGACGAATGCTAGACATTAACGCTCGTCTCATGGGCAAAATGAGACTGAAATTTGCTTCATTTCATGAGATAATTGGGGTGGGCTTCTTACCCGCCCATGCGCTTTTTACCCCGTGTTCCCCTACCTTGAATCATGCTGGCCAACAAACGTGATGGCAAACTGACCGTCAGGGTCATGACAAGACAAGTTCCAGATTCAGAACTCTTCTCTTGAGATGATTCATCAAGCATTCACACTTTTGTGTAGCGCGCTATTCAGACTCGCCGACAATTTTGTGAGAATAGGCCTACCTGTGAAGGATTTATACTGTCTCTTAGGAAAGGGCTTTGTGTCAACTAGCGTAAGGTAAATCATTCGTACTGTTAACAGAACAAAAGTTGTTCCATTCATGACGCACCCAAAGAATCAATGAAGACGTCAGGCATTTACCCAAATACTTGCCCAGAACGTGACAGCGCTAGAATGTTTGTACTTTTTATCCCCCCAAAAATCAATAAGCCGAAGCTTCTTCGAGAGCAACGAAGATTACTTTAAGTCAAGTCCAGAAGAAGCATGACACTGTTATAGTTTTTAACAAGATTGCAAAGCCCCACAAACGTGTTTTCGGTATAATAATAATAATAGAGATAGAGAAAAGTAGAGATTTAACGCCCTCTGGGCTAAAAGGCCATTTGAGGCATTTGAAATTATGAAGATGCTTAACGGAAAGGAAGACTTTAGTAAAGATACAGATGTTTTTTAATTTATACAGATTTTGTATAATAATAATAATAATAGTGAATCATTTATATAGCGCACTCCTCCACCAGATGTGGAGCTCTATGCGCTTAACAACAACAAAAAGTAAAAGCAAGAAATTCAACAACAAAACAAATAATCGCTCACACACATGCAAATAGGCATACACATACACCCACCCCCCACCCACACATACACGCAGGCACGCACGTACGCACACATACACACGCGCGTGCGCGCACACACGCACGCACACGCGCACACACACACACACACCATTATCATCACCACCACTCACCCCACCCAAGAACACAATACATAATACAATCAGTTCTCTCTCTCTCTCTCACTCTCTCTCTCTCTCTCTCTCTCTCTCTCTCTCTCTCTCACTCTCTCTGTCTCTCTCTCTGTCTGACTCTCTCGCAACAAAGCTGATGTAGACATTGCAGTCAACACACAGTAAAACTAACATGGGGGGGGGGGGGGGGGGGGGGGGGAGAGGGTGTGAGTCAGAATAGAATCGATGGCCAGTTCACATACCACATTTCTGCCCCTGGTATGTTGTTTGTCTCTATAAAATGCCTACATACCCTAAAAATATCACACATTTACAGATTCCCAGATCACGATTGGCCTTTTGCCCTCGTTAGCGGACATTCTTTGATCAGAACTTGATTGTCTTCATGGCCCGTGGATGTATTTACGACGTTAGTGTATAACTAGCACTCAACTTTACAATTCAAGTATGTCCTTCATTTTTGAACTTGGTCTTCATATCTATGGTACCTATCCGCATGCAAACTTTGAGCACCCTAGGTCCC
>CM065691.1:41016393-41031393 GCA_017654935.2 Phymorhynchus buccinoides
TAAGTAAAAGTATGAACATAACAATATATATATTTTCCAATATTTTCCAATATATATTTTGGAAAATCATCACGGTACAGCCTAGTCTTTCGTGGAAGACTATGACTCTCTAAATAGGGGGCATTTTCACTGGTTCTAGTGCTGCAGCCAATGGGATTGGTTTGTCTTTGGGGACCTTCCCCAAGGCTTTTCCACCATACACAAATTGTAGCCCAGCCCGCCGGAATAGCAGCTGGCCCCTCTGCTATCTGGCAGGCATTGTCGGAAACGACAGACAGGCAACAATAGGCTGTAGAGAAGTCCGAGTTCAGAGTCTGATTAATTCCAAACTTTAACAAATACCGTACAACAACTTACTTAGTGTAAGCTTAAACTGTACAAGACTTCATTCATATCGGTTCTTTACGCAGTAACAATGCCCGCTAATAACACCATTTAAAAAAAAAAGTTGACAGAGGGTTTTTATCAAAAATGATTAAAAAAAATACTGTATCTGGATGACATTTTAGGCTTAGATAAACTTTTTTTTTAAAAGGTGATGGTGCGGATAACATAAACCAAAAGTGTCTTCTAGGTTAGATCGTCGAACAACAAATTTGACTAATAGTATTATATAGTAGGCCTATGGTGATCGCATTAAAAATACAGCCATGTATCCAAAAGAAAGCAGATGGCTTCGTTTTATGTTCACACAAATAAGTTCTTTAATATCTGGCATTGTCGATATCTTAATTTGGTATAGTAATATTGAGCAACCCTACTCATTTTACCAGATGAATGTAACGTGTCTGGTGTTTAAACAACAATGATGTAACGGAAACAAAAGTTAAAGTTTGGTTTTAATGGGCAACTTAGAGAGGGAGATGAGCCCCCCCCCCCTCTCTCTCTCTCTCTCTCTCTCTCTCTCTCTCTCTCTCTCTCTCTCTCTCTCTCTCACTACGCCCAACTAAGAATATCACGCGCTAAGCCCCTACCGGTTTGACTGTCCCCTGGCAGGGTTTCGTTTTCATGTATTTTCAAGGGCTTAATTCTGTCATGAATCAGTTCTCTGTTATGAGAAAACATTTGCTGAATTAAACTAACTTCGTTAAATCTCTCTCTCTCTCTCTCTCTCTCTCTCTCTCTCTCTCTCTCTCTCTCTCTCTCTCTCTCTCTCTCTCTCTCTCTCTCTCTCTCTCTCTCTCTCTCTCTCTCCTCCCTCTCTCTCTCTCTCTCTCTCTCCTCTCTCTCTCTCTCTCTCTCTCTCTCTCTCTCTCTCTCTCTCTCTCTCCTCTCTCTCTCTCTCTCTCTCTCTCTCTCTCTCTCTCTCTCTCTCTCTCTCTCTCTCTCTCTCTCTCTCTCTCTCTCTCTCTCTCTCTGGTTGTCTCCGCCAAGAAGATTGTGTTTTCGTATTAAGTTCTCCGTCTCATATCTTTCTGCCTTTTAGAGTGGTAACTAGTAAATGACTTAAGAACAGCTATAGACACTGGCAAAATCCACATTGTACGCCGCCTGTAAACGAATATAACCTAGACACATAAAGCACAACAAGCGCGGATTCGCAATCGTTTGTGGCGTGCGACAATTGAAAACGAAACATCATTTTAAAGAGCAGCCTCGATTTGAAGTGCGACAATTTTGTAGCCTCGATTTGAAGTGCGACAATTTTGGACCGACCGACAGACCGACAGACCGACAAAGTGAGTTATAGGTTTGTGGCTTTGAGCCACAAACAACAAAGTCTGGTAGAAGATAATCTATTGACGGAAAGAGCAGTATGTTTAACTCTTTGTTGTCATTGAATTGCCCCCCACAGCTGTTCAGGGAGGGACGTTTAGTTTATCGATATTTTCAGAAGTTTTTTTAAGCCAGCTGAAGTTTACCACAAGTAACCTTTCACAAATAACAGTCAAGAATAATGTTGTAGTATGTTTGGAAATAAGTTAAATTCGTTTGCCATTGCTAGATTTTCACTCATGGGCAGTTGTATGTATGTTTGCGACATTAAGTGTATCATTTAAGAACATTTTCTACTAAATATGTTACATGATACTGATCAACAACAAACAGTTTTTACCATAAATCTGATGGAAGAAATACATCACAAATGTTCAAATTCTGATCGCTTCTCGGCCTTTTGGCTAAGACAGTGATTCAGGAACATAAATTTTTGTTTATATCCTGGTTGGTTTGTTCAGCCCGTCGTACATGGCGAAAGCCGATACGCGGCGTTAAACTGAACTTCCATCCCACATCACAAATACTATAAAGAACATACAGCCAACGTATTTTTATAGGGACATGCTTGATGCAGTTTTTATCTAAGATTTTTTGATTCAGTGTTTTAACAAAACAGTTTGATTTTGTGTGTTTTGAACGGCTGTGCCCCCTTTCAGACAAAATGGTGTATATTGCAGATCCTGTACGATAGGTTTAAAATAATTTAACACTGATTTCCTCTTGGCCAAAACCTTGACACCATTTTTTGTTAGTGCTTTATACATGTAGCTACATCTGTAAGTTTGCAATGTTACTGTTATATAATTCACTTAGGAAGAATACTTCTGTGATATTGCTATTGATAATGGTGTATTTGGTGTGTGTGTGGGGGGGGGGGGGGGGGGGGTAGGTGTGTGTGTGTGTGGGGGGGGGGGGGGGGGGGGGGGGGGGGTCAGTCTGTCTGTGTGCTTTAAATATTAATTTTGATTGCTTTAATATATTTATTTTAATCTGCTGCACGTGTTACAAAAGAAACACTTCCATTATAACTTCTTTTTAATGGACAATAAAGTTTTTGAATTGAATTGAATTACATTTGTGAAACATGAATCTTATCAGGCTCGCGCGATTTCATGCTTGTGAATCGTGTGATTGTGCGTGCGTTATTAATATTCCCATCCTTTTTTTTTCTTCAGGTTAAAAATTCACCAGCTGAGTAAAGACTGCCGAAACGATTAAACGGGGGCTACAAGGATTAGAGAGTGGTTTTGTATAACACGACCAGCGAACATGTGTGACTTTCTCCGTGCTGCCAGCTTAATCCTGAGGCAGCATGACTCCACCGTTGTGACACTTCCGCCTCAGTACGGATTTGAATTACGGGTGTCTGGCTAATTGGCCCAGATTGATTAAAACTTGCAAGGTAACTTTGTTTCTGATAGCCACAGTGCTTATATTAGGGATGGACAGTTCTCTAGATCTTCGTTTATTGATTTTATTGATCCTCCTCTAGCCTTGTTGTTCATTGAGTTCACAGTGCTTGGAAGTTTAGAAAATAAACTGGGTGTCTGGCTGATTGGCCCCAGTTAATTAACGCTTACGAGTTTAACTTTGATTCTTCTTAGACATGATGTAGGGGGGCCTACATGAGACATCCGTCCGCATTAACGCGTAACCTAATCCAGTAATCCATACCTGGGGGAGTGTTATAGTATGATCATGTATTATGAAATATCACCGTATTCTGTCCTGTTGTTATGTTTGGGTTGTTGCATGCTTGCTTGTTTGTTTGATTTTTATTTGTTTTATTTATTTTTAAATGCCACCATTCCTCAGTGTTATTAGAGTCGTCTTTTCTTTCGTCCATCAACATCAGCTGCTAAATTTATTTTGAGAACCACATAAAATGAAATATTGCGCATTCAAATATCTCATACACATAAAGGGCAAATGGGGGGGGGGGGGGGGGGGGGGGGCTCACCGGAATTGGACTGTCTGTTGTGCTTTTATTGGGGAGTGTGTGTGGGGGGGGGGGGTGGGTGTGGGGGTGTTGGTCAGGAACTTCGAATCATAATAGAAGCAATATTGAAGGGAATGAAAATAGGAAATGCGTAGTAATTTGTCTATATAGAAAGAAAGAAAGAAAGAAAGAAAGAGCTAAGCATGTAGTGTTTGAATGACGACGAATAATACTAGGGGCCTATTCAGAATGAAAATTGGAAATGCGTAGTAATTTGTCTATATAGAAAGAAAGAAAGAAAGAAAGATGTAGAGTTTGAATGACGACGGATATTACTAGCTGCCTATTCAGAATGAAAATTGGACATGCATAGTAATATATCTGCATAGAAATAAAGAGCTGCATATAATTAGAGTTTGAATGACCACGGGAATTGCTAGGGGGTCTATTCGTCAACCGATAATCTACCCGACAACATGTCAACCGTTCCAAGGTTCACAGAGTCATTACAGCCAATACCTACGCCTCTTCACGTTCTTGTTTCCGGTTCCGTCTTACGTCATCGATCGGCACTGAAGCGTGATCGGCATCAGCGAGGCGTAGCATTGTGCAAGGAGAGCTGAGAATTTAGAGGGGCTCTGTGCTGGTCAGATCTGACTGCAGACGAGGCCCTGCCATACCCATACAGACACCATGGACAAAAGTTAAAGACCACTGGTTCCATTCGCTCTGTTTTCTAGCGCATTAGAGTGGTGTTTAATTTTGTGGACATGGACGGTATTTTGTGTGTGTGTTTCAAACCTTTTTATTGAATGAATCAACTCCAAGCAAACATATACATTGTATGCGTTTGACATTTAGCATACATCCATTCCTCTCTTTTTTGTTTAACTTGATAAAGGCAGAGAGAGGAGCAATAAATAAATTAGTCAGTAAATGAATCATTCAAATAGACACAGATAAGTTAGTATGGAAATGGACGCTTATTTAGACACGAAATTGGGCACATATCGTGACCAATTTCGTGTCTAAACATTGTTACTTTCTAAAGTAAGTAAATCGGTTTACTTAATTTAGAAAGTAACAACGCTTAGTTTCCCACTTAAGCTTTAGTAGAACTTCATAAAATTAAGGGCAGATGCGTAGTGTCGCATGATCATCTTCATTTTCTTTATTTAAGCATCCCAACAACCGCTGTTTGTCGAGCAATAAAATACAAGGACCCTTTACCAAACCAGGGACTTTTGAAGTGCGTCCTACATATTGTTTATTGGGAACTGATAGCGAGTGTGTACAATGCTGTTAGTTTGTTCATGCATCAACTATGAATAGGTAAGACGGGGTAAAAAGCCCATGGGCGGGTAAGAAACCCATGCCAATTATCTCATGAAATCAGTGAAGCAAATTGCAGTCACATTTTGCCCATTAGACGAGTGTTAATGTATTCGTCTCATGGCCAAAATGTGACTGAAATTTGCTTCATTTCATGAGATAATTGGCATGGGCTTCTTACCCGCCCATGGGCTTTTTGCCCCGTCTTACCCTACTTCAAGGGCTCCGCTATAATATATATATGTCTTGTGTTTGAAATCCAGGAAACATACCTTCTTCGTTTATACGGCGACCTTCCCTCCTCCACCACCGAAACATCATGGCTGACTCCTCGAGACTAGCCCACCTGCGGAAACTTGTCAAAACTCCGTTAGTTTTATGCCCGGAGCCTTCGGATAAGTCTCACACGGACAAACCAGGCACGGACTCTACAAAGGGTGTGGAGGCGGAGTACGAGACCAAAGCGGTGTACCTTTCTACCACCAGCACCTACAGGGCGCCCACCACTGCGCCATCGGGGCCCATCTTTGACTTAGAAGCTGACTACGACTATGACAGCAAAACAGGTAATTAATTCATTGATGACGACGAAAATGGTGTTTTACGTCCTCTTGGTCTGAATCAGACACACATGGGACATTTGTAAATACAAATATGGTGGGAACAATACTGGAGGCAATGCCCGGAGGCAGTACGAAACCAGTAAAGTCCCGATTTTTTAAATTAATACAGATAGGTGTAGCGGTAACCATGCCTCGGTTAAACCTCATCGGCTATGGCACCGCTACTGATTAATAAGAGAAACCAGAGTGATTAATTCATTGATGGGCTGTTTATGTGGTGTTATAGTCCTTAGCCCTTGACACCTAGGTGGTGTTCCATTTGAAGACAGTTTCTTGGCAACGCCAAACTAATTCTCTTGCTTTCTGTTTGGCAAAAGGGAAGTGATAATAAGCCAGCTGAGTGATCTCCCGTTGGGCGGCCAGAAGGGCTCTTTGTTGCTTTGTGAGTGTGACTTTTCCATGTCATGTACATTATAGTACACTAGCAGTCCTGCTCGCTTCGCTTCGCACGTGCGCGCACACGCACACTCTCTCTCTCACACACTCACATTCACACTCTCTCTCTCTCTCTCTCTCTCTCTCTCTCTCTCTCTCTCTCTCTCTCTCTCTCTCTCTCTCTCTCTCTCTCTCTCTCTCTCTCGCCTCCCCCCACTTTCACTCAGGTTTATGATGCAAGGGAAGTAACCAGTGAAACCAGTCCAGCCAGCTATTCCCTAATGAGCAACTTAGGACGCACATTTCACCGCCAGGGGGCAGTCAAACCAGTAGGGGCTTAGCGTGTGATATTCTTACTTGGGGGTAGAGAGAGAGGGGGGGGGGGGGGGATTCATCTCCGTCTGTCTGTCTCTCTCTCTCTCTCTCTCTCTCTCTCTCTCTCTCTCTCTCTCTCTCTCTCTCTCTCTCTCTCTCTCTCTCACTACCCCCAACTAAGAATATCACGCGCTGAGCCCCTACTGGTTTGATTGCCCCCCTGGCAGTGAAATCAGCGTCCTACGTTAACCATTACTACCCTTTAGTTACTACTCCTACTCCTGACCGGTTTTAAAGGTCGAGCTCCAAGGTCAAGCTCACCACGGTTGCGAATACTCTATGGGACCATCCCCGCACTATAACACATCACCACACAAAATGTGAAGCGATTATGTACACTGGTGCGTGAGTTACAGGGCGAACAAACACACACACACACACACACACACACACACACACACACACACACACACACACACACACACACACACACACACACACACACAGAGTTGTTTAAATATAAGATGCATTAAGATGGGCTGGCAGAGTTGGTGATGAACATAGTTTTCACAGGGGCTATGTACCTTTAAAATATATTTGTACTCGAATTCTAACCTCGATTGAGGAGTAATGAAGAGTATTTGTCTGTTGTTTCTTGTTATGTCTGCTGTTCCTTATTGTCTGTGTGAGTGAGAGTGCATCAGCGCGACTGGGCTTATATTACTTCTGTCTGTGAGTAACTTTACTCAAAAGCTATCGGACATTTGTTTCTAGGAAAGTGACTTATGCTACCACCCAGAAATCAACCCACTAAAATTAATTGTAAAGGAAGTTTGGGATGTCATTCGGACTCTGTTTTTAAAAAAAAATTAATGTATCATAATTTTGAACTCGAATTACTGGGGCCGCAGTGGGTGGATGCCTCGTGCCTCCGTACGGGGAGCTGGACGATCCCGCCACCTCCACGAGTCTCTCTCTGTACGTGGGGATTCTTGTTCTTCTTCTGCGTTCCCAGGCCATATGGCCATAATGGGTAAGGTACGCATGTGTCTGGTTTTCAGTTTTCACTGGTCTCCCCGCTGCGTACAGCTGACACATTCTGATTTCGGAGGAGCTCAAAGGAGAAAATTGGGAAGTTTGTTTCTGGAAAAAAAAGGCAGGAGAATAAAGCAGAAAGATAGTAGATGACAGAAAGCAACAGGAAAAGGCAAGAGTCCAAAGAGAGTGAAAGATTAGTGGAAGTTACAAGCACAGAACTTCCAGAAGGTGGGGGAACTATTTGTACGAAAGACCCCCCCGGTATCCCCACGGGGACTCCGTGGGGGATACCGGAGGGTCTTTCGTAAAAAAATTAAAAAACCTTTGTGTGTGGGTCGATGGCCTTCACAAATGAACATATCGTGTCAGTGTCAGTGTCAGTGTCAGTGTTGTTGGTGACAGCGACTCCTGACACGTACAGCACGGACGTGGCCCTGCTGCAGCAGCGCTACAAGAGGCTGTGCCAGACCCTCAAGGTGGTGCCCTGCTCCCTGCTGCTCAAGCAGATCGGCCAGGCCAGCGTGGTCCTGAGGAACGTCAGTCTGTCCTCCGCAGAACTCAAAGCCCTCATCACCATTCTAGTGGTCAGTGGGCACTAGGCACTAGGTTGTGGTTTAACCCTTTCGCCGCCAGCCATATTTCAGCCAAAAATGTCCATTAAAATTACCTGGGTAGAGAACAAAATCCATCTGCAGTATTGGGGGATTCTTCTGTGACATATTATATAAAATAAGGTCTATCCTTACTTCCCAAAACTAAAACAATGAGGGTCTTTGGATAATAGACCCCATTTTGATGCCTTGATGCCACATAGGTGTTAAATCACAGTGGTGCTAAAATGCGACTTTGGCGGTGAAAGGGTTAAAGGTGGACCCTGACGGATGAGTGTTTTTGTAAGACACACGTCGAGATCACCATGAAAACACCATTTAGGGTAAGACGGGGTAAAAAAGCCCATGGGCGGGTAAGAAGCCCATGCCAATTATCTCATGAAATAAAGCATATTTCAGTCACATTTTGCCCATGAGACGAGTGTTAATGTTTAGCATTCGTCTCATGGGAAAATGTGACTGAAATGTGCTTTATTTCATGAGATAATTGGCATGGGCTTCTTACCCGCCCATGGGCTTTTTTTTTACCCCGTCTTCCCGTACAGATATTGCAACACTCACTTTGCTCTGGTTTCCTAGAAATCAAACCGTCAAATCGGCGATTCCTCCTTGGCGGAGGTGCTGGAAGTCAAATTCTTTCACCCAAAGAGAAGGCGTTTGCCGTCTCTTTTCTAATGGCCGCCAAATCGTTTGCACGAAATTGTCGCAAAACAAGCCTTTTTTTCTTTCTTTTTTAAAATTGTATACAGTTTATCTAAAGGAGTTTCGCTCACAACAAAGGAAATAGCTCCAGGTTGTTTTTGTTTGTGGCTCAAGCCACAAACCTATAACTCACTTTGTCGGTCGGTCGGTCGGTCTGTCGGTCCAAAATTGTCGCACATTTTGACAAAATTGTCGCAGTTCAAATCGAGGCTACACTTCTGGCCGCTCTTTAAAATGATGTATTTTAAAAGCGTACAAAATAATAAACATATGTAATACAGACACTACAACAGACACGACGAGTATGCGGTGCTTCTTTTGATGAGTATAAGTAGGATGCATAGTTTTAAATGTTTTCCAAAAGATATAAAAAGTTACGAAATGGTGCAGAGATAACATTCTGGTTTACAGATTAAAAATATTGAAAAGCTAGGGGAGGTAACTCATGATTGGAGTGGTAAAAATAGACCGCGTGCCACAAACTATTGCGATTTCGCGCTTGTTTTTTTACTGCACTACAAACAAAGAAAACGCTTCAACCAGCCACCCCATCCAAAATGGCTACTCTCTCCGGCATCTCCGCCAAGGAGGAATAGCCGTTTTGATGGTTCAATTTGTAGGAAAACAGAGCAAAGTGAGTGTTCCGATCCTTGATAAGGCTGTCTTTCTGGTGATCTCGACGTGTTTCTTGCAAACACTCATCCGTCAGGGTTCACCTTTAAGGTCTGTGTATACGTTAACATTATTTACGAGATATTTCTATTTCCCAATGGCAACACGGTGATAGCCCACTCTCAATATGACTTGCAGCTCACTGTGTTGCCATGGGGCAATAGAAATATTTTGTGAATAGTGTTAACGTGTACCGAGACCTTTATACTCGGCAGGGGAACGTCATTAGGGGAAGACGGGGTAAAAAGCGCATGGGCGGGTAAGAAGCCCACCCCAATTATCTCATGAAATGAAGCAAATTTCAGTCTCATTTTGCCCATGAGACGAGCGTTAATGTCTAGCATTCGTCTCGTGGGCAAATTTGACTGAAATTTTCGTTATTTCATGAGATAATTGGGGTGGGTTTCTTACCCGCCCATGCGCTTTTTACCCCGTCTTCCCCTATGTGTACGATTTCAGACTTTTGTGAGAGATAGGCAACAGTGGGGTCTTCGGGGATGAAGAAGAAAAACCCTCTCAGTCTCAATCTCAACTGTTTTGCTTGGAAACATTCTGACAGCAAAATAGCAAGTTACATTTTACTCTTTAAAGACCCAGCACGTCACGTGTCAAAATCACGATTTTCACGTGTTTTCCCTCTTATAGCTGGTAAGAAATCTTAAGAAATCTTCCTAGCATAAGAGGGAATGTGACACGTGACGTAGGGGGTCTTTAAGCTTATTCACCTCTCTGACAACCTACATATATGTGGAATGTGTGTGTGTGTGTGTGTGTGTGTGTGTGTGTGTGTGTGTGTGTGTGCGTGCGCGTGCGTGCGCGTGCGTGTGCGTGTGTGTGTGTGTGTGTGTGTGTGTGTGTGTGTGTGAAGTCAAGTCAAGTCAAGTCAAAATCATCTTTATTGAGGGTTAAAGAATAAGCTGACAAAGCTTTTTTTCATCCTGCCCTCGTGTGTGTGTGTGTGTGTGTGTGCGTGTGTGCGTGTGCGTGTGCGTGTGTGCGTGCGTGCGCGTGCGTGTGCGTGTGACTGTGTGTGACTGTGTCTGTCTGTCTGTCTGTCTGTCTGTCTGTCAGTGTCTCTGTTAGTTATGTGTTCGTGTCTATCTATGCTGGTGTATTGTGCTTCGTAATGACTGTCTTTAAGCATGTGCTGTAATGGTACATAACTCAAACAGGTGTTTCTTACCCACTGCGCCCTACTACCCAACCTTTTTCCCCCCATTGACCTTGACCTGACCTTGACCCCATTCAGTCTGACCTTGACCTTTGTGCAACCTTGGTGATGGCAGATGGACACGGAATTGACCCAGCTGAACATCTCTGGCAACGTGTTTCAAAGACAGGAGGGAGAATACATATCTGAGCTGCTCAGAACCAATCGCTTTCTGACCCATTTGGTGCGTATATTATGAAGTGTATTCAGCGGTTCGAAGGTAAAATTCTAGGTTGTTGTTGTTTTTCGTGAGGAAAGCATCGTGATTAAGGTCGTAGACTTCGTTAAAGCTGGAAGGGTTTACATTAATGTTATAAACGTTTCATAACTACGCTTAATATTTATAAATGTAGAGATTGACAGATCAGCAGACATATATAGGCAGACCGACAGACAAACATACAGATTGTAGATTAAAATTAATATGCAATAAAGCTTAATGTAATCATAAACTCTATAAAAAATTTTTATAAAAAAACAATTGAGACAGACTGCAACGTCACTGAAACATACAACAAACAAACAACTACACGACAAGTGTAAAGTGACGTTATTTTATTCACAAGAGACAAAACAAAGCTACAGGATATTTCGGCGAATGCGCCTTTATCATCACAAACAAACAATTAAACAGCAAACAGCAAATATAGCAAAAGGAGCAACAAACCAACAAGATCAAAACAAAACAAAATACTTCCCCTCTACAGTCCAATACGTAAATGATACAACTAACTTGAAAGCAAGTTATAAACTCTAAGTTATATCTGAAAACATGTACAGTTTGTATACAATGAAGTTGTCATAGAGTCAACCACTGATTAACAAGGGCATGGTCGAGTATGCGACAGCAATCCTTCCACCATAGAAGCCACCCCACAGGATGCGCATCACAGCTTTAGGTAACATATATACCACCGTGCGAACTTTGAAGTGATACTGCGCAGTGGTTCACGAGATAGTGCTCGCACAGACAGAAACAAGCAATGATATTATCTCACGCGAACAATAGCAATGCCCTTCCGCTACTGAAGGAGGCAGGGGGCTAATGATGAAGTGATGTGTACTGTTCTAGGTGCTGTCTGACAACCAGCTGAGCGGGGAGGGGTTGGAGGCTTTAGTGCCTGCCGTCTGTGGGTCCAAGGCGTTGAGGAGTCTGGACCTTTCCTGTGAGCTCTGAGAGAGAGAGAGAGAGAGAGAGAGAGAGAGAGAGAGAGAGAGAGAGAGAGAGAGAGAGAGAGAGAGAGAGAGAGAGAGAGAGAGAGAGAGAGAGAGAGAGAGAGAGAGAGACAAGAGAGAGAGACAGACAGAGGGGGGCTGGAGGCTTCAGTGCCTGCCGTCTGTAGGTCCAAGGTATTGAGGAGTCTGGACCTTTCCTGTGAGCTCTGAGAGAGAGAGAGAGAGAGAGAGAGAGAGAGAGAGAGAGAGAGAGAGAGAGAGAGAGAGAGAGAGAGAGAGAGAGAGACAAACAGACAGACAGAGGGGGGCTGGAGGCTTTAGTGCCTGCCGTCTGTGGGTCCAAGGCGTTGAGGAGTCTGGACCTTTCCTGTGAGCTCTGAGAGAGAGAGAGAGAGAGAGAGAGAGAGAGAGAGAGAGAGAGAGAGAGAGAGAGAGAGAGAGAGAGAGAGAGAGAGAGAGAGAGAGAGAGAGAGAGAGAGAGAGAGAGAGACCAGACAGACCCCAGACAGACAGACAGACAGGCAGAGGAAAGGCTGGGGGCTTCAGTGCCTGCCTGAAGGTCCAAGGCATTGAGAAGTCTGGAGGGCCTGTCATGTGAGTTCTGCTGGTTGTGTCTGGAGAGGGGGCAGGGGTGTTGAGGGAGGGAGAGAGAGAGAGAGAGGGGTGAGAGAGAGAAAGAGAGAGAGAGAGAGAGAGAGAGAGAGAGAGAGAGAGAGAGAGAGAGAGAGAGAGAGAGAGAGAGAGAGAGAGAGAGACAGACAGACAGACAGACAGACAGAGACAGAAACAGAAACACAAAAGACAAAGCTTAAAGACAGAGACAGAAAGACACAGAAAAAAGCTAACAATGTCTGTATCGTTTTCAGGTAACGGTCTGTGTGACAGAGATGCCCAAAGTCTATGTTCATTGATAGAGGTCTGTACTTGTCTCTCTTCAGTTCTGTCTTTGTGGGCTTTTTGACGAGCGAAGTCTCGTCTATGTAAGCTTACTGAAAATGGATGTGTGTGTGTATGTGTGTGTGTGTGTGTGTGTGTGTGTGTGTGTGTGTGTGTGCGCGTGTGCGTGTGCGTGTGCGTGTACGTGCGTGCGTGTGTGTGTGGTCACCGTCACATTAAAAACTTTAACTTACAGCAATTATCTCAGAAACTACAAATAATATCACAATCAAATGTTTGCATGATGATGAAAATCACATTATGTCTGCAGTGACTGCTTTTATTTAAAAGTCACTAGAACAAGATGGTTGGAAATAAGTTTTATTTTAATTTTAGCTTCAGAGATTCATTTAAATTCTTGAGTACAAAAGGTTATGCTATTTCGATTCCTCTAGCCTACAACCTACAACAGGTCTCTCTTGTGACAGCGCAAATTGTAACAACTGCGCAAAATGTAACAATGTTCGATTTTGTTACTGCCCGCGCAAATGTAACAATTGTTACATTTTGCGCTAGGCAACCACCTTTTGACGACATTAGCAACAAAAAAATGGCAGTTTTTTGTCATTACAAATATCGTAGCTGTGATTTGTTACATCCATAAACACAACAGTAATTCGGCATTGTTCAGGCGAAAAAACCGCTGTACCCGAGAAGAAAACAAGAAAGAAATAACACACGAGAGAAAAACATCAATAAAACAACCTGCATACTTTGCACCTTGTATAAGTAATAATGCTAAATCGAATGAAGAACGAGTGAAACAAACAAGCAAGCAAACAAACATTTGGAAATTTAGATGTAGACTTTGTTTTTATCTTTCGATTTGATATATTATGACTGATGAAGACGAATTCATCAACTCCTTGAAGATTTTACTTCGATTTGATCTGTAATGACGAAAAACTGCCTTTTTGGGGGGTGCTAATTTCGTCAAAAGGTGGGCGCCTAGCGCAAAATGTAACAAAATCGAACATTGTTACATTTTGCGATTTCTTTTGCGATTGTATGCAATTGTTACATTTTGCGCAGTTGTTACAATTTGCGCTGTCACATCTCTCTGTTGTTTCTGTTGACGATCTTTCCGTGTCTCTATAGTATAATATTTAATATAATGATTAGTTACACGCTGCATGCTTAGAACCAAGGATAGAATGGAAGACTAGGCCCAGCCGAAATTCTTATCCTTGTAAAATAAAGTGTTTGAAGTCTCTGTCTGTCTGTCTTACGTTCTGAACTTTACGTTCAGTTTCTGACCCTCTTTCTCTCCAGATCCCTAGGTATAAGCTTTCAACTGTTGGTCGGCGCTCTTTTGCTGTCTCAGGACCGACCTCCTGGAACAAACTTACTCTCTCCCTCCGTCAGCGACCGACTCTCTCTGCTTTCAAAGCTAACCTCAAAACCCACCTGTTCCCCCGTCATTAAAGCTCCTCTCTCTTTATCTTCTCTCTCTTGCCATTAGGTCTGTTTCTGCTATATTCCATTTATGTTATCCGTGTGTGTTCGCTTTGTATTGCGTTTGTGTTTGAATGCGCTTTGAATGCTAACGTGTGTGTGCGCTTTGATTTGATTTCTATCAAGATTCAGCGCCGTATAAATACTGTATGTTGTTGTTGTTGTTGTTGTTGTCTGTGACAGGATTCGGAGTGTATCTCAGAGCTGATCCTTCATCACAATGAGCTGGGTCAGTGTGGTGTGGCTCTGGGCAATGTCCTGGGTAAGCACAGTAGATGTCCGCTTTAACCCTTTCACCGCCAAAGTCGCATTTTAGCACCACAGTAATTTAACACCTAGGGGAAGACGGGGTAAAAAGCGCATGGGCGGGTAAGAAGCCCACCCCAATTATCTCATGAAATAAAGAAAATTTCAGTCAAATTTGCCCATGAGATGAATGCTAGACATTAACGCTCGTCTCATGGGCAATATGAGACTGAAATTTGCTTCATTTCATGAGATAATTGGGGTGGGCTTCTTACCCGCCCATGCGCTTTTTACCCCGTCTTCCCCTATGTCACTAAAAGGCATCAAATTGGGGTCTATTATCCAAAGACCCTATTGTCTTAGTTTTGGGAAGCAAGGGTAGACCTAATTTTATATATGTCACAGAAGAATCCCCAATACTGCAGATGAATTTTGTTCTCTACCCAGGTAAATTTAATGGAAATTTATGGCTGAAATATGGCTGGCGGTGAAAGGGTTAATGCATGAAGCCACCAAAAACACCCCATACACGGGCATGTAGAACATAGGCACGCGAGAGAGTGCATTTACAGACACACATACACACACGCGCGCGTGCGCGCGCGCACACACACACGCATGCGCGCACTCATACACACATATAGAAGGCGC
>CM065691.1:41036393-41086393 GCA_017654935.2 Phymorhynchus buccinoides
AGAGAGAGAGAGAGAGAGAGAGAGAGAGAGAGAGTAAGAGAAAAGAGACGGAGAGAGAGAGAGAGAGAGAGAGAGAGAGAGAGAGAGAGAGAGAGAGAGAGAGAGAGAGAGAGAGATAAAAGAGACGAGAGAGAGAGAGAGAGAGAGAGAGAGAGAGAGAGAGAGAGAGAGAGAGAGAGAGAGAGAGAGAGAGGGGGGGGGGGGAGCAATGCACGCGTATAATTTTTTAAAATGTGTGTTTTAATGTGTTAGAGAGAGAGAGAGAGAGAGAGAGAGAGAGAGAGAGAGAGAGAGAGAGAGAGAGAGAGAGAGAGAGCAAATGCACACGTATATTTTTTTGTAATGTGTTAGAGAGAGACAGAGAGAGAGAGAGAGAGAGAGAGAGAGAGAGAGAGAGAGAGAGAGAGAGAGAGAAGAAGAAAGAGAGAGATGGGGTGGGGGGAGGGGGGTCAAGAACATGAGAAACACGCGCGCGCGCGCGCGCGCGCGCGCGCGCGCGCGCGCGTGTGTGTGTGTGTGTGTGTGTGTGTGTGTGTGTGTGTGTGTGTGTGTGTGTGTGTGTGTGTGTGTGTGTGTGTGTGTGCACATGAACTACAGGGGTGAGTGGTGTGTATACCTGGAAGGACGAAGCAGGACTTCACCTTAATCTCATCATTGCATCAATTAACCATCCTCTTCCTGTCCGTTCTCATCCTCACCCTTCATCACCCCCTACGTCGCAAAAGTCGCATTTTAGCACCACAGTAATTTAACACCTATGTCACTAAAAGGCATCAGATTGGAGTCCATTACCCAAAGACCCTATCGTCTTAGTGTTGGGAGGTAAGGACAGACCTTATTTTATATCTGTCACTGAAGAATCCCCAATACTGCAGATGGATTTTGTTCTCTACCCAGGTAAAGTTAATGGACATTTTGGGTTGAAATATGGCTGGCGGTGAAAGGGTTAACGTGTCTCTTACATCACCAGGGGATCGTGGTGGACCGAGAGTTCGAACACGTGCTGGAGGAGGTTCAGAAGGAGCGGTTCTTCATCGTGCGCTACGACACCTCGCTTCCCTTGCAGAAACGCAAGGAGTCCAGTGTGGACCCCGAGAACCTGTACAACATCGACCCCATGCGGATCCTGTTCTTCATGAAGGAGCACCTGAGGACCATCGACCTGTTCCTGAAGATCGACACCAACAACGATGGTCTGTTGTCCCGAGAGGAGATGAAGTACGCCTTCGAGGTACGGTCAGTTGGTCATTGGAGTGAGGGTGGTCAAAAGTGAGTAGGAGGAGGAGGAGGAGGAGGAGGAGGAGGAGGAGGAGGAGGAGGAGGAGGAGGAAGCGCATAGAGCTTAAAGGTTTGTGCTATATAAATCTTCTTAATAAATAAAGGAGGAGGAGGTTGAGGACGACGATAATGTGACGATGATGAAGATCGACACCAACAACGATGGGTTGTTGTCCAGAACGGAGATAAAATACGGATGCCTTTGAGCTATGGTCAGTTGGTGATTGGAGTGAGGGTGGTAAAAGTGAGGAGGAGGAGGAGGAGGACGATGATAATGTGACGATGATGAAGATAGAAACCAACAACGATGGGTTGTTGTCCAGAACGGAGATGAAATATGTACGCATTTGAGGTATGTGAGGTGGTGACTGGAGTGAGGGTGGTCAAAAGTGAGGAGGAGGAGGAGGAGGAGGAGGAGGATGATGATGATGATAATGTGACGATGATGAAGACAGAAACCAACAACGATGGGTTGTTGTCCAGAACGGAGATGAAATACGTATGCCTTTGAAGTATGTCAGTTGGTGATTGGAGTGAGTCAAAAGTGAAGAGGATGATGATGATGATAATGTGACGATGATGAAGATAGACACCAACAACGATTATCATGATAATAGACGATGTCTATGATGATTATGACGACGACGACGACGATGTTGCTGCTGCTGATGCTGATAAAGGTTGATGACAATGTTGGTGATGAAGATGACAATAACGACGATGACGATGGTAGCCTAGTGATGGTGATGATGATAACAACGATGACGATATTGATGATGATGATGATGATGACAGCTGGAGGGTTTCCCGATCAGTGAGAAGGCTCTGGACCAAGTGATGACCTACCTGGACATGATGATGATAATGATGATGACAACGATGATGATATTGATGATGATGATGATGATGATGACAGCTGGAGGGTTTCCCGATCAGTGAGAAGGCTCCGGACCAAGTGATGACCTACCTGGACATGATGATGATAATGATGATGACAACGATGATAATATCGATGATGATGATGATGATGACAGTTGGAGGGCTACCCGATCAGTGAGAAGGCTCTGGACCAAGTGATGTCATACCTGGACACCAACAAATCTGGAGAAGTGGACCTGGGGTAAGTCACTAGCGCTTTGTCTGTCTGTCTGTCTATCTCTCTGTTCCTCACACACACACACACACACACACACACACACACACACACACACACACACACACACACACACACACACACGCACGCACGCACGCACGCACACGCGCACACGCGCACACACACACACACACACACACACACACTGTCGCGCCTTTAAACCAAGCTTTGTTATGCCTATGTTTGTGTGACTGAAAATTAAAACATGCACGCGGACACATTAGAAAATACATGTCATGTGAGCATTCAAGAATAAGAGACAGAAATAGGTTGACAACGAATTATTAATGAACAACACATACGAATTAGTGCGGTTCGGGGTATAAAATAACGGTCAGAAAGAACCACATAAACGGTACTTAGCAGCCCAGAATCCGCAGCACTTTAATTTACTATGAGATGCATCCTACAGCTGTAAACATGCATCACTACAGCTGTAAACAAATTTTCATTCAGATTCCCAGACGACGAAAATGGTGTTTTACGTCCTCTTGGTCTGAATCAGACACATACGGGACATTTGTAAATACAAATATGTTGGGAACAATACTGGAGGCAATGCCCGGAGGCAGTACGAAACCAGTAAAGTCCCGATTTTTTTAATATCAGATTCCCAGACCAGCTATTGACTCCTTTAAAGGCCTATCGACCGATCCCAAGAATCGGGTAACGCTAGTCCGACACATGTGAGGTGGCGCGTGTTCGCACAACAGGGAACAAAGAAGGGTACAGCATCTCTGTCACAAGCCGTGATTCAAATGATGCTGCGCGCCGGTGGAAATCCGTGTAACGTCCTCCGGTCTAAAACAGACACATATGGGACATTAGTAGATATAAAGATGGTGGGAACGATCCTGGAGGCAATGCCCGGAAGCAGTGCAACTCCAGGAAAATCCCGAATTTTTAGCGATGCGTACGTATATCTTGATGAGATAAGATGCTGGGCGCCTACCGTCTTCCGCCTTGTTATAGGGGAAGACGGGGTAAAAAGCGCATGGGCGGGTAAGAAGCCCACCCCAATTATCTCATGAAATAAAGAAAATTTCAGTCAAATTTGCCCATGAGACGAATGCTAGACATTAACACTCGTCTCATGGGTAAAATGTGACTGAAATTTGCTTCATTTCATGAGATAATTGGGGTGGGCTTCTTACCCGCCCATGCGCTTTTTACCCCGTCTTCCCCTACTCCTGTTGCGGCTTTAAGCCTACTATCTGGAACTCTATCTGGGCACGTACGCACATACGCGGAAGTTCCGTGCGGGAACCCATGTGCATTCCGCCCAAAAAAAACCCCATCTAGAAGTAAGAAATATGAAGGAGTGTGCACCTACATTACACGCGGAAACCCATGCTCAATCCCGTCCGCTTATTTCTGATATAAAGTGTATGGGGTTTCCGCACGGAAATTTGCGGATTGCGGATGTAATGCATACAAGCCCTTAGGACATGACTGATGACAATAAGGCCGGGTTCACATTAGACGCGTAAGTTCCTACGGAAAATCTTAAGTACGGGGTAAAAAGCGCATGGGCGGGTAAGAAGCCCACCCCAATTATTTCATGAAATGAAGCTTTTAGTCTCATTTTGCCCATGAGACGTCTCATGGGCAAAATGAGACTAAAATTTGCTTCATTTCATGAAATAATTGGGGTGGGCTTCTTACCCGCCCATGCGCTTTTTACCCCGTCTTCCCCTACGTCGAAGAAAGAAGGATAAAAGCTTACGCATAATGGGGAAATTCGGACACATGCGCAAATCTTTTCCCTTCTTTTTTTCACTTATTTATGGATTGCGCACGTACGTGTTTCCGCATGGAATATCCGCTTATGTGTGCACACGGCCTAATGCTAATGAAATGAGGATATAAGTATGTCTGTCTTGTGTCGAAACAATCCAAAAGTGTTAATTATTTATGTCCCTCAAGACCTCCAGTTTTCTTACAATAAACGGTTGTTGTTGTTCATTCTCCTGCTTATGTATGTACTCGTACACGTACACTTTTTTTTCCCCCTCAGGGAGTTCTTTCACGGAGAGCGGCGCATGCGCAGGACGCAGACCACCAAGAAGGAGGAGGAGGAGGTCCGCCTGGGCAAGCTGAAGAGAGCGGCCTCGGAGAACCCCCTGAACACCACCCCCTCCTCCTCCTCCCTCAACAACCCCTCCCTCATCCAGACCGTCAGCCCACAGTACTCCCAGACCTTCCGGAAACCCCCTCCAAACCGCCTGCCCAAAGTCACCAAGTGATAGACCTTTCGGAAACCCCCCTCCAAGCCGCCTGCCTAGTCACCAGCAAGTGATAGACCTTCCGGAAACCCCCTCCAAACCGCCTGCCCAAAGTCACCAAGTGACAGACCTTTGGGAAACCCCCCTCCAAACCGCCTGCCCAAAGTCACCGAGTGACAGAACCTTCCGGAAACCCCCTCCAAACCGCCTGCCCAAAGTCTCCAAGTGACAGACCTTCCGGAAACCCCCCTCCAAACCGCCTGCCCAAAGTCACCAAGTGACAGACCTACCGGAAACCCCCTCCAAACCGCCTGCCCAAAGTCACCAGCAAGTGATAGACCTTCCGGAAACCCCCCTTCAAACCGCCTGCTCAAAGTCACCGAGTGACCTGGATCTAGGGAGTGTGGTGGGCCTAGGCCTACAACATCACTGCACCATAACCGATCCAAAAACCTGGTTCTCGCTTACAGTGTCTTTGGTCTCGCTAGTTAGAAGCTTAACGTGCTGCCTCCTACAACTGGGAGAAAAAAAAAGAAGGTTGTGGCTGATCGCCTGTTGGGAGACAGATGACCTAAAAGAAGAGGTTCCGTTTAACGTCCTCCGACCTGGAACAGGTACATATGGGACATTTATTAATGTACATAGTTTGTTGATCCTGGAGGTACTGCATTACCCTGAAAGTCTCGTTTGATATACAATGACCTAAAAGTGCCACCACTTTGCTTATGTACAAAGGAAGACAAACAAACAAAAGTTAAGAAGACAAACAAAACAAAGGAAGAGGAAGTTCTGACCCTTGGAGTGAGACATGTGGAGTTTTCCAATGTTGGTTCTGCTCTGGCCGAGAGGAGAGATGAGAATGTCAAAAGGTACTATCGCAAATATGGTTTATAATACATTCTGGGTTCTAGCTGAGAAGAATCATAGTACTCTCTGGCATTCAACAACCCTCGATTTTAAGGTTAAGCCCCTCACCCACATTGAACGGCCGAACGAACGAACATCCAGGTTATTAGGCCAGACAGGTCAGTTATGTAGGTCTTGCAAAAGTTCAACAAATTCTGAGGCATCTTCGGTTACAAAAATGGTCAAATGTAATATGGGAAGACAATTGCGCTTCCTAGTGACAGCACATTCTTTGGCACGTGTAATGTGTAATTCAGACCCCCCCCCCCCCCCCCCCCCCCCCCCCCCCCCCCCCCCCCCCCCCCCCCCCCCATAAAACCCCGATGAAAAACACCTCCATTATGCTTGCTCCTGTGTTACTTGATTCAATGGAGACAGTCAAGGCACCCAACCATAGAACATCCACGTAACCACAGCAACAAACAAAAAATAAATGGTGGCGACTTTGTGAAAGAAAGAAAAATTTCAAAACATTTCATTCAAATGCATCGTGGTGTTGCTATGTCTTCTTTCTGGAGACTTGAGACGCCAGTGTTATGCAGTAGTCCAGAAGCTTTTAATCTTGCCTAAGCTGCTTTTGTAAAGCTGGTCAGTGTTTTAGCAATGCGTAAGCGATTCTTTTTTTTTTAGTGGCTAAGTAATTCTACAAGATTGGAATGCAGAATATTCTTTACTTGATTTTGTACATATATTCACCAAGGCAGCTGCTATGTTCTTCTGCTACATGCATTCTGATCAGCATCGTCAGTGTTTATAATATATAAATAACTATTTATCTGTTGTGGGATAGAGTTACTGGCAATTCAGCTTGCCCAATATGAAACTGCCTGCTAAAGAGAGTGTGCTGATTGACGATATGAAGTCGCCTTATTTTCTGATAGAAAGGCTGGACAGAGAAGGCAATAGTAGGGATAAAATCAGTAAGCGTGTTCGTGTAAACATTTACCATTGATGTACTAATCTCTTAAAGCCCCGTGTTAATAGGATACTTTCATCACCACTACATACTTCGTTTGAAACAAAGAACCAATGGCTGAATTCACCCTGAATTGTTTTGGATGAATAGTAGGGCCACAAATTCTGTGGTAAGAAGGTGCGACTTTGTGGAGCCCTCCTGGTGACAAACACAGCCAACGACTCTTTTTTTTTGGGGGGGAGGGGGGGGGGGGGGGGGGGGGTTGTTTTGATTATAGCGAAGTGAAGTGATCGACTCGATCTCATTGTGTACCAGAGACCTTCATTGGATCAACAGTAGAGACAATGACTGCCAGACAGCAGAGGGGGCAGATACTATTCTGGCGGGCTGGGCGAGAATTAGTTTATAGTGGAGATGCCTTGCCCAGGGTACATCCCCAATCACTCAGCCAAAGCGATTTGAGGATGAGAGTTGGCGTTGGGGAAGGTCCCCAAAGGCCAACCAATCCTTTTGGCTGCAGCACCAGAGCCGGTGCAAGGGCCCCCTCGTTCGAGAGTCATAGTCTTCCACGAAAGACTAAGCTGTAGCATGATATTCCAATACTGTAGAATATCATTTATAGTACAGCTCTCATTTACTATTGGCCCTTTCTACAGGCTAATGTCAACCAGTGATAAAAGCCATTCGAGGAAAAAGAATCAACAGTAGAGCCACAAATAATGCAAATATTTTGTGGTAAGAATTAAAGACTTCCAGTTCCAGTCCTCCTAGTGACAAACGCAGCCAATGACGTTTTTGTGCTTTGATTATAGCGAAGTGAAGTGAAGTGGTCAACTCGGTCTTATTTTGTACCAGTGAATTTCGTTGGATCCACGCATTTGTGGTAAGAAGGTGCAATTTGCATCCCTGCTAGTGACAAACACAACCAATGACGTATTTGTGTTGTGATATATCACAACACAAAAATAGTGAAGGGGGGGGTAGAGTTGGTACTTAATCTGTTCCCCCCCCCCCCCCCCCCCCCCCCCCCCCCCCCCCCCCGGAAATACTTGCCATATTACCTTTACAAGGTGTGAGACAATAAATATAACATGATGTAAATTATTGTTGTTGTCGTACCCTGGCTAAAAGACTCCAGGGATCACCCCAACAGCCGAAGCACCTGAACAGTATAGTACAAATGCGCCAGCCAGGGATGAGAACATTGTGTGTGACCGTTTTTGATTACCCTGCCACGTGGGCAGCCACACTCCGACTTCGGAGGATATGTACATTATTAATGAGCAGGAATGTGTTGAGGGAGAGAGGACGATGGTATGTGACACCTATTACATTAATTAATGTTATTTGAAAGGCTTCAAATTGCTTTGATTACATATTATTGATTCTGACAACTAACCAATGGATAGGCTTGAAAACTCTTTCGAATAGATGTTCCTACAGATTGCATAGAGATATTCGTGTCAATACTCACGTGTGCATCCTCTCTCCTCCTTTCCCGACAACTTCATCAATTCGTTGGAACATAATGCTTCTTATCCAAGTATATTATTTGTTATTACATGCATGTGAATTTTATTGAATTGTTTCTTCTGTGTGAACGTGTACATATATGTATTTACATAGTCGTGTGTGTGCGTGTGAATTATTTGTGCGCATAAAATTATGTATGCCTGAAACATCTCATGTATTTAGCACAAAAACTCATACATGTTCAATGCTCCAATGTCGAGAGCAGAGGTCAAATGTGGCGTGATATGTATAACTTCAATATTCATAACCTTGTCATGATTTACAAAATAGTTGCATTGGTGGGATTTCCCCCCCGAGATTCAAACTCAAGTGTGTGTGTGTGTGTGTGTGTGTGTGTGTGTGGTGTTAAGTGGAAAATAGTTAACTAAAGAATTACGATATGTTATTGTTAGATATGTCCCTTTGTTGCTGTTGTCGTTTGTTTATTTTTTGTTATTAATAATAATAATAACAGTACATTTATATAGCGCTTTACCTCAGATGAGCCCAAAGCGCTTTACAGTCAATTATTCATCAACAGATAACAAAAAACAACATTCAAGAGTGACACCAACCACCAACAGCACAACAACAACAACAACATACAGTATTTATACGGCGCTGAATCTTGATAGAAATCAAATCAAAGCGCACACACACGTTAGCATTCAAAGCGCATTCAAACACAAACGCAATACAAGTTTTACAACGCGAACACACACAGATAACATAAATGGAATATAGCAGAAACAGACCTAATGGCAAGAGAGAGAAGATAAAGAGAGAGGAGCTTTAATGATGGGGGAACAGGTGGGTATCTAACACACACGCACACGCACACACACACACACACGCACACACATAAACACACAATTATTGACGCCAACTCGTTCATACCCCATTCGGTAAGCCACAGCAACTGAGCCGCATGGACTGACCACATACACCAACACAGTAGTATTCTTTTCCCCCCAAGTTGTTGGTTATAGGGTATAAATGAGACGGACACAATGATTGCAAGAAAAGAAAGGGAAAAAAGGAGTAGATGAAGGCCCTGCTGGCCGCTCCCTAAAAAAAACCCAATTTTGCTATGTTAACATTTGTTCCTTTGTATTACAAAAAAAAAAATGTTGATGGATGAATGTGTGCGTGAATGAAGGAACTGTGGAGAGGAAGGAGGAAGGAGGAAGGAATAAACATGTGTAAAAACTTGAAAAGAAAAAAAAATTCTTCATAACCTACTTCTTCTTTCTCCAATATGTTGATTATCCGAATAAACTCTCATACATCTCCTTACTTTTATCACAAAACCATGGGTGCAACTCCCCAAAATGAAAAAAAACCTGAAAGCAGGGGTCCAGGGACCCATGGCCCCCGGCAAGGTACAGGGACAGAGCCCCGTCGGACGATTCAGGGGGGCAACTTAAGAGAGAGATATAACGAGACAGACAGACAGTTAAAATGAGACAGAGACAGTTTGAGTCTGATAAGTCTTGTAAAATTATTACATTGCCTTTGTAAACGTCCAAGATAGAACTAGAGTAAGTTAAAAACGCCCCAAATCGCTTGTCAAAACATTTTTTTGGATGAATTAAAAAAAAAGAGTTCATTTTCTGGTCAAATGAAAAATATTGAAATCAGTGTAAAAATGAATGAGTAGCACCCAAGCAAAACCCATACATAACTCATCAACTGGAAAGCACTGAAACTGTGCAAACCCTTGCCAAGTGAGATTATTCAAGCCAGTAGGCTATCACCTGGTAAACAGCTTTTAGGCCCTATCTTTCCTTTCACCAGCATTTTTCTTAACAGTATTTTTGCTTTTTTGGTGTGAAAAATATACAAAAAAGAGAAGAAAAACACACGAATCCTTGTGTTCCATGAAATGGGTTTATTCTAGCATTGTACTCTAATTTACGGCTATCGTTTATTTATTTTCTGTGCATACACACAACAAGCATAATTTGTTTTTATTGTAACAACTGGGGCAGTGGGTGGATGTCTCGTGCCTCCATACAGGGAGCTGAATGACCCCGCTCCCTCCATGAGTCTCTCCCCGTGGGGATACCGGGGGGTCTTTCGTAAAAATAGTTCCACCTTCTGGAAGTTATGTGCTTGTAACTTCCTCTAATCTGCCACTCTTTGACTCTGCCTTTTCCCTTTGCTTTCTATCATTTACTATCTTTCTGACTTAATGGCCCATTCTCCTGCCTATTTTCAACAAATCTTCCAAATAATTATTCTCCTTTGAGCTCCTCCGAAATCGGAATGTGTCGGCTGTACGCAGCGAGGAGACCAGTGAAAACTGAAAACCGGACACATACGTACCTTACCCATTATGGCCATATCATATGGCCTGGGAATGCAGAATAATAATAATTGCAACAACACATTACCAGAAATAGTTTTAATCTCTCTCTCTAATGCACGCTTATCAAATAAATAAAAAAGTTTATACTGTACAAAGTGTATTTTATTGAAGCACATTTATATTGCTGTAATTCAAGTGATAGTGAACGTCATATTACATACAGTGGAACCTCCATTCTGAGAAAATTATACATTTGAAATGTCAGACAATTCTCTTTCTAATGATACAAGAACCATTCTTGTATCTTTTCCCGTTCCAGAGTTATGAGCATTTAAAAGTTAGATGGGTGAGCGTCGGCCATTTTGAGAAAACAGTCTAAAGTCTAGCCTAGCTGAAGAAAATGCACTGACCTACTCGTTTTAAAGCACTTAGTAGACCATTTAGAGACCATATTAAAGATGGTTCTTTATAAATATGAAAGATAAGATAGTAAGAGAACACGAAAATATGCATAACTCAAAATTGACAAAAAGGAGATTTTTGTCTATCCAAGCCTCTTGTGAGGAACTAGCCCAGCGACTTAATGTCCCTTTCGTGGTGCTGGGTCACATTTCATGGTGCTGGGTCATATATGTGTGCATTTGATGTGTGCTTGTTCTCAGTATGTTATGACTTAATGGGAGTTTACATGTGTTCATTATTAGCACACCAATGTCCATGTGATTACATTTCTACTTGTTAAATTTAAATGCTTTGTAGATGATTAAAAAAAAAAAATGTATGTACGTCTGAATTCTCTACTCCATATCAATTTGTGACAACATACTGTAATGTCAAAATTATGAAACTGCTTTAAAAAAAAGCAAAAAAAGCAAATGGAATCCATTTAATAACTTGAAAAACTTTTATTCAATCGTTTCATATTCAATCCCATATATTTAAAATTAGAATAGCCGACACACTAACATATTGAATTGACATACATTTCTCATACATGAAACCTTCAATGCATACTACTTTTATCACCATACAATTTTAAATTATCACAAACACTTGTGTTTGATCATAATTACGATTTTGTTTCTTAACTAATCAAGAACATCAAGACAGCCCAGTTTTGGTTGCCATCATACAACTTCTGCTAAAATCATCTCCTTTTAAGATTGCATGATGATTTTGTAACGTTCACAAGGCAAATGTAATAAAACAGCATACATAATAAAACAGCACTTGCACTGTCTAATATGTGATTTCATGTGATAGGATTTTACTGCTCTGCAGTATTTCCTTTCATACATCAAAGAAAAGAATGTGAGGTAAAATAAAAATAAAAAATAAATAAAAATAAAATAACATTGACAGGCATATATATCGGAAGCCCCCGACACACACACACACACATACACATGGACATACAAAACACACACACAAGGAAGGAATGCAACTTTCTATGGATTTTCAACATATCTGCAAATGACCAATTTAAATCCATTCAAGCGCAATGTTCAGCACAGTTTTCAAGCTCACTAAAGACGTTTCTGGTACCTTCGTGTATCATAGCATATCATATCAAGACATTTCTAAACATGATCGTATTTCATTCTCAATTTCTCAATCAGACTTTTTTTTGTATTAACAAACAAGCAAACTCAAATGTACTTTCATCCTCTTTGACCTTAGTTATTCGCATTACTTGTCTTTAGCTTGCTCCATCCACCTAACGATGTTACACATCCCTCAGTGCGGTACAATATAAAGACAACGTTTCAAACACCGACCCTTACATAGTCTAATGGAAGAGCTGGACAAACACATTCTCAGCAACACAATGCTTAATCATGACCTTGTCTTGAATTTTGAGTATGCTTCTTTTCTCAGCCAGCAAACCACAATTACTCTTATACCAGAATATGCACACAATTTAAAAAATGCTTCAAAAATCGACCCTTACAATTCACACAAAAGGAAGACGTGTACAGTGAAGTCTTAATAGGATCTGACAATGGATCGGTCCTGAATTTTGAGTATGCTTCGTTTCTTAGCCAGCAAAGCATAATTACACTTAGCCTTCAGTACAATATGAAGACAATGCATCACATTAGAGTGGCACAGTGGCTCAGAGGTAACCAGTTTGTTTGCCTCGTAAGCAACAAACCCGGTGTTATGATAAATAAGTACCTGTCATTAAATATCTACCTCTCGCATGTGAACTGTACCCGTCTAACCCTAACCCTATCCCTAACCCTAACCCTATCCCTAACCACGGAAAGAACCAAGAAATAGAGCAGGAGGGTGTAAATCTACATATTTGCTGAGAAATCGATGTACAAAGCCATGCACTTAGTTTCGTAAAATTCACAATGGCGGACAAACAAACGATTCTGATTGGCTACGCTAGGACTACTTCCGGCTAGGACTACTTATCTCATAGAGGTAAAAATACACCGCCACACCGGGATCGTTCCTGGCCACAGCAGAATCTTTCCGCTTTCTTTCCACTAAACCTTATGGTCTGAACACGAAGTCTTTCGGATGAGACGACCAAAATCGAGGCCCCGTGTGCCCATGCGCTTCATGCACATCAACTCTTCTAGTACACCATGGGCGGATACATTCGCCCAAGACATCACTCTCCACTCCCACCAAATGCAAAGACATTCACTGCCAAGCACCCTGCCATGTGCTTGCCCGTCTTACAGCTTATCAATGCTTCTGTTAAAGCAACGCGTGTGCACTCGAACAAAATTGTTACTCCCCTCTTGTTGGTTGAGATGCAACAGACAACCAAGAACGTGAAAAAATACATGACGCTAGAAGACTTAAAGAACCCACAGTGGAAACGAAAAAGTTGTTATTTGGTCAAAATTTACACACACACCTCCCCCATCAGTCACACACACACACAATAAAAAAAAAACATTAAAAAAAAAAGGGTGGTGCAGCCCTAGATGCAACGCGCTCTCCAAGTGGGAGCAACCCGAGGCGAGTCTCTGTGACTATATAAAACTAATTCCACTACCAATACTTTCACTTTCACGCACTAAATGGAAGAGGTGGAAAAGTGAAGCACTGGTAATCCCCGAATCAGTCCTGAATTTTGAGTATGCTTCGTTTCTCCAGCTCCTCCATCTGCTTCAAGACGTAGGCCACGTTGTAGCGTAACTGGTGGAACTGCGATACAGGCACCTGAAACCCCCCCCCACATTAATCAGCGTTACTTTTGAAGCACACTTATGCATTTCTGACGCTCAAAACTGCCATCTTCTTCTTCTTCGATCGCTCAGTTTCCTGTCAATTATGAGCGCAGATGCGTCATGCTGCCGTTATGCGCCTGATTAAGAAATAGTTAGGCCCAGCAAGTCAAACTTCGGCTGAAGGAAATCTTTTTGAAAGTGTTTCTTGAGAAGAAAAAAAAAAAAGGGCAGGAGAATGGACCAGTAAGGCAGAAAGATAGTAGATGACAGTAAGCAAAGGGAAAAGGCAGAGTCAAAGAGTGACAGATTAGAGGAAGTTACAAGCACAGCACAAAGCGACAGGAAAATTATGAATGCCCAAATGCAAAGATAACCCCTAGAAAGACAAATTCACACTTTTGAATGAGATTTTATAGTGTACATTGCAAATGACAAATTATCTTGTACAACATATAAATGAAAGAATCTCTCCTTCTTTCCCTGCTTTTGTGCTTGTTTGAATGTGCTTGTGTGTGCGTACCTGTGTGCTTTATGTCTAAATGCTTGTCTATATGCAATTGCATGCGTCTTAGAAGATTTACAGTACTGTAATGTTTAACTGTAATTCTCAATAATTACCATTATTAATGGTTTTCCCTTTACAAGCAATTTATTTTGAAGCAGCACTCACCTCAAACACTTTAGTGGTGCCATTGCTGAACGTCATCTCCATGATAATAGTGGGCTCCAGGACTCGGTTCAAAACACTGGAACAATTGAAATCCATATAATGTTCTTCAACAGTTACACACAAAAAAACATTGCATCCATGCAAGTACGAATCTAAGATGGCACAAACACAAAAATACTTGCATAAAATCGTTCTCGTGCGCGTGCGTGCATGTGTGTGTTTTTATTTGTAAATGTTCAAGTTCAACAAACATCCTAAGTTTATAAAGCTGCCTATACAATTTGACAATTCTTTGCCACCCTCATCTGTTCTGTTGCTAATCATGGTCAGCGTTGTTTAAGACACAACACAATTTTAATACACTAGAATGTAAAACCTGCTCCTTTAAACCTAATAAGAAATTCTCTTCTTTGTCAATGGATTGATAAAGGGCATGGCCTCCGAAATATATCACTCCAAGTCCAACACAGTTTGGTGTTTTGTTTGTTTTTATCTCTATAGAAAACATTTCTTCTTCTTAATTAGTTCAATTGAGATGGAGAAAGGAATGGCAGATCACATGCGCTGTGCATCTCGAAACCGCTGCCACTTCTGTCATCAAAGTTGCCTCCTTCTATGTCAAACTGAGTGCCGATTAATCAGGCTTACGTTGATTTAATAGACTGCAAGCAACAAAGTAAGCATCGGTAGTGTTAATATTTTACTAAATGTGATCAGCGACTCCGTTTTCTATGGAGTACTTTTTTTTGGGATATATCGGAGCTTGCATCTTCAATTTTACCTCTATGGCCATGCACAGCCATCATTATCATCGAACATCTTATAAGTGTTGGCGGGGCAGTGGGTGGATGCCTCGTGCCTCCATATGGGGAGCTGGACGACCCCGCCCCCTCCATGAGTCTCTCCCTGTGGGCATACCAGGGGGTCTTTTGTAAAAATAGTTCCCCCACCTTCTGGAAGTTCTGTGCTTGAAACTTCCCCTAATCTACCACTCTATTTGACTCTGCCTTTCCCTTTGCTTACTGTTATATACTATGGTACTATCTTTCTGACTTACTGGCCCATTCTCCTGACTTTTTTCAAAACAAATCTTCCAAATATTTTTTCTTCTTTGAGCTCCTCCGAAATCGGAATGTGTCGGCTCTACCCAGCTGGGAGACCAGTGAAAACTGAAAACCGGACACATACGTACCTTACGCATTATGGCCATATGGCCTGGGAACACAGAATAAGAATAAAAATAAGAGTTGGTACTGGAACTGGAAGAGACATCTTAGCAACAGAATTGTTTTTTTTGGGTTTTCCAGTCACAGAACAAGTTTCTGCGAAACTCAGGCCGCTCCCACCTGGAGAGTGCATTTTATGGGGTAGGGGGCTGGATTTGGGAAACCTAGCTATCAATTTGAAAGGGTGAAACCTGGACAAAATGAAAGGCAGGAAGGGCTGCATTCATGCATGTCATTTGGTACATACCAGCAGTGGGACTTCTCCCTGCTCTTGCAGACTTTTAACTGATGTGGGAGTTTTACATATGTGTAAAGTGCACGGGTCAGATTTTCTTTAAGTCCCCATTCGAAAGACTCTGCATTCAGTTCAATTTGCCCGTCAAATTGGAAAGAAAGAATGAGGGCCGATGCTGGATTCGAACCCGGGTCACTCGTGCAGTGAACTGGCAGGTGAACGCCTTAACTATCCTGCTACCTTCCTTCCCTAGTTCGTACACGTGTGATCGATCTCCTGCTATATAAGGAAGGAGTTAAAATATTTTGGAAACTGTTACGTGAAACTGACTGAAAGATAACCTGTATGCAGTGTAGAGTGGCACAGTGCTAGCGCGTTCACTTCGTGTCAAGTAAACCCGAGTTCGAACCTGGGTACAGGGGATTTTTCAACTCACTTTGCACTAGGCCTTGCGGTCTGAATGTGGAGTCTTTCGGATGAGACGATAAACCGAGGTCCCGTGTGCTCATGCACTTAGCACACGCTAAACCCAGTGACAACGAAAAAGTTGTCATTTTATCAACATTTACCCCCCCTCCCTTCCTTCCTCATAAGTCACAAAAATCGCATGCAAAAAAATTAAAATGTGTGGCGCACCTCTGGCTGCGACACGCTCTCCAGGTGGGAGCAACCCGAATTTCACAGAGACGCTTCTGTGACAATAATGTACCTAACCTAACCTAATTTGCCCTCACCTGGTGGAAATGGCGACATCCACCCTCCACTTGAGCTGCACCAGGCGGGGCAGACGTGGTCGCGACGATACCTGCCTGCTGTCAAGACTGGCCCGTCTGTAACGCACAAACAGAACAAACCGCTGCTAAACCGTCCACTCACATCTCTTTTTGTTGTTGTTATTGTTGTTATAACATATTTTATTTCCCTCTCTCATCCTTCCACTCCACAATTCCTTCATTCTCTCACACATCCACCCATCAATATGCATTTTCAATATTAAGCATATATGGATAACATTTATAACATATATATGCATAAAAATGATTCAAACAGTCAAACAATAAATTGCATTTAAAATCTAAAGTGTTTCTTTGTGTTTCTGATTTGATAGAGTGAATGAGTGAGTGACTGAGTTTGTAATCATGTTGAAATGAGAAGGTTGTAAATTTTATATAATAAAAAGACTCACATCACTTTTCAATTAACCATCTTTATTATCCCCATAAAGACATTTCAAATGGCTTTTATCATTTATCAGCCAGTTGATGTTTGGGCCAATCTATAAGTGGGAGTATATTATTATAAGGAAATATTTTCTACAGTAACGAAAAAAATCAAAAAGTACATTTGTACTATATTTTATGGACTATAAGGTGAGCCCCTGTTGAGGTACGAATTGTTGCCGATTCGGAATGAATTGTCGCCGGCGACAATTCGTGCCGGGACGACAATTCGTACCTCAACAGCCCCTCTAATTTTAAACAAAATTCTGATTTTGATGCAATAGTTTCTTACTATATTCTTTATTATGTGGGCAGGGGTTGAAGTCAGGGGGGGGGGGGGGGGGGGGGGGGGGGGGGGGGGGGGAGTATCACTTTATAATCTGTAAAATACAGCATAGCTTAATCTTTTGTCTATGACAATGACTCTCAAACAAAGATAGAAAGATGAAAGACAGAAAGAGAGAAAGAAGGAAATAAAAAAGGAAAGAAAGACACAAAGAAAGACACAAAGAAAGACGAAAAAAATAAAATAAAAGAAAGAACAAGATCATGAAGATGTCAAAACCACATTATAAGTACTCCCAGTTTATTCATAGAACAAAAAAAAAAGAGTGCTTCAAAAATGAACACCAGTTGTCAGTGGCACTGCAAGTGCAAGGATCATTGAAGTAACCTTGTCTTTGAGCTAACAAACACACAGCTCTCGTTCCCATTGCATTGTACTTCCATTCTCTCATAGAACTGGAACTGTGGAAGTACAAAAAGGGAAAGAAAGAAACTAAATAATAATAATAATAATGACAATTTATATAGCACTTATTCTCCTTACGGGGCTCAAAGCGCTTCACCAAGAAGTTAAAAATCTGAGAGAGAAAAAAAGAAGAAAAAAAAAAAGGAAGAGAGAAAGAAAGAAAGAAATACATTCAGACAGAAAGAAAGAAGGTATAAAATAAAGAAAAAAAGGGGTAAACTTGAATGTATGCACTGACTCACTTTGCTCCAAAGACGCAGCTGGCCAGGTCTCCGTGCAACTCTGCAGGGACTCTGCGATAAAACACATACCACAGCTTCTCAATAATCAATAAATTAAACGAGGCTTACGTTAGTAGGGGGGGGGTAGTACTAGGTAAAGGCAGGAAGTGGCAGTGCTAATTACTTACAACAAACAAACAACTACACGACAAGTGTAAAGTGACATTATTTTATTCACAAGAGACAAAACAAAACTAGTGCTAGTTACATATTCGCAACCATTGCCAGAAGTGGCCTCTGCGACGTATTCAACCAGATCCAGATTAACACTACAATCAATGCTGAGCCAGCAGCGTGAAACCTTCGTAATGCCCTTTGCCTTTGAGTGTGTCCAGCATATACCAGAACGTATATAAATCACTTACAAGTATAAAATACTGTTATAATAATAGTAACTTAATTATTAACAATAAGTTTTGTTTGATCAACAGTGGATCCACACATTCCAGGGGTATTTGCCTAAACGTGTCATTACCCTTCTTTATTCCTCTTAAGATAACACGTTTAGGCAATTACCCCTGAAATTATATAATACATACACCCACACACATGTATGCATGCACAAATGTGAACACATGAGCAAGCACACACACACACACACACACACACACACACACACACACACACACACATTTTGCAAATAAATATGTTATGTCCCCAGGCAACAAAAACAAAAAGTGTACTAAGCACATAATTGACAGACATGTCTTGTACACATGATTTATAAAATAAGAATTTTAAATAATACAAGTGCATTACATAATTAGTGTGTGTCCCTATCTTATTTGCAAGCAATCACAAACTGGAGAAGTCATGTGCTTCGTATTTGCTGGAGGCTTGCATAATAAACATCAGTGCTAAGCTTTATAAAAAGTAAATAAACTAGACAGTAAGACTGTAGAGTAAACCTGATTATAAAACACCAATACTCACCCTAACTCTTCTAAATCTTCCTTGAAATGCTGCACACACAAACATCCAATAGAAAAATAACCGTTGTTTTTTTCAATGTTAAACTTCAGTACATTTTATATTATACAGATACACTACAGTACAATCTAATATCTATGGACCTTTAAAAAAAATCAATGAAACCACAATGCAGAGCAGACACATCGCAAAGGAGACTCCTATTATTCCTGACCTTTAAATAATAAAACACTGAAAATTTACTTCAATGGGTTTGACTAAAATTCACTCTACATCGGCCAAATATACCAGATATTTGCACACTATTTGTTTTGCCTTGGCCTAAGGCTGTGTCAGACCAATTCACAGGCTAGAACACCAAGCCTACCTCAAAATGTTGTTATACTATAGATGCATAGTTATGCAGGGATTGTCTTTATCCATGACAAGCTCTTAGCATAACATCATCAATCTCCAAAATCCCCCAAAGTCAGAGTGTGGCTGCCCACGTGGCAGGGTAATCAAAAACGGTTACACACATAATGTTCTCATCCGTAGCTTATAGCTGATGCACTTGTACCATACTGTTCAAGTGCTTCCGCTGTTGGGATGATCCCTGGAGTCTTTTAGCCAGGGTAAACCAACAACAATGAATAACACTATTTTTTTAAAATGAGAATATTGATGATGATTAAAATATAATCCTCAAACTTGGCACACGTACATGTGTGTGTGCGTACATGCGTGTGTGCATGCATGTGTGCATGCATGCCCTTATAAGTGTGTTTGTATGATGTACATATTGTGATATGCACAAGCGCACACATGCATGTTTCCACATATCTACATAACAACTAAAACAAAATGCTGCATATATATATTTCAACATGTATAACTTCAATTGACGAGTTTCTGCTTCAAAGTAAGTGAAATTTATTGAGAACAGTAAATGAAATTTATGTTTAAAAATCACACATGATACTGTATTTATATTTAGTAATTTACACCACATAATTAAAGACTATAATGAAAAGGAGAAACACCAGAGTTTCAGATTGTCAGCGGGCCTGTGTCATTGACACGTACTGACTGTGATTTGACCACTCATTTTGTGCACCCAGGGGTCATCTGACCCATGAAGTTTGCAATAAAATTACGTGTGACACATCATTAGCCCCTTATTTTGGAAAATGACCCCTCATTTTCTGCAGTCAGGGGTCATATGACCCATGAAACCTGAAAACAATCTGAAGCTCTGAACACTCGTTGATGACCTAAAACAATTTCACTCCGACCTGCTGTTTGAGTGAAGCGGAAGAGTGACGCATGGCACATTTGATAAGGGAGAGAAGTCCTGTGTAGACAACGCCCAGTGTTTCTTCATTGATTTTGTCCCCTGCTCCTTCCACTATGCTGCTGAACTGGGCGTAGTTCACGTCTCCATCTAAACTCTGCATCACAACTGTAAAAATTAAAAAAAACAAGAAGGCAAAGCCATATAGTCATACTCCCAGTTCAGAAACAAACAAAACAAAATACAATTGAACTCGCTATCTAGTAGAAACATAATACACACCTTGCAAATTGGGTGAAATAACATTACAAACATCAGTGTTAAATAATGGGATACATTAACTGCCTGTTTTCAACATAATCATCAGCTCAGTACTTAATGTAGGCTGTGGTGACTGTCCAGAACACGTAAAGTTGTCATAAAAATATCCCCCTTTCCAAATGTTACACAAATTGACAAAATTATGATTTATTTGAAAAATGCATGATATAATACTAATAGTATATAAATTATTATGTCATAGATTGTAAGTGCATAGGTCTCATTCTGAGAAGAAGAAAAAAAGCATCGCCTAATAGTAATAGTCAGTAAAATAATCATGATTTAAAAAAAAAATGAAATGTTCACATTTCTTCCCATGAAAGGAGATAATTTATGCATGAAAAGAAAAAACCCAATTAATTGTTCAGTCAACAGATTATTTCTCTTCACAGGAGGAAACGGACAAAATTGCAACACTACAAGCACTGCTCACACTGTAGCCTAGTAGTAGTAGTAGTAGTAGTACTAAGTAGTAGTAGTAGTAGCAGTAGGGACAGGCTCTAGGCCTCGTGGCATATAACGTCCCCTCTTTGGCAATGACATTGCATAATTATTTTGGGTTTGAGCAAGTTTTTGGAGGACAATCAGTCAAAATCATTAAAAAGACTCTGAAATTTCTGACTGGAAATGGAATCCAGAAGAGTTTTAGTTACAAACTTGATGTTAGTACTTAGTTCATTCCAATGAACAGCAACTATATAAGAAAATTAATATTTCCTTCTATTACTTTGACAATTTTGCCTTCTGACTTTCTACTAAAATTCTAGTGATGTTAAACTGTGGAACAGAAAACAAAGTTTCAAAATTGATGTCATCAAATGATCAATACCATGGAAGATCCAGAGATGGTGCTAGAAATTTTCACTTTAGGCCATTTGGCCTAAACAGCCACAAAACCTTAGGCCAATTTCAACAATTTTAGGCCCTCTCACTCGGTCAACATAAACTCTCACTGACAATGAATTTGATTTTTTTTTTTTAAACTGCACTGCACTCGTTACTGTCTGCAGTAGAAGTGGTAGCAACTTCACAAGTGCTGTCGGTCTCTGCTTGCTTGTTAACTGATCCCCCAAACAAAAGTAGCGACTGCCCGCTTATAAAATTTGTCTTCTTTTTGGGAGGCATTTCAATCAAAAACCAGTAAAACACTGACGCTAAAGAACGACAAGATCACACAGACTCACACTATGGTGTGGCAAACGTCCGCCATAAGCAGCAAGGGAAGCAACTCTCACGAGGCAATTGGCCTTGTGCTAGCAAAATCATGACGCGACAAAGTTAGCTTTTTGATCTCGGTCACACGCGGTGCAAGCAAACTTTGTTTCACTTCGTTGTTCATAAAAAAAACGGACATTCTCATGCCGATTTGGTAATCAAACCTTTGGCCCAATGGGCTGACAGGACGGTTGACTTTTAGGACATTTTTTGTAATTATCGGCGAATCGCCGAAGGCCGACGGCAAACAACAACCCTGAGATCTTATAAGTTTGTATAAGGCTGTCTCTCAACCTCCTACCCTTAAGAGAGTGTACTGTAAGCTTTTCTGGCTCGTCTTTGAACTTTTTCTATCTGGAAAATGGGAGTGCATTCAGAAAGCATTTTGATCTTGATCTTGCTCCATACCACAGACTGAGACTGAGAGAGAGAGAGAGAGAGAGAGAGAGAGAGAGAGAGAGAGAGAGAGAGAGAGAGAGAGAGAGAGAGAGAGAGAGAGAGAGAGAGAGAGAGAGAGAGAGAGAGAGAGAGAGAGAGAGAGAGTACAGCACACGAAACAGACAGAATCAGGGGATCTATGGTGCAAATTAAACAGTTTCCACGTTCTTACGTTTTAAAAGCTTTCTGACGACATCTCTGTCCGCTTTGGCCACCTTCTTCACCATGACTTTTATTTCCGAGGGAACGCGCACACCCACAAAAGATGTCCTGTCGGTAGCCACCCTCCCCCCTCCTCCTTGCACTTGGACGATTGACATCTTGCTTTTCTTTCAGGCTGAATCACAAAACACTTTCATGCATAACTTGGACTGATAAAATTACTATTCAGTGCTGTAACTGACCGGTGCTGATTCAATTGGTTGATTATGAAAACAACAAAATGAACATGACTGTTTTGATCTCACTCTTCTCACATGACAAGAGTCTCGTCTGCTCTCACGGAAGCGACAAATATCTTTTTACCGAGAATTAAAACAATTACGCTAAATACCGCAAATTTATCAAATCAACCAATTCCAATTCCCCAGCCCCGCCCACAGGACGCACGCATCCAGGGCACACACGCGCGCGCACGCACGCACACACACACACACACACACACACACACACACACACACACACACACACACACACACACACACACACACACACACACACACACACACACACACACACACACACACGCGCGCGCGCGCGCACGTAACACACACACAGTGCACACCTTCTCTCGGCCCTCCCCTCATACCCACCCCCCTTCCCTTCCCTTTTCCCCCGGCAATAAAAAACCCATCTGAAATAAAAAATCTTTCCAAATATTTACTTGTCGACCCACCTTTTATTCATTCTTTCTTTCTTAACTTTTATTCATAATACACATTATTTCATACTAGTACAGTCGACGCCGTTTATAACAAAGTCGGGTATAACGAAATTCCCGGGAAAAGTCCTTCTTTACATGACTAAAAATATGCTGGATAAAATGAAGCAGGTATCCTCTGAAGTCGGAGTGTGGCTGCCCACGTGGCGGGGTAATCAAAGACGGTCACACACGTAATGTTATCATCCGTAGCTGGTGCATTTGTACCATAGTGTTCAAGTGCTTCGGCTGTTGGGATGATCCCTGGCAGAGTCTTTAAGCCAAGGTAAGACAACAACAACAACGAAGCCGGATATAACGAAATGCCGCACGAAATAGATTTGGAGTCCCATGCCAGTTATGAGGAAGCCGACGTACAGTGAACTATGTTCATCCCCATCAGTGGAGATTTCAAACCAGATATAGCAAATTGCTTTTGATGCACGTGATGAAGAGAGATTTATTGAAGAGGATAAAACGAGAAGTCGTTGGGTTTTTTTTAAGCAGTTTTATTTTCGTTGGGGGAGGGAGAGGGTGGTGCGGAGGAGGGCAATTGATATTTAACCCTTTCACCGCCAGCCATATTTCAGCCAAAAATGTCCATTAAATTTACCTGGGTAGAGAACAAAATCCAACTGCAGTATTGGGGATTCTTCTGTATCATATCTAAAATAAGGTCTATCCTTACATCCCAAAACTAAGACAATAGGGTCTTTGGATAACAGACCCCAATTTGATGCCTTTTAGTGGCATAGGTGTTAAGTCACTGTGGTGCTAAAATGCGACTTTGGCGGTGAAAGGGTTAAAAAAAAAATTTTTGCTCTTCCATTTTTTCTGTCTCTCACCCTCTCTTGTTCTTTTCCTCCTGTTCCCCTTGGACAATAAAACTATTGATCGATTGATTGATTGATTGATTGATTGATTCTTGCTTCTCCTCTTTCTTGTTCTTGGTTCGTGCTTCACTACCCCCCACCCCCATCTCTTCTTGCTCTTTCTTTTTTAATTTGTTTGTTTTCACTTCTCTCGTTCTTGTTCTTGTTTGTTATTTTGGTTTTTTTTTTATTACTTCCCTTTTTACCACCGCTCCCACCTTTTTTGATTTCTTGCTTCTTTTCTGCTGTTCTTGTTTTGTTTTGTTTTCTTCTTGTTATTGCTATGCTTAACTTGTTCTTTTTTATCCTCCTCTGCTTCCTTCTTCTTTCTTCTCATGATCATCAGGACTCTTGCTCTTCTTTTTGTTTGTTTGTTTATTTTTTCCGCCATTTCTTACTTTTTCTTCTTCTTCGTCATATTATTTTTCCTATTTCCTCCTCCGTGTTTTTCGATTTTATTCCTCTTTTCTCGATCTTCCGTACTCTCCATTTTCTATGACAATTTTAAAGTTCTTCTTTTCTCCACCTCGTTTTCCCTCTTCTTCTTTTTTCTCCTTCTTTCTCTGTCCTTGTTTCTCACATCCTTTTCCCAATCTATCCTTCCCCCACTCTTTCCTTTCCCCCTCTTTGTTTTCGTTTCTGTCTTCTTTTCCGTTTTTGTTCCTTTCTTCTTATTTTTTGTTTCATTTAAAAAAAATAATATTCTCTTTGCTTTGCTTTTCTTTTCTTCCATTTTTCATGTATATTTTTTCGGTGCATAATGTCTTTTTTTACCTCTATTCTCAACTGCGCCTGTGTCAATTGCGCCCATTGTAGTCATCAATTGTGTCTGTTGAAATGGTTGAAATGGTTCTTGAGAAAAGTAGACATATGATGGAAGTTTTGCATAAATGTAGATGTTTGCTTGAAAATATTCTTTTGAGGTCTTTCAATTATTTTCACTGTTTATTGTTGATGGGTTGGTTTTCTTTTCGTCCAGTGTGGCAACAATCAACTTTTTTCTGTTGTTTCATAGACTGTGAGAATTAGAGGGATTTTTCCATCAGTATTGCAACAATCATCCTTTTCTTTTTTTGATCATTTGCTTCTCAAGCTGTTAAAAATGGACATTCGAAAAGAATGTGTCGAACTGATAGTGGGTGACCACAAGCGCATTCTACATCTTTAGAAAATTTGGTCTTCCATGAATTTAATCGAATTTTGTAAATCAGGCTAGACAAAGATCTTGAACATGACAATATTTCAGATTTTGAAGTAAGTTTCTCTTTATACATACAATTTTCTAAAATTGAATTTATTTCATGTTTTTTTAGTTTTAGTGAAGTGTCCGAAAGTTTTCTCCTAGCACCTTCTTTGGCTAATCTATCAGCTAGTTCATTCCCAAAGATACCACAATGCGATGGAATCCAGCAAAATTCTATATCAATTCCTTTGGACATAACAGAATGTATTAAGTATTTTATATCAAAAATTAGATCTCTTCTAACATTCGCATTCCAATTTTGTAAACTATAAAGTACAGATTTTGAGTCAACGCAAAGTAAAATACTATAAATCGAAATATCAGTATCAGCAATCCAAGATAAGGCCATAAGAATTGCGTAAAGTTCAGCAGTAAATATTGAAAAGCCTTTTCCTAGACATTATGATTTTTAAATTTTTAAATCGGGGATCACAAATCCAGCTCCAGTGTAAGATTCCAAAACTGAACCATCTGTATACATTTTAAGATGATACGGATATACATTTTCTAGATATTCTTTTGCTTCATATGCTATCAGATTGATACTATCATCCTTGTTTAAGGCAGTATAATCTGTATCAAATTTTGCAGAAAAATGCTCCCACTGAGGTACAATAGGCATTACCGGTGTATTTGAAATTAATGTAATATCAATGTCACATTTCTTAAATAATTCATCTGTATAATTTCTAATAGGTTGTAAGTAAGAAATAATTTTAGCCCTCTTAGGAAAATCAATGCATTTATCACTCTGTGACTGGAGTGTTGTACATTTTTACGATTTTCCGGATATATATTGACCTATTAAATTTCCATTTGTCCTATTATGGTCTTGGCATCTGCCAGGACAATTGCCATATTGTATCACAATTGAAGCGGACTTATAGTTTTTGCAATCATGGGACATATATGGATGTCATTCCAATGTGGGATCGATTCAGAGTCTCTCTCTCTCTCTCTCTCTCTCTCTCTCTCTCTCTCTCTCTCTCTCTCTCTCTCTCTCCCCCACTCTCTTTCTCTCACCTTCCCAATCCCCAGTCACTAATTAATGATGTACTCTTTTCCAACTTCAAATTGCTGGCAAAATCTGCCTTGGATTAACGACAAATCTTTTTGTGTTGATTTTACACAAAAAAATCACTGCATGGCGTTTGGCCGAGTATTAGAGTCCTCTTGACATTGCATGTTCTGGACAATTGTCCTATTGATATTCTTAAGCCAGGACACATGATCCTATCATCAGAGGTCCAAAGAATGTATGCCTAAAAAGGTTTGAATGAAGCCTAACCTAACAATATATATATCAAGAGGTCAAAAGGCTATTTAAAACAAAATAGCCTAATGTGCCGTTTATGCTATGCTATGCTATAAAGTTGTCTGCCTAATGGGAAGAAGAAGACACTCAGTTGTGTGACAGGAACAGTTCTGGGGGGAAAAAAGCTGTATTTGAAACAATTCGTGTTTTGATGGAATTTGTTGCACACACTTACATGAAAAAATGAATTTTTAATTTGGACTTAAGACCTATTATTAGAAATAATCCAATTAAAAAGACAATACAATCCAACCAACGACAGTCTAAATACAACTGAAAAATGAGTGGAGTTTTTGAGTGGGGACGTACAATTCTTGTGATGGGCCTACAGGAATTCTTTGGCGGAAGTGAATGCGGTCATCTATGGATTAGCAGACTGCGCGTAGAATATAGTTCTCAAGTTATGTCAACCGTATTTCCAGAACTGGTTGTTTTTATTCTGTAATGATATTGGTTTTTGTAATGGAATAATCTAATAAGTAACACTTTAAAATGATATACGTTTGCTAGTATTTCTTGACAAAATGTGCAACATGTCTGGGCAACTCTGTTAGAATTCATACACGGCGTCAAAATGGACACTAAGCTGTTAGCCTTGTGAAGTGCTGCCTTCATAGTCTGTTCATTTTGTATCTCTGTTATTGCAGATAGTATTTGCAGAGCGTACCAAACGATTTCAAAGTCGCAGATATACCTCAGCTGTTTGAGGTAATCATGCCATTTGGAATTGATGACACTTAATCTGTTTTGTTTTTGTTGTGATATTGAAAGGAGAAGCAGACTCATTCTGCTCACCCTGACTGAGAGTGAGACTGAACGACCAACCAAGCTAGATTCGTAGATCGGTATTGAACAGGGCCAACACTTTCGAGTTTTTCACTTTCTGGATCATATTGAATTTGGAAATGCCTTTTAATAATAGAGTTTATGTTTTGTGTTTTGCTGCATTGCATTTGCAGGAAACGCATGGAATGGATGAGAACTGTTCCAGAAAACTTGGCAAATGTGTAGTTTAGGCTAGCTACACAACCGGTTAACCCTTTCACTCTGGTTTTCACTATAATTTCAGTTTCATGAAACTAACCTGGTAACCATAATCTGATCAAAACCCTATTCATTTCCTGAGCAATAAATCTACTTAATTTTATTATCATTTTTTTGTTTCCTGCTTGGGCAGCATCATGTTGGGACCTGCTGAACCAGTTCGAGGGAAAGGACATTTTCAATGAGAACATTTGGTGGGGGTGTGGGGGGGTGGGGGTACCAAAACTGTGGCAATATTCACATTTCTGTCCCTAAGTGAGATAACTTTTGACAGAAAAGAGCACGGGTGATTGCTTTTTCAGTCAACACATTATTTCCTCAGGGGCAGAAATGTGAATATTTCCGAAAATGAATTTCTGCTAAAACTAGTAAAAGCTAATCTTGTAGCTTTTTAATTACCAAACTATGAAGTAGTTCTACAGTTCTAGTTAAAATTAAATGCTCCCAGTACATCAAATTCGAACGAGGGTCTGTGTGTGCATTTTACCGGCAATATTTGCATGAAGAAAGGAGACCTGATAGAAGTTTACACTTATGCATACACATATGATTCCTCAACTGCTGGTTCTCACTTTCAGTTTCAGTTGACTAGTCATAATTATCATAAATAGTATATGACTTTTTTTTCTATTTTTTTTTCTAATCAATTTACTACACTGGCCAGTATTGGTCCTGGTGATGATAGTTGAAAGAGCTACACTGTGACATGTTATATCAACGAAAACTAGGGGAGAGCGCACCCAAATCTATGTTTATGACCTGGCCTGCCAGCACCCATTCTGTGTGCAGCTAGCACGGCCAGTGTCCTATTTTTAATTTAATTTTTTTTTAAATTTACTAATTTAGTAATGTTCAGAATAACTTATGAAATAGTTTGTTATCTGGGTGATACGAACAAACCACCTCTAAATGATTAAAAATTGCTTTGATAAAAGATTAATGAAACATGTTTTCTACCAATCAGAATTTTTGTTTTGATTAATGATTCATAATGTTGTCTTGTCTTTGTCAAACACTCAGATGGCGACAGGAGGAGGGTTTCCCCGACTGAAGCAGTCAAAATCGGAAACCAAACAACGTAGTAGCAACTGGCCACATTCAGTGAGCTCGGATAAAGACGACTCCCTCAGTCTGACCAGCTTTCCCAGTGACATTCGAATCAACAACTGGGTGAGGAAAAAAAAGTTGTGTTGTGACATTTTTGTGTCCGTGCGTGCGCGTGCGTGGTGTGTGTGCTTGCGCAATAACGTAGCTCATGAACTTTGATTTCCCTAGCAATTTTGTTTCTTTTCTTATATTGTTATAATATTGTAATATTTCAAATTGTGTGGTTATGAACAGGGCTTTGTTTAAATAATGTTATTTTATATTTGATTTGATTGTAGTGAGTCTTATGTGTATAATGTTAACTTATTTGTGTTTTATTGTCCATGTAAAGCGCTTTGAGCTCCCTGCAAAAGGAGGAAAGCGCTATATAAATGAAAATGTTCAGTGTTATTATTTGTTTCTACTTTGAACAGCAATCTAAATGCACTGCATTCAGCTTATTAGATACAATAATTGTATCTGATATTGGGATAAACTGAATCCAGTCATGTGCATTTAGATTGTACACATTAGCACCTCTCTTTTGTGTCATGTCACTAAAATTACTGAAGAGGCTATAGATTTTAAAGTTTTGTTGTGTAGTGTTTGTAAGCCCCCTTATTTCTCCTTTCCCTTTTTTTTTTACTTCATAGAAAATTAATTTCATTCATATAATTTTCAGTTTATGTATCAAAGTAGACATGAAGTGATGAACATAAAACCTGTGCAGATAAACATTTCTGATTGATCAAAAAAGAAAAAAAATCAATCGAGTCTTCAAGTGGACGATAATGAATGCAAATCATCAGGATGCTGATGCAGGGAGACCTCCGTTGGAAATCGGGAGCAGGAGCTAAGATTCTAAGAACTCATCTTATTATTAGTATTAGGTACTTTATAGTCACAGAGGCGTCTGAAATTCGGGTTGCTCCCATCTGGAGAGCACGTCGCAGCCAGAGGCGCACCACCCAATTTAAAATTTTTTTTTTTTTTTTTGCATGCGATTTTTGTCACTGATGGGGGGGGGGGGGGGGGGGGTAAATTTTGACCAAATGACAACTTTTTCGTTGCCACTGGGTTTAACGTATGCTAAGTGCATGGGCATACGGGACCTCGGTTTATCGTCTCATCCGAAAGACCGTTAAGGCCTAGTGCAGAATGAGAGGAAAAAATCCCCTGTACCCAGGTTCGAACTCGGGTTTACTTGACACGAAGCGAACGCGATACCACTGTGCCAAATCAAATCATCACACCACACTCTTCGCCTTGTGCAGGACTTGTCGGACCTTCGGCCCACAGCCTCGGCAGATAGCCGCCGCAGGAAAAAGTCCAAGGGAAACCCTGAGCGAGAGCGAGAACAGTCGCTGTCCATGGATTCCCCACCCCATGGGGAACCCAAGCAGCGCACCCCGACCTCGCAGTCCAGGACCCGCAACATGCCCGTCGCCCAGAGAGAAGTCTTGGAGAAGCTGAAGCAGAAGCTGACTTACGACGATGAGGTGGGTTGATCTCAGTTGTGTGTTTGTGTGTGTGTTTACGGTACACATGTGTATCACTATCAGTGTAGCAGTATGTGTGGATGGGGGGGGGGTGGTAATGGGTAGTAGGGGGTGGGGTGGACACAGTGATGTCCCGAGGCCCTGGTCATAGGTCATTGACCTATTAAAATTTAAAATGTCGTATTGTGTTCTCCCCTGTCAGGACAAATGTCTTAATTTTTAGCACTGGCATGCTTTGTCTTATTGATCTCTGAAAGAGCGAGGACATTGTCCTATTGATTTTTCCTGTCAGTACAGTTTGTTCTATCATTTTTTAATCCTTGGTATGTCACTGGGGAGGGAGAGTTTGCAAGAATGCCAAGATACATCATACAGTGGAAATCAGGTAAGTCAAAATTGAAAGGAACAAAATTTTATTTTGAGATCGCCAACATATTGAGATGAAAAGAGTTTTAAAAGATAAGGATTAAATTGGGACTAGTTGTTGTGTTAATGGAATCAGTCCATGGTTCTGTTTGTAGAAAGGATAGATTAAATATCTGAACGACAAATATTAAAGCTACCACTTATGCATAAAATAAGATATAATGTTCTGTCTGACAACGGTTACTGAATTTATGCATAAAAATCCATTAATGTTGCATGGCCATCAGCTATTTTATTTTGGTTTCTTCCAGCAAAACAGCACAGATGGTGAACCCAACAACGAGCGTTCGTTTTCTCGTGGTCGGCGTCGCCATGCCAACAACAGGGAGATGGAGGGAGCGAGCCGAGGGGCGACTGGGGGAGGCCGGCCCCGCACCAACCGTAACAACAACACAGAGAGCAGTGGGGTTAGTAGGTCCTACTTTATGGGGAAAATTGATGCTAGTTGTTAGCTGTTGAGTCAGGTATCAACACTCAGGTGTCATGAGGACTTAACAAATTTCAAAGGATCAACAATTCCTGACTGAAGTTTTGTTGGGTGGCAAAGGTTTCATGTGTGAAGATACCTTTTCTAAACTTTTACATTGCGTATTACATTGTGTCTTTATCAGAAATCGATTATATATATATGTAAGTGAAACTTAAAAAAAAAAAATTGTGCTTTATTTTACATAAGTATAAAGTTCAGTTGTTGGTGTTTTTTTTAATCTCTTGCATACTTTCAATTCTTTCAAATCTCAACAATGCTTAAAAGCAATGTTCTCTCTGTTTGTCTCTTACTTTGAGACGGTTATCAGGTTATGTCTTGGTTGTATTACAGTATGAGATTGATATCTTATGCCGAGATAATGTTGGTGTTTTAGCCGGATCGCAGTCAGATTGTGGGGCGTCTGGTTCAGATCCAGGACTACATCAAACAGGCCATGTCCATGATGGAAACCCTGCAGAAGTCTGGAGATTCGGTAATTAGCATCCTCTCACGCATACATGCTTGGTAGTTAGCCCTATCACCGCCAGCCATATTTCAGCCAAAAATGTCCATGATGGAAACCCTGCAGAAGTCTGGAGATTCGGTAATTAGCATCCTCTCACGCATACATGCTTGGTAGTTAGCCCTTTCACCGCCAGCCATATTTCAGCCAAAAATGTCCATGATGGAAACCCTGCAGAAGTCTGGAGATTCGGTAATTAGCATCCTCTCACGCATACATGCTTGGTTGTTAGCCCTTTCACCGCCAGCCATATTTCAGCCAAAAATGTCCATGCCAGATTCCATCCTCTCACGCATACATTCAGCCAAAAATGTCCATGATGGAAACCCTGCAGAAGTCTGGAGATTCGGTAATTAGTTAGCCCTTTCATATTTCAGCCAAAAATGTCACGCTTACATGCATACATGCTTGTAGTTAGCCCTTTCACCGCCAGCCATATTTCAGCCAAAAATGTCCATGATGGAAACCCTGCAGAAGTAGATTCGGTAATTAGCATCCTCTCACGCATACATGCTTGGTAGTTAGCCCTTTCACCGCCAGCCATATTTCAGCCAAAAATGTCCATGATGGAAAGAAGTCTGGAGATTCGGTAATTAGCATCCTCTCACGCATACATGCTTGGTAGTTAGCCCTTTCACCGCCAGCCATATTTCAGCCAAAAATGTCCATGATGGAAACCCTGCAGAAGTCTGGAGATTCGGTAATTAGCATCCTCTCACGCATACATGCTTGGTTGTTAGCCCTTTCACCGCCAGCCATATTTCAGCCAAAAATGTCCATTAAATTTACCTGGTTAGAGAACAAAATCCATCTGGTGTTCTTCTGTGACATAATAAAATAAGGTCTATCTTTACTTCCTAAAACTAAGACAATAGGGTCTTTGGATAATAAACCCCAATTTGATGCCTTTTAATGACATGTTTTAAATCACTGTCGTGCTAAAATGCGACTTTGGCGGTGAAAGGGTTAAAAAGTAGTGGTATAGATATGTTTTGCACCCACGAGAGATAGATTTTTTGTGCCAAATAGAAATGTGTACCCATGAAAGATTTTTGACAGGTACTGAGATGTAATTGGTAGTTTGTGTGTGAACTGAACTATTTGTTCACAAGAAACAAAAACTAAAATCTACCTGTCAATTTTTGCTGCCACTTCATGAATAAGAGCCTAAGGCCTTGTGCGCATCAGCAATCTGCAAGTTCTGTACGGAAACCCCATCCGCTTAAAATATAAGAAATAATCGGACACGGAAACCCATCCGCTTATTTCCTATATAAGCGAATGGGGTTTCTGTACAGAACTTGCGGATTTCGATTCTATTATGCTCAGGCCCTAAGGCTCAAAATGTTGAATTTATGAAGGCTTCTAGTTCTACCCTAGGTACTTTTTCCTTTACCCCCCCCCCCCTCCCCTTTTTTTTTTACAAGATTGTTTCCTGAAAGGTACTGTAGTTAATATTGGGGCTCTCGTGTTGATAGGGCGGGCGTGGCTGGTGCATCTCTGGGTCCCATCAGCACCTTCATGTGTTTCTATTTCATTTCACTGTAGTTAATATTGTATCTTATTTCTGTCTCAGTTTACTGTTGATCCCATATTCATGCTAATATCAACCAATGAGTAAAGACTTTATGTGTATTTTTTGTGAGTGAGAATCATGTTATTTTTGTTGCTTTATTTCTTTGCATTGGAATGTTGGTAGTATGACTATCTTGTTGATTTTAATGCATGTTTTTAATGTTCTGTAAAGCGCATCGAGCATACTACTGTATGGATTTTAGCGCTATATGAAATAAAAATTATTATTTATGGATGCACAAGTATCCCCCAAAATGTGAAATGTTGTGCAGGGTAATGCCGAAGACCTGGCCCAGGTGGGACGTCTGATCTCCAACCTGCAGGAACAGGAGGAGGGATACCTCAGTCTGCTCCACAACAGTCCTGTGAGCAGTTCATGTACTCCGCTTGTCTGTGATTTGAAGTACTCTTTGGTGAGGGATTCCATCCTTAAAAGTTGTCTAAATTTGATGAGGAGGATTACTGCAGTTGCTGCTGTTAGGAGGATTATGTTTACTACTATTGGTGTTTGGTATTTGGTATATTCTAGTCACAGAGACTTATCTCTGTGAAATTTGGGCTGCTCTTTGAGAGAACGTCGCAGCAAGTGCAGCGCCTACCTAATTTTTTTTTTTGGGGGGGCACAGGGTGAGGGGTGCACAGGGAGGGGGGGGGGGGGGGGGGGCGCACTTGGAAAACTTAGCTATCAATTTGGCTATGCCAGGCAGCGGGATTTCTCCCTACTTTTACCGACTTTCAACTGCCCTGGGATTTTTACGTGCGTAAAGCGCATGGTTCAGACTAGCTTTAAGTCCTCATCCGAAGGACTGGATGTTCAGTTCGATTTTCCTGTCAAACTAGAAAGAAAGGGCGAGGCCGGGATTCGAACCCGGGTCACTCACACTGCAGTCACGCATTACATTTGGCAGGCGATCGTCTTAACCACTCTGCCACCTTTCTCACTAGTACTACTAGTGATATTTCTATGATTTGAATTATTTTTTTTTCATATATTAATAAATTATGCGCACAATTACACATTAAAAACTTAACACACACAGACACACAGACATCCTATCTTTCCTTTTCCTTTAAAAGCATTCACTGACACACAAGCACACACACGTACACTCACATATGCACACACGCACACATACACTCTCCTCTACCGTTCCTCTTACCCAAGACAAAGCATTCATTGGTTTGGCTTTAAAAAAGAAACTGCTTCAACCACTGTTTCAGATGGTACGCAGTGAAGCAGCAGAGGCCGGCATCGATAGACAACCTTTAGAGGGAGCTGCCAAACGAGACTCGGAGTCCGACAAATCGGTTGATCTAGATATGGAGTCGGTCACTTCAGATAACACTGTGAGTTTCATCAGTTATTGTCACACAGTCTGTAATTGCAATGTTTAAAACCCTTTCGCCGCCAGCTATTTTTTAGACAACATTTTCTGTCAAATTTACCTGGGTAATGAAACGTTGGCGTCTTCAATACTGCGAAACCTCCCAATGACAAGTATCAAATAAAGCTTTTCCTTATCTCCTAAAATGAACAACATAAGGTCATTGGATAACAGATCCTAATTTCACCGCCTTTAGTGACCTTATCTCCTAAAATGAACAACATAAGGTCATTGGATAACAGATCCTAATTTCACGCCTTTAGTGACATAAATCAGTGTGGTGCATAAATGCTTTGTTGGCGGCGAAAGTTAAGCCCTGGAATAGGAAATGATCATTATCCTCTGCCTCCCTCACTGGAATGCCTGTGAAATCACGCCCGCTTCTTTCTTTCTTTGTTTCAGGAGAACACGTCCTCGTCCCGACCGCGCATCGAGGACAAGCTGGGCCTGGGGAGCGACGAGGAGAGGGGGTCTGACGAGTCGAAGGACGAGGACACGGCTCTGGACAACACCATGGTGCCGGACTCCACTCTGGCGGCGGCCATGGCTGCCTGCAACGTGGCGGAGACCTTGAACAGTCTCACCGAGGTCAGTCAGCAATGTCGACTGGAGGTGTTGGCATTGGTTTACCCTATGTTATGGGCTGGTATGCCACAACGTGGCGGAGACCTTGAACAGTCTCACCGAGGTCAGTCAGCAATGCAGACTGGAGGTGTTAGCATTGGTTTACCCTATTTTACGGGCTGGTATGCCACACTCCCAAATATTTACACAGATTTTTGTTATAACGTTTTCGTATTATTTATGATTAGTCATCTTGTAAGGTGCAGTGTCACAGTCTGAAAAAAAAATTGCCTTATTGTTTGTAAGATGTCGTAACTTGATTGATAACATTAACACATTTGCTATTCCCAATTTGCATTATAATCCGTTCTGAAGTTTAGGTTGTAGAGAGAGTGGAACGCATTACTTGATCACAGACAGAGAGACAGACAGACTGAAGAGAGACAGAGGAATGCATAAATCCTCATTCCTGTTACAATGAACTCCCATTCTTATGTAACTGGCAGCACAATTTAATTAAAAACAGTCTTAAAATAGTGATTTCTTTGGATGGAATTGATTAAAAGAATGTTTCATTTAAATTAAAAATGAAATGTAAAAGTCATCTGTGGAAAGAAGAGTGTGTAGTTGAACAATGATTTAGAAAGCAAAGATTTATATTAGAGAACAATTTTAAAAAAAATCACTGATGACTACATGATACATTTGTGAGTTGTGTGGCTGCATGTCAAGTTAGTGATTGTCACCTTGGTGATGACCGTTGTGGCAGAGGGAGGACGGTGCAGGGGCCACCAACCTGAGAGAACTGTCCCAGCAGCGCCAGCACAGGGGCAGGGCAAGGAGGGAACCCCAGGAACAGGTAGCACATTTTTCCACGCATTTTCGACTCCATAGACATAGCCTGGGGAACAGCTTGAACTGCTGGATTTTATGACTTTGAGTGAAAGAAACATAGCATCTCTACTGTAAACAAAACCAAGACCCACAGCACATGAAATCCTCACATTCTGACTGACTGCTTTTAGTTTTCCCCAGAAAGCCATTTGTTTCAAGTTATTTTCTGCAAGTATTATTTTCAGTGACTTGTTAGGGATAGGGAAAGACCTTACAAGTGGTATACTTCAACAAAAGAAGGGATATAAACTTTGATTTATACTGGTGATGAGTTCTAAAAATAGGCATGAACTAAAAGCAGTTGGAACCGGGTGCTGTGGACCAGCTTTCCAGAATGGCGCTTTCTCTCCTCGGCTACCTGATGGTCATGGTCAGACGCGATTGATTTGCTCTCCTGTAGAAATAAAAGAACAAAGCCTTAGCACACACCATCCCCCCAAAGAAGTACAGTTGAACCCTGCCAAATGGACACCCCAATATCACGGACATCCCATTAATAATAAGGTCTCTTCTCTACTTACTCATTATTAAAAGAGTCTTCAGTATTATTGCCACCTAGCAGTTATGGTCAGTCTGTTTGGTGAGCACAATACTACCTTCCAAAAGGTATTTGCCCTCAATGTTTCATCTTTCTTAGATTTGACTAGATTTGTGCCAAAATTACCTCACTCTGCTTGTAAGGAGCACAACATCAATGTCACACCGTGAATCTGATTGTAAAAGGAAAGCACATGACTGCAGACTGAATAGCTTTTCTTTTCTTTTTCTTTTTTGCTGGCACAGGATGGACCAGGGGCCAGTGCTGCTGCAATGGAGCTGACCTCTGTCCAACGGCAGCAGCTGATGACCATCATGAGAGAGAAGCAGGAGCAGGTAAATTTAGCTCCTCTGGGTCACTGGAGACGGACAAAGACAAAGACGGCTTGATGCGTTAACAAGAAAAAATGGAAGGATTGGGTGGAGTGGGGCTAAATGTTGAGAGAAGAAAAAGAGTCCTGGGTAAATATAAAAGGCTGGGGGTGAGGTTGGGGGAGTGGAAAATGATCAAGGAGTTAAAATAATCTGGGTACAAGATATGGGAGTGGAAAAAGGAACGAGACAGGAGATCTGGGTGAAATTAAAAGGGTGGGATTGGGATGGGTGTGGAAAAGAACAAGAAGAGATCTGGGTAGAAGGACTACAAATAAATCTAAGATTTTTCTTATGTGTTCTCAACTGTTGAGATGAACAGTGCAAATTAAATGGGTAGGGTTGGGGGGTGGGGTGGGGTGGGTACGTATGGGATTAAAACAGAAAAAGGAATCTGGAAGGAGAGAACAGAAATATGAATACTTGTTTTTTGGGTGTTTTTTTGTTTATTGTTGTTGTCAGTTGTGAAATTGTTGATGTTGAATACCGAAATGTTTGATGAAATTGATGTTATTCCTCCAGACTTTAATTATTAATGAAAAATCCTGTTGGCTAACTCTGCAGTAAATCTACTTATTGTCGACAAGTAGTAATACTTTGTATCACATTTGTTGTTTCTCAGCTTGAAGCAGTTTAGAATAAGGATCGCTTATCTGCACTTTGATTGAAAATGTGTTTACTTTATTTAATGATTCAGTAAAAAGTTTGTACTTGTATACTTTATCTGATTAAATAAAGTCTACTTAGGTAAAAAGTAAGTTTATATTTCTTATTCTTTGTAGCATAAAAGCAATCTTAACAGAGCAATGGGCATTATAGCTTGGACAATGTAGATTACTGCACAGATTATGATAAAAGTGTTCTTTTTCACAGTTACGGCAGTTGCAGAGTCGGCAGGATCAGTTGCTGCGAATGAAGACAGATGCGGAGCGCAAACTGAAGCAAGCTCAGGAGCGGGATAACCATGGTAAGAACAGTGTTGATTCTAGAGCGCAGTTTTGCGGGATTCCCGCATTCCTCCCCCCCCCCCCCCCTTCCCCCCCTTCCCCCCTCCCCCCTCCCCCCCCCTAGGATGCATAAAATTGCGAACAGTGCGGCCCAACTCACGCAAAAAAATGAAAACGAACGCGCTTTTACTTAACGAGCGCGTAGTCGCGGCTGCTGTGTCTATATGCTTCTCAATACTGAGTGAAACCGAGCATCCTTTCCGTCAACAATTCTGATTGTCTGATGACTCTAGCTTTGTCCTATCACACTCAGAAGTACACATTTTCAGTCCGCCATTTTCGTTTCCAGCTGATTCAAATCAAATGACTTGGAAAGTTGGGAGAAAAAACCCCCACGAAAATGTTTTCATGGGTATGCAAAATTGTACAGAAAACTTATAATTGTTCAGTGACTAATCCAGCCGAATACTCATCAACTGGTGTGCAGCCCGAGCGGCCTTAGCGGCGGTGGAAGCTGACCATGCGGCGTTGAACGAGGAAGGTGCGTTCCTTGACCAGGCCGCCGGTCAGCTGAAGTCCAACATTGTGGGCTACCCAGAGTCCGATGACGACGAAGCGTCCAACGCCCGGGAGGGGGACCCCTTGACCGAGATGCGACGGGAGATGAATTTGCTGATGAACCAGCTCTGTGAGGTGAGGTGATGATAAGGATTTTATGTTAAGGCTTGCGAGTGATAGTAATGGAGGGGCGTTGGTTGTCTTTGTTTTGCGGTAACACGTGTTGTCTGTAATTAATATTTAGACATTTTTGTTTTAAATCTTTTTGTTTTGTTTTTGCTTGTTTGATTTTTATTAAATTTTACTTTGGTAAATGTTAAGAAAGAGGTTTTTGCTTCCGTCTTTTTTGCTTAGCAAAAGGAAAACGCAACAACTGAATCAGTCAGAATACCACTGTGATGCACCTTTGTGTATGTGTGTGTGTGTGAATGAGTGCATGTGTGCGTGTGTGTGTGTGTGTGTGTGTGTGTGTGTGTGTGTGTGTGTGTGTGAATGTGTGCGTGTGTGTGTGCGTGTGTGAATAGTGCATGTGTGTGTGCGTACATATGTGTAAATGTGCGCATGCATGCTTGCAATATGTGTGTGCATACATAGATCATGTGTGACCATATGTGTGTGTGGTACGCATGTTTATGTGTGCCATGCACCTACATGTACACTACAGTATATGCAATCTATTCTAACCACACTGACCAACGCTCAAAACAATAACATAAACATCCTCTTCGCATCCCTGTGTCTCTTCCAAACCTCTTATAAAAAAAAAATCCCCATTTTTTCCTCTAGTCTCAGCCTCCTGAGCGGCTCAACACAAGAGGCAGCAGCAGCAGCGGTGGTGGGGGCGGCATTATGCGAGGGGGCGGAGCCTCGGCGTCGGGGCGTCCGACGATTGGCCAGCAGCAGCAGCAGCTGGAGGACAAGCTGCAGGATCTGCAGCAGAAGAAGAGCAGCATGGACCAGCTGCTGACCCAACTGGAGACGCTGCGCTCGCAGCGCCTGCAGGTCCTCAATAACGGTCAGTAGCCTGAGTAGGCTGGTGCAGCTTGACTGGTACAGTGGAACCTCCCTTATAAGACCTCCCATTATAAGACTCCCTTCTCATATAAGACCTACTTCTCAGAGACATTGACCTTTGTAAGTATTAAAATTACCTCCCTTATAAGACCCCTCCCTTATAAGACCTCATTTTGGAAGATTTTTAAAGGTCTTATAAGGGAGGTTCCACTGTAGTGGTTGGGTTTTTTGTCTTTGTTATTTATTATTACAGTAATTATAAGGTCTCCCTTATAAGACCTTCAAAAATCATCCAAAATGAGGTCTTATAAGGGAGGTAATTTTAATACTTACAAAGAAGGGCAATGTCTCAGGGAAGTAGTAGGTCTTATGTGGGAGGGAGTCTTGTAATGGGAGGTCTTATAAGTGAGGTTCCACTGTATAAAGCAAAATAGAAAAAAATTAAAATTAAAAAGCAAACAAAAGAAAAGTTGTAAAAATAGAAAGTCATAGCTGGAAAAAAAAGGGGGGGGGGGGATTCATTGAAACTTCTTTTGTAAGCAAACAAATTAAAAGTTGGAAAAAATGGGAAGTCATAGCTTAAAAAAGAAGGGTGGGTGTTGAGATGAGGGATTCATTATAACTTCTTCGAAGACAGCCCCCCCCAAATTTAAAAAAAAAAAATTAAAACTGCTTATGATGTTTGATGGCTAAAAATTATGTAAGTCTTTGTCTTTAGATTGAAAAAAATGTTTTTGCAGTATTTGGCTGTGAAATGCTTTCCTGTGTCTTTCTTTTGATTGCAGCAGAAATGCTTCATTTGCGGAGCTGTAGCACGCTTTTCTTTGTCCCCTTGCAAGTAATGCATATTCATGTAGGTGTGGTTAATTTTAAGGGCTCATGTCTGGACCAAAATCAGGATTTTGTAATTTTTTTTATTGTGTATCATGAGCAAATAGATCACATATTTATAGATATAAGATTTGTACAGCTTAAATAGTTACACAGGTAATTTCTCCTTCACATGCAAATTAAGATGAGTTTGGTTAACACATGTAAGATGGTTTTCTATCATTTCTGAGTTGCAAAACGGGGTTGGAGGTGAGGGAGTAGAGAACAAATTATTGAGGTTTATTATAAAATGGTTGAAGGTGAAACCAGCATATGAAAGCTTTTCTTTTTTTTTTTACCCCCACTATCTCCGTATTGATTATAACTCCTAAAGCTGGTTTTTCTCTAAGAAAATCGACAAAAGCTTCAAACAGATAATAGCTTGTCAGTCAGTGTTCTATATTATGGTCGTTTTGCTTAACAGAAACGAGCAGCAGGCAATCCGCAGCCTCGTTTTGCTTAATAGAAACGAGCAGCAGGCAATCCGCAGCCCAACAGCAGCAACTTGTACCACCCCAACCAAATTGACAAGATCTGACATTCCAAGTAATAGCTTGTCAGAGTTATATATTATTGTCATTTTTTGACTGGAAGAACAATTAAACCTAATTCTCTCAAGCATGGAAAATGAAGTTTAATTTTTCCATGCTTGAGAGAACGAGGTTTAATTGTTCTTATCGTGTCATTGCCTCAGCAGTTAAAATTACCTCATCATTTTTTTGGTTACAGAAACCAGCAGCAGACAATCCGCAGCCCAACAACTTGCTCCCCCCCAACCTCAGCCCAACGCCCCCCCCAACCTCAGCAACAACAACAACAACAACAACAACAACAACAACAACAACAACAAAAAACATCCCAACAACCCCCCACCAGCAGCACCTTGACCTCCTCCTTGGCCCAAGCGGCATCCTCATCGGCCCCCTCCCAGCCAGACCCCCAGAGGGAGATGGCGGCGATGCTGTCCTACCTGGGGGACATCACAGGCCTGATGGGGGGCAGCATGGGGGGGGAGGAGCAGGAAGGGGACAGGCTGAGGGGGGCCTGGGGGGTCACGGGGGGAGGAGAGGAGGAGGACCCAGCCGCCATGGCCATGTCCATGCAGGAGGCCCAGGAGAAACTCACGTCAGTACCTCAGGGTTTTTATGTACAGTGGAACCTCCCCTATATAAAGACCTTCCGTATTAAGACTCCCTCCAGTTAATACTACCTTAACTTGTGGCGGTGCCATAGCCGATGAGGTTTAACCGAGGCGTGGTCACCGCTACAGCTATCTGTATTAATTTAAAAAAAAATCGGGACTTTACTGGTTTCGTACTGCCTCCGGGCATTGCCTCCAGTATTGTTCCCACCATATTTGTATTTACAAATGTCCCATATGTGTCTCATTCAGACCAAGAGGACATAAAACACCATATTCGCTCGAGACTCCCTCCAGTCTAAGACGTGACCCCAAATTTTTTTTAACCGATTTTTGTTCTTATTCAGACTACTGAGTGTCCGCCTCCCTATTAAGACTCCTCCCTGTTGAGACCTTTATGGGGCTGATTTTTCAGAGTCTTAACAGCAAGGTTCCACTGTACTTTCCTTGTACATTTTTTAGTTCCAATGTGTGCTGTTGATTCTGTTGTGTTGTTTTTAGAGAATGGGTTGGCTTAGCCGTTTTGTTGTCTGGTGACATGCGCATGGAGAGTCCACGCACGCACACAGGCGCATACACATGCATGGAGGTATGCACGCACGCATGCAAACACATACGCACGCACACACACATACACACAAAACACACACACACACACACCACACACATGCATAACATGTTGATAACAATGCAATTGAAAGTGCATAGCACAGTGGGGTGCCTTGAAACTCCAAGGTGCAAAGCCTTTACAGAGAAGTGAAGTAAGAGATGGAAAAGCTTATGACTTGCTATAAAGGATTCTGCCAGTTTAAACATTTGTAATTTTTTATTCCCATAAGTGTATAGATTTGACTTTTATTACATAGTGCTAGAAAATTCTGAAAGATTTTTTCTTCATGTTATCCCCCACATAGCTGCATGCCATGCTTGGAAAGTTGCGTTTTTTAATGTATTTTTAATAACCATATTTTTTTTGCTCTAAGGCGATAATTTTTTTTTTACTGAGATTCAGACCCCTGCGCCCTATAATATGACTAATGAAATAGTAAGAAAACACAGAAACAAAGTCTGAAATTTGGGTAACATTTTGGGTCCTTGTACAAAGGTGCGCTTATAGTCCGAAAAATATGGTCTGCAATCCTACTTTGTGCAGGAAGCTGCAGCAGGTGCGTGAGAGGCTGAACCACCTGAGGGACCTGGTGCACTACTACCAGAAGATGGAGACCCAGCCCCTGGAGGACAACCTGCCCCACATGGACCACGCCCACGCCCAGGACAGGCCCTTGTGAGGAGGCACACTCTTTGTCACTTGTTAACTCTAGTTTAGGTCTAGGTCAATAGTAACCCTTTTGCCGCCAGACAATTTTCGGCCAAAAATATCTGTCAAACTTACCCGGGTCAAGAAAAAGTGGAAGTCTGCAATATTGCGACCCCCCCTCCTCCCTTTTTTTTTGTTCCACTTATCTTCCCAAAATAAAAATAATCCAGAGAAATTTTTCTTTTGGAAAAGAGACTGGAGAAAGACTGAGGGAAATCCTCTGAAATTCACTACCAGGTAAAGCTTTGTTGTATGAAACATGTTTGTTTTGAAAGACTGTTTTGATAAAGTAAACTGTTCAGTTGAAAAAAAGGTCAATTTTGATAATTAAATTTTTTTTTTTTTGGGATAAAATAAACTTAAGTAAAAAAACCACCAAGTCAGTCTGCGTTGCCATCAGGACCTTAGTATGAAGACTTTGTGTTTCCTTCAGGGATCTGGGCCTGGGGGTTGAGGAGTCTGGGTCCCAGACAGCTGGACGCACTATGATGGGGTCCCTGGCCCTGCCTGCCGAGGGGGCAGCTGCCATGGGGGCTGCCTCTGAGGAGCAGTCCGACGAGGAGAACGCCTCCACCTCTGAAGAGTGGGGGGGATCTGGTATCGGAGCCTGGGACCAGGACCCCGAAGTGCAGGGGAAGATTCAGTGAGTTTGTCCGATAGCCGTTATTTGGATATTTAAAAACAATTGCAATTAAGGAGGATTAAAATATAAATAAGGACAACAAAATATTGTTATTCAATTCTTTTGTGGTACCTGTTTTTGTGTTATTTGGTTTCCACCATATGTTTGCAGGAAGCTAACATTTACTATGATTTTTTTTTTTCGCATACGTTTTCAGGAAGACTGAAGACTGAACTGAAAAACTTTATTGCACAAGGATTAAGATTTTAGGCCAGGCCTGTTCTTCAGGAAGCTGATAAAAGCCAAGAACAAGCTGTGCGACCTGAAGAGCTTCATTCAGCATCGACAGAGAATTGTATTGCTATTTTATGTTGTACGTTTGCCAGAAGCTAGCATTTTCCATGACTTTTTGTCGCATATATGTTCAGGAAGCTGGCGAAAGCCTAGCTGATGAAATCCATTAATTTAAGTCAAACTGTTGATTGTGGGCGCTCAGCGGAAGGACAAGCTGCGTGACCTGAATAGCTTTTTTTGCCAGCATTGAAGTGTACTGCTGGTTTCTGGCGTACGTTTGCCAGAAGCTGACATTTTCCATGATTTTTTGTTGTTGCACGCGTTTTCAGGAAGCTGATGAAAGCCAAGGACAAGCTGCGCGACCTGAAGAGCTTCATCGCCAGCATCGACGGGGAGCTGCAGGTGGACGTGGCGGGGGGCAGATCAGGAGGGCAGGGCCCCTCTTCCCACCACAGCCCTCAGCTCCCCCCTATGGCCGAGGGGGCCCTGGCCTCAGACGACAGGGCAGGGGGGGAAGGAGGCAACGCTTCAGTCAGTGAGGGGGAGGTGCCCGTCATCCCCACAGATACGCAGGGGTAAGATCCAGCACATCTCTGAACTCCTTTGGGACCATTTATGAATCGAGATAGTTTTATGTTCCATCTTTTCCTCTCATACAGGCACAGAGGAATATGTGCTGGAGAACATTCTAGAAAACAATCTTATTTTTTTAATTGTTGTAATATTGTCAAAAAAAGAGGTCAGTCTAGTAAAATTATTGAGTGGTATATCTGGACTTTTTTTTTTTAAAGCTGAACTTTGCATTCCCCAGTGGTTCACCTTGAAGTTATGACATCATCAATGACACCGTTTTGCCCTTAGTAGTCAAAGGCATGACAAGCCCTTCGCTGCCAAGCCCGTTTCCGGTTCTGAGGCAACTTTTGCCAAGACGTTTTAGGTTGCGAAGTCTATCGCAAAAACTGCTGAATAAAAGTGCATATAACCTATGCTTTTCTGAAAGGGAATTGAATATACTATCCTTTGAGAACACTCTCACATGCATTCAAACATACTGCAGAAAGCATATGGATAGAAAAAGGGAAACTCTTGGAATAACCCTATGACGGATGTTTCCGTGACACACACTTTATAGGTTACCGGAAGTTGACGGAAATATCCGTGACAGGGCAGTGAAGAGGTTAACATGAAGCATTTACTTCATTCTCAATTCTTGCATTGCAGTGAACAAGTTATTTTTTGTTTTTGTTGGTATCATTGATGAGGCAAAAACAAATCCTTTATCAATGATGCACTGAGGATGGAAAATTGATAGGGCAAAAGAAGAGCAAGAACATCTACCGTATTTTTCGGCTCATTAGGCGCTGCTGTGCATAAGGCGAATAGGGCATTTTTCAAGAAAAATCTGAAACAATTAAAGTAAAAGGCGCCCTTGTTTATAAGGCGATACACACCTCGCAAAAGAAAGTCAAAGTTTGAAGCCCGTACACGTCCTGTAAACGCTTACCGACCGCCATTACTGCTGTCATAAACGAGAGTTGGCTCCCTTTTCAAATAATCAAAACTTACGTTTTTGCGACTTCCGGTTGTTGTGTTTGGACTTTTCTTCGCGAAAACTGGTAGAATTATGGCATTTTAAGCTCTACAACGATGCTTTTTACATCCATTGAAGGGTTATGGCATCTGTTGGACGGTATCTAATACGATAATAGGGATTTTGAAGCATTTTAACGTGAGTATTCGTCGTATCGGCGACTCGTTACCACTTTCGATGTTGTGACTCACAGTAGACTGTACTGAGTACGGCAATCGTTGCCTCTCTTCTCACGATTTTGTTCACTAATAGGGCGCCCTCGTTTATTAGGCGCATAGGTCGAAATTGGAGAAAAAAATATCGCCTTATAGCCTGAAAATTATGGTAATAGACAAAATCAATGTTCTGGCTGAAATCGGTAGAGCAAATAGTCCACCAGTGTCAAATTTCAATGAGACATTAGTCCTGACAGATGGGGACACAATAGGACATGTTCAGTTTTAACAGGACTCTGACCAGGCCCTCTGAATGTCACTGCTTTGCCTTACTTATGTTGACAGCTAAGGGGGCATCTAGGAGACTCAGACATGACCTGGGAACCTGACCTTCAAAAATCATCCAAACTGAGTGTTATAAGTCTTAGACAATTTTAACACTTACAAAGGGGCAATGTAGAAGTACAGTGGGAACCTCCCTTATAAAGGGACCTTACAAAAATCAATGTCTCAAGAAGTAGGTCTTATATGGGAGGGAGTCTTATAAGGGAGGTCTTATAAGGGATGGGTCTTATAAGGGAGGTAATTTTAATACTTACAAAGAAGGGCAATGTCTCTGAGAAGTAGGTCTTATATATGGGAGGGAGTCTTATAATGGGAGGTCTTATAAGGGAGGTTCCACTGTAGTAAGTAAATTATAGACTAAACGGCCAATCGTTTTGGGAGTTTAGTCTAATTTAAGTACTACTACCCGTGTTGACTGTCTAACGGCCTAGCCACACTGCATACGATTCGATTCACTACGATCTGATTTTGACGTTTGTGAGGCATGATTGACGTGAAATTCTACTGTCTAAATAAATCGGATGAAATCCTACTAGTTCACTATATTTGTAGTCTCCCGTACACGAATCTGATAACATGTCTTATTTTTGTATCGGGCATTGTATTTGATTCCTGTATTGCGGTCTACATGAGTATGCTGAACGAAAATGGTGGAGTTATTTTTAGATGGAAGTATTTCTTATGAATCATGACTCACAGACATCGTCACAAGGCTAGGCACGCTCCTGATAACGCGCCCTGGGTGCGACCCTCCAATCCACCAAGTATCTAAATAGTTCAGGACTGAAATATGCGTTTGATTGAGATGGGTTTCTTCTCTAAAGACCTTCTGCTGTCCAGCTCTCTCTTGAGTCTCTTTATGCTATGCTATGAGACTTGATGCAGTGTTAATTCTCACTCACAGATGCGGGTCTATTAAAAAATAATGGTAACAAATTATATAAAGAGATCAAAAGAGACCCCCTGATATATCCAGGCGACCCTTTAAAACTCGAGAGGCATATTTTTGGTATTTGGTATATATTCTAGTCACTGAGACTTATCTCTGTGAAATTCGGGCTGCTCTCGCCCGAGAGAGAGTTGCCACAAGTGCAGCACCTACCCAATTACATTTTTTTTTTTTTTGGGGGGGGGGGGGGGGGGGAGGGCACAGGGTGATGAGAGGGTGTGGGCACACTTGGAAAACCTAGCTATCTATTTGGCCATACCAGACAGCAGGATTTCTTCCAGCTCTTACCGACTTTCAACTGCTGTGGGATTTTTTCGTGCTTAAAGCGCACGGGTCAGACTAGCTTTAAGTCCCCATCCGAAGGACTGGACGTTCAGTTTGATTTTCCTGTCAAACTAGAAAGAAAGGGCGAGGCCTGGATTCGAACCCGGGTCACTCATGCTGCAGTCGCGCATTACATTTGGCAGGCAAACATCTTAACCACTCTGCCACCTTTCTCCCTGTGCGCTGTAGTTTTAATTGTTGCATGCAAATGTACGTCTATGGCGCTCAAATCTCCCATCTGATGCACTGAATTTCAGGCCAGTGCATACAAAACCGCAGCACATTTGCCTGAAACACCGTTTATGAAAAGAAATGTTATAAAAAAAATATAGAGAGAGACCCCCTCAAAATAATATCCAGGTGACCCCCCTAAAAATCTGGAGGCATATTTTCGACCCTCTGATGTCGGAAGATAGAATTAACACTGTGCTGGTTCTGACCCCCCACGCATAACGGCAGTATGGTATTAGGTATTAGATACTTTATAGTCACAGAGGCACCTCTGTGAAATTCGGGTTGCTCCCACCTGGAGAGTGCTTCGCAGCCAGAGGCCCATTATTTTTGTTATTTGCAATGCAATTTTTTGTGACTGATGAGGAAGGAACCAAGGTGGTGTGGGTAAATTTGGACCAAATGACAACTTTTTCGTTGCCACTGGGTTTAACGTGTGCTAAGTGCACGGGCACACGGGACCTCAGGTTTATCGTCTCATCCGAAAGACACCACATTCAGACCGTAAGGCCTAGTGCAAAGTGAGAGGAAAAATCCCCGTACCCAGGTTCAAACTTGACATGAGGCGAACGCGTTACCTCTGTGCCACTCTACACCTGTATGACGCATATGACAGGAGACTGTCTGAGTGATCGGAGAAGAAGACAGAATGAACACTGGTTGATGCGAACACTGTCTGTGTGCCAGGGGAGAGATAGGCTCGGAGCAGCTTCAGCAGCAGATGGGTGAGCTGGCCAGGCTGAGGGAGGAACGGGAGAAACTGCTGGCTCTGCAGGCGCAGCTACGTAGCCTCCACAAACGATACGAGGTGCGGCTCTTCCCTTTATCGTTGTCTTTGTCACCGTTTAGTCTTTATCTTTGTCACCGTTTTGTCATCATCATCGGCGAGGTCATCTTACATCAGCATCATGTTGCCGTTGTTGTCATTGTCTTGTTATCTTAATCATCATCATCGTTGAGGTCATAGATCTACATCATCAGCCTTGTCTATGTTACCATTGCTGTCCTTGTCGTAATCGTCATCATTGTTATCTTCATTATCGTCGTCATCGTTGAGGTCATTTACATTATCATCATTGTCAGTGTTACCATTGTTGTCCTTGTCGCAATCATCATCATCGTTGTTGAGGTCATTTACATCATCATTGTCAATGTTACCATTGTTGACATTATCATCATCATCATTATCATCGTTGTTGAGGTCATTTACATCATCACTGTCAATGTTACCATTGTTGACATTATCATCATCATCATCATCGTTGTTGAGGTCATTTACATCATCATTGTCAATGTTACCATTGTTGACATTATCATCATCATCATCATTTTAGTTGAGGTCATTTACATCATCATTGTCAATGTTACCATTGTTGACATTATCATCATCATCATCATCGTTGTTGAGGTCATTTACATCATCATTGTCAATGTTGCCATTGTTGACATTATCATCATCATCATCATTGTTGAGGTCATTTACATCATCATTGTCAATGTTACCATTGTTGACATTATCATCATCATCATCATCATCGTTGTTGAGGTCATTTACATCATCATTGTCAATATTACCATTGTTGACATTATCATCATCATCATCATCGTTGTTGAGGTCATTTACATCATCATTGTCAATATTACCATTGTTGTCATTATCATCATCTTCATTGTTATCATCATCATCATCATCATCACCATCATAGTTGAGGTCATTTATATCATTGTCTATGTTACCATTGTTGTCATTGTCATAATCATCATCATTATCTCATCATTGAGGTCATTTACATCATCATCAATGTGTATGTTACCATTGTTGTCATTATCATCATCATCGTTATCTTCATCATCATCATCATCATTGTTGAGGTCATTTACATCATCATCATCATCATTATTATCATCGTTGTTGAGGTCATTTACATCATCATCATTGTCAATGTTATTGTTACCATTGTTGTCATTACCATCATCATTGAAATCTGCATCATCATCATGGTTGAGATCATGGTTCCCGTTTGTTTAGTTGTGAGACTGATCTGTGTACAGAGCAAAACAATTATTGCTTGTTTTTTGTTGCACATGAGAATGAATCTGTACAGAAGGAATAAGTACATTGTATGTACACCAACATAATATCTAAGGAAACAGTGGATACCTTGTCCCTGAAGTTCTAAACTGAACTTTGCTTTTGACATAATGAAATTTTATTTTTCAGTCACTTGTGATTTAATGCAGTGGAACCTTAAAAGACCTTTGTTTGACCTTTATATGTAGCACCCAGTACACAATATAAGACCTTCAAAAATCATCCAAAATGAGGTCTTATAAGGGAGGGGTCTTATAAGGGAGGTAATTTTAATACAGTCGACCCCCTCACGAACGGCCCTCTGATTTACGACCTCCCCTCTTTTAAGACCGAAATATGAATGATGGATCGTTTTTCTTCAAAACTTGCCTCCTCATTTACGACTCCCCCTCTAACGCGTTTTATGACCGTAAATCTTGTTGATTTTACGACCGATGCAACACATTCTGACAATTATCAGTCGCAAAAACGTATGATATCTATCCTTCTTGGCCTCAGTTCGAGCCGACGCACAGCTGGGGTACCACTGTTGTTAGCCAATGTCAATCTCGCGAGGGTCTGATCTCGCGAGGGTCCGATCTCGCGAGATTTATCTGCGCTAATTCAAGCCTCGCTACTCCGGATGTTTCATTCAAGAATGGCGGAGAAAGCACAGTGTAGCGATGTGGGTAAAAAAAGGAAACGTGTGACGCTCACTCTTGAGCAAAGGGTGAAAGTAGTGAGGAGACATGTGCTGTGCGTCATATACGGTGTAGTGAGTGCATTGTTTTG
>CM065691.1:41091393-41163893 GCA_017654935.2 Phymorhynchus buccinoides
GGTACACGGAGGGTTTGCATCTGCTTTTGTGTAAGAAATGTTTCAAAGTTGATTTTGGTGACCGTGTGTGTTTGTGCGTGCATGCGTGCCATTTGTGCAAATCCCATGTCGGTTTTCTGATCAGCATTGTGTTGTTTCAGCCTCCAAGAAGACTGGTAAACGACCGCAGAGTCAGCCTTGGGGCCGTGTGGTCAGGGAGGAGCGGGTGCAGAATCGACAGGTTATTTTTATTTTTATTTCTTTAGTTTTTTGTATGTGTATATTAACATTTACAGTCTTATGCAAAACATGTTCATCTTAACCTAACAGAAAAGCTTCAAGTGTTCAAAAGCCTGTACGTTTTAAACTTTATGTTTGTGATCCATTTTAAAACACAATTGGAGTTGGAGTTGAAAGTGTTGACCATATAGTGTGACACAATGATGAACAGAAAGGTGGGATTAAGAAGAAATAAGTTAGGAACAAAAGGTTGAAAGCTTCATTGTTATCACATTCCAGACAAGTTTTTCTTAATCCTCATTTTTTTCATCGTAGCAGTGACGTGGGTGTTCATCGCCAGCCATTTTTTAGCCACAAATTTCCATTAAACTTGCCTGGGTACAGAAAAGATTTTGTCTGCAATGGTAGGGATTCCTCTGTGACATGTATAAAAATAAAATAACAACCTATCCTTTCTTTCCATAATGAAGGTAATTGGATAACAGACGCTGACTTGGTGCCTTTTAATGGGGCACCCTGACAGATATGTTTTAGTAAGAAGCACGTCAAGATCACCAGGAAAACACCCTTTACAGAGATTGCAACACTCATTTTGCTCTGGTTGGCTAGAAATCAAACTGTCAAATTGGCGATTCCTCCTTGGCGGAGGTGCTGGAAGTCAAATTCTTTCAGTGAAAGAGAAGGCACGAAATGTCCACAATACAAGCCTTTTTATTTATTGTTTATGCAGTTTAACAAAAGGAGCTTCGCTCACAACGAAGGAAATAGTTCCCTTTTTTTTAAATTTTAGCTGCACTACAAAGAAGAAAAAGCTTCAACCACAATGAGTGGCCTCTACCCACCCCATCCAAAATGACTTCTCTCTCCGGCATCTCCGCCAAGGAGGAATCGCCGTTTTAACAGTTTGATTTCTAGGAAACCAGAGCAAAGTGAGTGTTCGGATGATCTCGACGTGTTTCTTGCAAAAACTCATCCGTCAGGGTCAAATGACATGACTTTTAAAATCATCTTGGTGCCAAATGGTGACTTGGGGTCCACCTTTAATGACATGACTTTTAAAATCATCTTGGTACCAAATGATGACTTTGGGGTGTGTGTGTGTGTGTGTGTGTGTGTGTGTGTGTGTGTGTGTGTGTGTGTGTGTGTGAAAGGTTACAACTGTTAACATGTTTTCTTCCTTTCCACAGGGCCAGAGAGACTCGCCGTCTTCGGCGGAAGGCAGGGGTGAGGGTGATAGCATGCAGCAGTTCCACCAGCAGCTGGAGATGATGTCCAGTCTGTGCCAGAACCTGATGACTTCGCCGTCCCCCCCTGCTAGCAGCAACAACGGCTGGGCCCAGGGGAAGAACAACCGCTCACAGCTGGCTGCTGCTCCACTGCCTGCTGGTGAGAGTGGTGTGTGTGTGTGTATGTCACTGTGTGTGTGTGTGTGTGTGCTAGCAGCAACAACAACGGCTGGGCCCAGGGGAAGAACAACCGCTCACAGCTGGCTGCTGCTCCACTGCCTGCTGGTGAGAGTGGTGTGTGTGTGTGTGTGTATGTCACTGTGTGTGTGTGTGTGTGTGTGTGTGTGTGTGTGTGTGTGTGTGTGTGTGTGTGTGTGTGTGTGCTAGCAACAACAACGGCTGGGCCCAGGGGAAGAACAACCGCTCACAGCTGGCTACTGCTCCACTGCCTGCTGGTGAGAGGTGTGTGTGTCAGTGTGTGTGTGTGCGTGTGTGTGTGTGTGTGTGTGTGTGTGTGTGTGTGTGTGTGTGTGTGTGTGTGTGTGTGTGTGTGTGTGTGTGTGTGTGTGTGTGTGTGTGTGTGTGCTAGCAGCAACAACGGCTGGGCCCAGGGGAAGAACAACCGCTCACAGCTGGCTGCTGCTCCACTGCCTGCTGGTGAGAGGTGTGTGTGTGTGTGTGTGTGTGTGTGTGTGTGTGTGTGTGTGTGTGTGTGTGTGTGTGTGTGTGTGTATGTGAACCCACCTGTTCCCCCATCATTAAAGCTCCGCTCTCTTTCTCTTCTCTCTCTTGCCATTAGGTCTGTTTCTGCTGTATATCCATTTATGTCATCTATGTGTGTTCGCTTTGTATTGTGTTTTTGTTTGAATGTGTTTTGAATGCTAACGTGTGTGTGTGCTACTGTGTGTGTGAGTGTGTGTGTGTGTGTTTGTGTATGTCACTGTGTGTGTGTGTGTGCCACTGTGTGTGCCACTGTGTGTGCCACTGTGTGTATGTGTGTGTGTGTGATCGATCATAAGTACATGTCATTTGTGTGCAGGCATTTTCGGTGTGCATTTGTATGTTATATTTGTATTATTTCTGTATTATTTTGCTGCAAGGCGGCACCTCCCATTTGCAAACCTGGTTATAATAATAGAACTGGGTTTCACGTCCTCTCGACCTGGAACAGGCACATATGGGACAGCAGTCTTATAATGGGGGGTCTTATAAGGGAGGTTCCACTGTATATGACATTTTCGTACAAACCTATGCACCACAAAGGTTGTAACAGTTGCAGTAGTTAAGGGTTAAGGGTTATTCATATGCAGATTTTTTGTTTTTGTTTTTTATATACGTAATATTTGTGTGTATCTGTGTGTGTGTGTGTGTGTGTGTGTGTGTGTGTGTGTGTGTGTGTGCATGTGTGTGGTGTGTTTGTGTGTTTGTGTGTGTGTGTGCCTGCACATGTGCATGTGTTTGGTGTGTGCTTGTGTGTGTGCGCATTCACGTGCACCACAGACGGGACCACCTCCTCCAGCCCAGGGGCAGACCTGCAGACACAAGTGATGCGCGACATGCAGCAGCAGCAGCTCCTCCTGGCCGTCAACCACTGCAACCAGCAGCTGATGCTTCAACAGTGCGACATGGTCGCCCTCCACCGACAGCTCCAGCAGCTGACCAGTCAGGTGTCCACCGTCCACCCAGGCCCCGCCTCCTCCAACCTTCTGACCGCCAACACGGAGCAGCAGCGCCACCACCACCACGGGCAGCCGGTGCTGATGTCGCAGCCCTACTTGTCCCCCCTGTCGTCCACGCTGGCCGCGCACGTGCCCAACAACATTGCCACCAGCGTCAACGTGCAGTCGTCGCGGCAGACCACCTTCACCGTGAACCCCAACTTCACCTCAAACCCTTTCTCGGGGGGGGACGCCCAGAGGTGTCCTCCTCCCCCTGTGTCCCAGGCGGTGCAGACCTCCAGCCAGGAGCATCTCGGGGAAGGTGAGGTCCTGATGATCTTTTAGCTGATCAACTGTGTATTGCACAAATTGTTATCTTTCGCTGTTTATCACGCAAATTGTAGCAATTTTAAAAAAAAGTTCTAACAACTTGGAGAGTTTTAGTGTTTGAGTGAATTAATTTTATGTTATTATTTTTTCAACGGGGCTCAACTATTTTATTGCACAAGTTATAGTTCGTAGTTCTGTGACATTTTGCTAATGTGACTTCTATAAATTGCTTTCTGTTGTTATTCTAAGGCTTTCTGCTGTTATTCAGTTTGTGTAGAAAAGGAATATTAAGATTAAAAAAAAAAATTCCTTACAAAAATTAAATTGATTTTGGACATGCATACAGAATGTTTAAAATCATATTTTGAAATCGTTTAAAAATTGAACAAGTAGGTTTTGATTTTTGTAAGGGTAAAGACTAAAGTGATAAATCTGATGGCTTACAAGCGTAGCAAAACATCAAAATAATATTGCATTTTTTTTTTCCTTAGCAAGTTCTTGTGTTTTCCAGCCCCCGTAGCTCAGTGGTTAGAGTTGCTGACTAGTGGCTGGGAGGTCATGGGTTCAAATCCCATCAGGTCTTGTGGGTTTTTTCGGCCCAGACCGGCTCCTACCCAGAGTGAGTGTGCTGTGGACTCAATGGGAAGACTGGGACCACACTAGTCGGGCTTCATCCATTTTACGGATGTGTATTTGATAGTGTTGCTCTAATTTCTTGACCAACACTGCAGGTGTCTGTTTCTCCCGGGCCTGGTTGACGCCAGGATAAATTTTGATAGGGAGCGTGGGGGACAGCCCTGTCATGGATCGCAAGCCGTAATGGACCTCACAGCATCATCTTCGTCAGGACTCACTATCATATCATCATGATTTATCATTAAAAAAAGGAGAAAAGGAAAAAATGGAGAAAAAAAAGATAAAGTAAAAAAAAGAAACGTTAAAGAAAAGGAAAAAAGGAAAAACTGAGATGAAGAAGAAGACAGAAAAAAAGAGAAGGAAGAAGAAGAGGAAAAAAAGAGAAGGAAGAAGAAGAGGAAAAAAAGAAGGAAAACAAAACACAAAGAAGAAAATATGGACATGAAAATTATGAAAGAAATAAGAAGGGAAAACGAGGAGGAGAAGAGGGAGAAGGAGAGTTAATGAAAAGAAGGGAATAAAAATGGACCAAAGAATCAAGGTACCGGAGCGGCAACGGCAACAGCTACGGAGGACAAGAGCAACAACAACAGATTGAGAGTTGGGGAGTGAGAGAGTGAGAGAGAGATAGAAAAAGGAAGAAATACTTTTGATGAAAAAAAAGAACTCTCGCAAGGAGAGTGGTCATTCTTTTATTTCTAAAAAAAAATAAAATAAAAAAAGTTGTGTTTTGCAGCAACCCTATCAATCGGTTTAGAGATACTGCTCTGACTGTAGTAAATACAGTGGAACCTCCTTTATAAGACCTTCAAAAATCATCCAAAATGAGGTCTTATAAGGGAGGGGTCTTATAAGTTATAAGGGAGATAATTTTAATACTTACAAAGAAGAGCAATGTCTCTGAGAAGTAGGTCTTATGTGGGAGGGAGTCTTATAATGGGAGGTCTTATACGGGAGGTTCCACTGTACCTTCCTTCTTATTGCGCGACTTCTTCTTGACACTGTTGTCGGCAGCCTCCACCAAGTCGATGCAGGAAGGGGCCGGGGAAAGCGGACCAGGGACCAGCTTTCCGCGACCCATTCGCCTGTGGGAAGTTCCCCGCGACCGTGATGCCAGGGCGCGCCACTCCCAGCCCACAGAAACCGTGCCCAAGATGAACCTGCAGAGCTTCCTCAAGGCTCGCCGAAAGTAAGTGCGCAAGGAGTAGTGAGGGTGCGGTAATTAAAAAAATAAGGTATCAATCTGAATTGATTTATATGCAGGGGTACTCATTTTCCGGAACAGGTTGGAAATCCGTTTTTTGGGGGGTGCCGAAACTTGTGGCTTGAGTGCTAAAACGTGTGGCTTCCGGTTTTTGGAGTGCTAAGACATGTGGCTTCCGGTTTATGGAGTGCTAAAACGTGTGGCTTCCGGTTTTTGGAGTGCTAAGACATGTGGCTTCCGGTTTATGGAGTGCTAAAACGTGTGGCTTCCTCTTTTGGGAGAAAAAAAAAAGAGGTAAAAAAAAGTTGCCGGGATGAGACACTTCATGAAAACGTAATTGAATGTTTTGAAAGCAATGAAGTAATTTTGTGCAAACTAAGACATAAAATGCACACACACCTCCCCTCCCCCAAAAGGGTTAAAGCTCAGTCATTCATGTTTGGATTTTTTGTTTCAAGTTCTCCGCATAATGGTCGACTTAGCTGCTGATTTCACCACCAGGTGGCGACAAACTCAAATGGGGCCAATGCTAGTGATATTCTTTGTTGGGGAGAGAGAGAGAGGGGGAGAGAGAGAGAGAGAGAGAGAGAGAGAGAGAGAGAGAGAGAGAGAGAGAGAGACAAACTGAAATGGGGCTAATCCTAGTGAATATTTCTCTATCCCCCAACAAAGAATATCACTAGGATTAGCCCCCTTTGAGAGTGTCGCCACCTGGCTGTGAAATCAGCTCAGCTAATGTTGCTCATTGTGGGGCCTGATTTTGAAAAGAAATGTTCTCAATATTGAAGACATGGGGGTTTTTTTTGGTTACAATTTTTTTTTTTATATTTTAAGAGGGAAAGTTTGGGTTATCTTTCAGTGCAGTTGCTGCAACACTTCTACTTCTATACTTGTATGCCATTGTTGAAGAATTAAAAAAATGATTTGTGTAGTAAAATACTTAGCTAACTCAGTAACTGCTATTTTTGTGTGTACAGGAAGAATGCAAGGAAAACCTCTTCTGACAAAAGTCCTCGGCCCAGTGCAGGTTTGTGAAATCTCATGGACTTTTCTTCTTCTTTTCTACTTCTTTTTCTGTTTTTTTAAATAAGACATTTAAAACATCTCAAGGACAGAAGTTAAATGTGCTACATTTTGAGTCATGCTAAATCATGTTTTCTTTTGACTCATTTGAGGTAGAAAAGTTTGAGATAAAACTTAGTTTTAATTAACGGACACTATCCCAAAACAAAAATAAAGTTTATGTCCAAACTTGCCAAACAAGAAAGGAAAGAAATCAACAGAAACACACATTGTCTAAGGAAATTATTTTATATTTTAATAATCAAATGATTACATTTGCCTTAGGTCATAAAACGGTATGAAGAAAACACCAAGGTGTTAGTATTTTAGCAACACAGGTGCACGCATGCATACACACACATGCACACACACGCGCTCGCACGCACGCACGCACGCACACGCACACACACACACACACACACACATCCTGTCTGAATCACTTTTAGTGGAAGGATGTTAAGCTGAAGAACAACACGCGCACACACACCAGTGAAATTAAGATAATTCAGTTCAAAATAAAGTGTTTATTTGATGGTTAAAGCTACAGCCGGCATATATAGATGATTCTCGCGAGCGCGCACCCTCATTTGCCTCACTGCTCGTGATAGCAACACTTCAACCCTTTTCCCCCTGTTGTGTGAGGCAGCACGTTTCTGAGTAGCGAGACCTGATCCTTGGAATCGGTTGTTATGCCTTTAATGTTCAGTAAAAGATGTCCCATATGCGTTTGTGTCCACTTTAGACTATGAGAGGAGAGAGCGGTACCGGCCAGGACTGAGTGCCGGCATTAACAGTACCGGTTTCAATGACGCAGCCTCTATATCCAGTCTCTCCAGCCAAGCAGAGGGGGCTGTTGGTGGCCAGGGCACACAGACACAGTGAGTGTTTTCTCTCTCTATCCCTCTCGCTCTCTCTGTTTGTGTGTGTTGGTGTGTGTGTGTGTGTGTGTGTGTGTGTGACTGTGTGTGTGTTGGTGTGTGTGTGTGTGTGTGTGTAAACTCCGGGAGACCATTGAATATTTTTGTCCACAGTATTTTGCATATTTTCTTTATTGAAGCTTCTATATCCTATGATGCTATTGCGATGCATGTCCTCATCAATTCCAAACTGCAAAGCCGGTTTTTGCTCCACAGCCACAATGGCGACCTGGGTGAGCTGAACCTATTCGAAGAGCTGCGGGAGACCATCTACACAGAGGTGGCCACGCTCATCTCCCAGAACGAGAGCCGGCCCCAGTACCTGCTGTCCCTGTTCAGCGAGCTGCAGGCCATGACCTCCGACCTCATGAGGCAGCGCACCCTGTTCGCCATGCGGGAGATCGTGCAGACCACACTTAGGGCTGAGGATGTGGAGGATAACAGCAGGGAGGTGAGTGTAGTGTAGTGTGCTATGGTGTCGTGTAGTGTTGTGCAGTTTGCCTACCATCTTGGCAGGCCTATATTTGTCCATGAAAATAAGAAAACCAGTCATGTTGTTCCGAAAATACAATTTCCCTCTGCCTGTACCGGTAGATTTACAGTCGCCAAGTTGAAGTAATGAAATTTGAAACTGTTGAAATGATGGACTGCAGCCGTTATGAAGCTTTTGAGTGGCTGATGTCTTTTCCTGCTTTTGTCTGCATTCAAAGATGGCATCCAAAGTTGAACTGAAACAGAATTTTAACGTGATATCGCAACTTTGTTTCTGCTCAAAAGAACTGTCAAATGATCCCAGATGTGTTAAAGGGCCATTCATCATGCTAGGGAAGAAACCAAAAGAGATTTTTGTAACATTTTGTTAACTTTGCACTTTTGAATCAGTAGACCAAGAAGAACCACATTGGCGATAGCAACATTTTCTTGCCATGTTCCAGAGGAGAAAAAAAAGGTTAATTTTGGATTTTAAGGTATTTGTTCCTGAAAATGGTGTATTCATGTGCATGCTTACATGCATTCTTGCATACATGTGTGTGTGTGTTTTAGGCGTGGCAGCCCTGGAAGACTGCCCAGGACAATGTGACGGCTGAGCTGACCCCCAGTGAAAGCATGCTGACCTCTGACGATGAAGAGGTCAAGGTCAGTACATGTACTATAAAGCACACACTTTAAGTTGCTACTTTTTCTTCAACTTTGGCCCATTCTATTTTTGTGTTGTTTCTTCACAATGTTTTTGCGGTGAAGGTGAGCTAACTCTGCTTTTTCTATAATCTTGTCAAGTTTTATGTGTTTACAGTATAAGTTTCTCTGTGGCTTAAAACTGCTGCGGCTAGAAATAAATGATTAATATTCAGTTAATTTAGGGGATGCGGTGAATAAATACTTGATATTCAGTTAATTTAGGGGATGCGGTGAATAAATACTTGATATTCAGTTAATTTAGGGATGCGGTGAATAAATACTTGATATTCAGTTAATTTAGGGGATGCGGTGAATAAATACTTGATATTCAGTTAATTTAGGGGATGCGGTGAATAAATACTTGATATTCAGTTAATTTAGGGGATGCGGTGAATAAATACTTGATATTCAGTTAATTTAGGGGATGCGGTGAATAAATACTTGATATTCAGTTAATTTAGGGGATGCGGTGAATAAATACTTGATATTCAGTTAATTTAGGGGATGCGGTGAATAAATACTTGATATTCAGTTAATTTAGGGGATGCGGTGAATAAATACTTGATATTCAGTTAATTTAGGGGATGCGGTGAATAAATACTTGATATTCAGTTAATTTAGGGGATGCGGTGAATAAATACTTGATATTCTGTCAATTAGCGGATGCAGCTTGTCTAACTAGACTCTAAGGGATGCTTCTTTTAGTCAGAGTTTTATGGTATTTGCATTAGCAATGATATACACTACTCACAAAAAGTTAAGGATCACTATGAGAAAACAGGTGCGCAATAAACTCCGTTCGCTCCTGTTATTTTTTTCTCAGTCAAGCCAAATTGTTATGAATTCTTGTTCAGCTGTAAGTGGGCGATGTTGTGTTAGTGGAAACATTGCACGTGATTCTCTATTACTGAGCTTGGCAGCAAAAGAAAAAGCGGAAACTTGCGAAAAAGGACCTTGTTTTGGATCGTTCTGCATGAACACATTGCACAAGCCAGATGGAAAAACCATTATGCACGTGCAAGCACTGCTGTTTATGTGTGAGATGCTGTCTCTTGCTTGGCTTTATAAGAAGACATACCACCAGTATTAGGCCTGATTTGACAATGCCTCCACGACGAAAATTGAGCGAGTTGGATAGGGGACGAGCTGTTGCATGGTTCCAAGATGGTGTTCCCAAGCGAGAAGTGGCCAGGCGACTTCAGGTGTCCATCTCGGTCATTGTCAGACTGATTCAACGCTTCACAGCCACTGGGAGGGTCCATGAAAGACGCAGATCTGGTCGACCGAAGAAGACAACTCCACGTGAAGATCGTCTCATTGAACGACAAGCCCTGCAGACAAGAACAGCCTCTTCCAGCATCATTCGAAGGCAGCTGAGGGTGGCTACTAACATCAACATCAGCCAGCAGACCATACGGAACCGCCTTCATGGGTTTAACCTCCGTTCTCGTCGCCCAGCTGTACGGCCACGCTTAACTCCAGCCCATAGGGCAGCACGCCGCGCCTTCTGCAGACGTCACGTGAGGTGGACACGTCAGCAATGGTCCCAGGTCCTGTTCAGTGATGAATCACGCTTCACCCTGAACCACAACGACGGCCGACTGAGGGTCTGGAGGCGCCCAGGGGAACGCTTTATTGACGCCACTGTCCAAGAAAAGGTGGCCTTTGGTGGAGGTTCTGTAATGGTCTGGGGGGCCTTCAGCCTTCACCACAGAACACCCTTGTATCATGTACAGGGTAACCTGACTGGCCTCCGATACCGGGATGAGATCCTTCGACCGCTGGCTGTGCCTACACTGCAGCAGATGGGACCGCCGGCTGTCTACCAGGATGACAACGCTCGCCCCCACAGGGCAAGGGTGGTCAACGACTTCCTGCAGCAGTCTGGAGTCAACAGAATGGAGTGGCCAGCATGCAGTCCCGATCTCAACCCGATTGAGAACCTCTGGGATGAGCTGGATCGCAAAGTGAGGAGCAACCACCCCCCTCCCAGGGATGCCCAGCACCTCTACCAGATGCTGCAGGCTGAGTGGCAGGCGCTTCCACAGAGGATCTTCACCACCCTGGTCAACTCCATGAGGACTCGCTGCGTCGAGTGCCAGAACAGCCATGGCGGATACACGCATTACTGAACTTTTGGGAGCATCAGAATGCCTTGTCTTGTGATTTCAATGACTTTGGGAAATCAAATTTCGATACGTACCCACTTTGATCAAATGTACAGACCAAACGATTGCTCGAAATTGAAGGCAATTGTGTATCGTTATCACTAAAGCATTGAATTAAATGTTGGCCAAAATTCAACGCATTGGCTTTCTTATTTGGAAAGTTATGAATTAGTTTGCAAGTGATCCTTAACTTTTTGTGGATAGCTTATGTGCTCTCAAACAAGGAGGCAATAGCACTGACTCTTAGTGTTGCAGCCAATGGGATTAGTTGGCCTTTGGGGACCTTCCCCCCCAACTCCAGCTGTCCTAAGGTCTTTTGGGCAGAGACAGTTGGTATGTACCTTGGGCAAAGCATCTCCTCATAAGAAAAACTAACTCAGGCGAAATTCCAGGGAAACGCAAAGAACATAATTGTAAATGGCGTCTCATCCTATATATATCATGACTGACCAACCCCCCCATGGGGATACTGGGCGGTCTTTTGTATAAATAGTTCCCCACACCTTCTGGAAGTTCTGAGCTTGTTTGTAACTTCCTCTAATCTGTCACTATCTTTGACTCTTCCTTGTGCTTGCTGTCATCTACTATCTTTCTGCCTTACCAGTCCATTCTTCTGCCTTTTTTCAATAAACGCTTTCAAAAGATTTCCTCCAGCCGAAGTCGGACTTGCTGGGGCCTAACTATTTCGTCAGTCAGCATAACGGCAGCATGACGCATCTGCGCTCGTAATTGACCGGAAACTGAGCGATCGAAGAAGAAGCAGAAGGAGACGGACCAAGAAAGTGCCTTCTTTTTCAGGCCCGAGTGAGGCAGCACGCCTCTGCGCTGGAGCGCAAGAAGCAGAAGCAGCGGGTGTGGAGCGGCAGTGGCGGTGGAGGAGGGGGCAGCAGGGGGGGCAAGGGCAGGGGCAACTCGCTGAAGAACGACCAGTTTGACTACATGGAGCCCGTCATCACCACCAGCTCCCTGTCCACCCCGACCAACGATGTGGGGGAGTCCCCCTTCTCCCGCGACTCTCTGGGGGACACCGCCATCCATCTGGGCAAGGTAAGCCAGGCATGAGATTTGCCAGCCTTCAGGCTGATTTCAGGCTTTTTGATGGCCCCAGAAGTCGTTTTGGAGATCGAAAAGAGACCAAATGAGTATAGAAATACCTCTTATAAGTGATTAAAAATGAACTAAATATATCAATTCCACTTTTAATGTTGTTTTTAACCCAATGACGCCCAACCATTCGAACCGGGAATCAATCCCAGTTCCCGAGAGATGGGAATTAACTCCGAACGTCACACCAAATATTTTCATTAAAAAAATCACCCAGAATAAAGTCTAACTCGCATTTCATTTCTGAAAGATGCATATTGAATAGCAATGATGATATTATTATTCCAAAGCTAACACACTGTCACACAACAAACCATGAATTGGAATTAAAAAAATCCGTAATGGCACTCCGAGCATCACGCCGAGTCAATACTGCCTCACGTCACGTGGAAAATTGGGGGTCACTTCGAAAAATCTGTTCAAAAAGACTAGTGGGTGCTTTCCCTTGCTGTAAGAACCAAAAACGGACCAGCGAGAGTCAGGAACAGGAAGAACTAACTTAGTATATTGCATTGTGGATAGGGAGAAAGTGAAAGTGAACGTACTAGACCTGGCATTCAGCGGGCGGAATCGGTGCTTACGGGCTGCATGAGTTGACAAAATTCGGTCGAATTTGGCGTCTGTGTCCTAGAGAGGGTTAAGGCTTAGATTGCTAAAGGGCTCCAGTTTCAGGGGGCTTCAGCCTTTTTCGGATGCTTTTCAGCCTAAACCACAATTCTCAATCTCATGCCTGTAAGGGTGAAAATATGTGCGTGTACGCACATACACACATGTGCATATACATGCACACACACACACACGCACGCGTGCACTCACACACGCCCGCCCGCGCGCACGAACACACACACACACACACACACACACACACACACACACACACACACACACACACACACACACACACACACACACATCGACCGGTACACTAAATCGAAAACAAATTGTAAGAAAGACCTGCAAAGATGAAAGGTGTATAGTTAAGTTTTATTCTGATAATATTTTGCTTGTTAGAAGAATGTACGTTTGATTTTGAAAATTGACTCAAGCAAAAACAACGAAGAAAAAGTTTTGTTGTGTAAATGAAAAATAATTTTGTACCTTCCATGGGAGAAAAATGATCTGCAACCAAAACGTTTTAAATGGTTTGATCATCATCATCATTAGTAACCACAAGTGGTACATTGGATAAGAATAGACGGAAGAGGAAGGCAGTTCTGCGAGTGCTGAACATTCCTTACAAAGTTCAAATAGAAGAGAACAGACAGCTTTCTCTGTGTGTGTGTGTGTGTGTTTAAGATAATCACATTTCTTTGGTCTGTTCTTCACTGTCAAAGGCAAAGATTTGTCCACACTACCTTCTTTGATGGAGAAAGTTGTAAAAAGTAAAATGTCACCAACTGTCTCATCGCGAACATCCAAGTAATCGTGACAGTTTTATTCAGTCTCTTAACTCATTCGCATCGCAACGATTTTGAATTTAAAAAACCCCTCACAAATCACTCCAGCCATACACACAAGCAAAACATGCATAAACAAAAGGAGAAATGAAAGAAGATTACAGGTTTTTACTTCAGGTTTAGACATAGGGAAGTGGTAGATCAGACTTAGACTTTATATAGAAAAACTGTACACTGATTGGTTTCGTTACAACAAACCACTACAAAAGCAAAGGCAGAGGCAAAATTGTGGTCTAAGGGAGCAAAGCGAGTTTAGAAATGACCAAGGTATGGTGTGCACACAGATTTACTTCCCTTGAAGCAAATGCATCAAATTGACAGCTATCTATTAATTCCAGACATATATGGCCGGAACGACTTGAATGAGTTAAATTATTTATTTCTGAAAGAGTCTCCAGTACAACGACCACCTCACAATTACAGACAGCTTTGGCCAGTTAGTTGGGTATTGGATTACTGTGGTTCGACTGTTACAGACAGCTTTGGCCAGTTAGTTGGGTATTGGATTACTGCGGCTGGACTATTACAGACAGCTTTGGCCAGTTAGTTGGGTATTGGATTACTGCGGCTGGACTATTACAGACAGCTTTGGCCAGTTAGTTGGGTGTTGGATTACTGCGGCTGGACTATTACAGACAGCTTTGGCCAGTTAGTTGGGTATTGGATTACTGCGGCTGGACTATTACAGACAGCTTTGGCCAGTTAGTTGGGTGTTGGATTACTGCGGCTGGACTATTACAGACAGCTTTGGCCAGTTAGTTGGGTGTTGGATTACTGCGGCTGGACTATTACAGACAGCTTTGGCCAGTTAGTTGGGTATTGGATTACTGCGGCTGGACTATTACAGACAGCTTTGGCCAGTTAGTTGGGTGTTGGATTACTGCGGCTGGACTATTACAGACAGCTTTGGCCAGTTAGTTGGGTGTTGGATTACTGCGGCTGGACTATTACAGACAGCTTTGGCCAGTTAGTTGGGTATTGGATTACTGCGGCTGGACTATTACAGACAGCTTTGGCCAGTTAGTTGGGTGTTGGATTACTGCGGCTGGACTATTACAGACAGCTTTGGCCAGTTAGTTGGGTATTGGATTACTGCGGCTGGACTATTACAGACAGCTTTGGCCAGTTAGTTGGGTGTTGGATTACTGCGGCTGGACTATTACAGACAGCTTTGGCCAGTTAGTTGGGTGTTGGATTACTGCGGCTGGACTATTACAGACAGCTTTGGCCAGTTAGTTGGGTGTTGGATTACTGCGGCTGGACTATTACAGACAGCTTTGGCCAGTTAGTTGGGTGTTGGATTACTGCGGCTGGACTATTACAGACAGCTTTGGCCAGTTAGTTGGGTGTTGGATTACTGCGGCTGGACTATTAGTATTACAGACAGCTTTGGCCAGTTAGTTGGGTGTTGGATTACTGCGGCTCGACTATTACAGACAGCTTTGGCCAGTTGGGTATTGGATTACTGCAGCTCGACTAGTACAGACAGCTTTGGCCAGTTGGGTATTGGATTACTGCGGCTCGACTATTACATGGGAAGAAATGTGATTTTTACCTTTTTGGCTCACGTCGTTTTTTAAAACAAAGTGAGTCTATAGTATCGTACATGTTCGGTTGTGTGTGTGTGTGTGTGTATGTGTGTGTGTGTTGCGTCCGTGGCCCCGACCTTTAACCTTAACTCAAACCTTAACGTTGTCATTTTCTCTAAACATAAAAGGCGTTAGAGGGTTAAAGTTAGCAGGATACTTGATTTTGACGTGAGTCTTCAAGTCACGACGATCAAAGCAGTCAGATACATTGATAAAGAACAAAATAAAGATAATCATTTGTTGCAGAGATTACTGTTGTGCAACCTTTAACCTTGACTCATTCACACTCTTCAAACTAAAGAAGACTCACTCTCCACTGAAACTTTAACGTTGTCATTTTCTCAAAAAAACATAAGATGTTAGAGGGTTAAAGTTAGCAGGATACTTGATTTTGACGTGAGCCTTCAAGTCATGGCGATCAAAGCAGTCAGATACATCGGTAAGGAACAAAAGAAAGAAAATCATTTGTTGCAGAGATTACTGTAACTGTTGTGTTGATCTACCGAGTAGGAGATACATACTGGAAAGAAGACTCTCCATTAGATATACAAAAACGCTCTTTAAAAAGAAACGCAAGACTTCAGGTGTGTACAAATAGGTACATTTTAACGTCGTCAACTTATATTTTCTGTAACAAATGGATGTACCGAGTGTGTGCATTGACGGCCCGGTTGTTTAGCTTTATTTGCGCCTTTGAGTAACGGTTGTTCGTGTTCATTTGCACATCATCTCTGCGCACAACTTAGCCTACTGCACTTCCGGCAACAAGGCCTAGGCCTAGAGTCCATGCCTTACCTCATAATCAAGACGACGTACTTAACATTTAGCCCACATTCATTTCAGTCTTGAAAAAAAATATACGGAAAATCCAGGGTTCGTCGATTTCACTGCCTTCGACGTACGAATCCTTTGTTAGGCCTAGACGATTGATCACCATGAGCAAAGACTGTACAGGGGAAGATAAACATGGATGAGCTTGCTGGCTGTGACCTTGACCTTTGCTTTGTGGCAGAGGGGGGAGGGAATTAACGAAACGAAAATAAAATATTAGGACTAATATAAAATATCTTACAGAAATGTAGATGATGTGGAACAAGTTTTCATCGCATGAACAATCAGTTTAAAACAGTAACAGATCACGCAACTTCAATTATTAATTTTCTAAGAGTAAGAGGCTTAGACCCACAGGCAAAGACTAGAGGCCTACTACAGGTGTCCGTAGACCACCCTTACCCCGGCGGGGGGGGGTGGGGGTGTGGGGGGGGGGGGGGATGGTCACTATGTTTTTTCTGAAAGCTTGGTCAATATGCTTTTCAATTTTACTTGTTTGCCAAAAATAAAAATAGGGCTCCACTATGTTACATGCGCATACATATAATTAAATTTTAAAGAAAGGGGTAGGGGTGCATAGAAATAATTTTAATTTACACAGTAAAATAAAAATTAATTCTGTTTTCAGATGCACAAGTGTCTACATAACAGTATTCTCTCTATACAGGCATGGGAATTGTCATGGGAATTCCCATGTCTGCTATAGTAATAAAAATCAGACGTGAGCCTTGCAGGCTTTGCCTCTTGTTTTGTGTGTTCTGAAGTGGCCCTGTGACTTTGCCAGTGGAAGGAAAAATAAATCCAAAATATTGCAATTTTGTAGAAAGTGTTCGTTGTTCATATAATATGCTGATTTTTTGTTTGTTTTGTTTTCAAGGCTCTGGCCAAAATGAAGAAGGAGAGGCAGCAGTCTGAGCAGGAGCGGACCCAGAGGGCCCGCAATACTGTTGTTGCCATGGAGACGGGCCAGGATATGTCGGGAGATGTGGGTCTGGGGGACCAGGGAAGTGAAAGCTCCGTCTCGGACATGCCGGTAAATTACATTGCATCAGTGTTAACATGGCAAGACGAGGTCAAGAAAACGATTGCGAGTGTATGTGTGCATGAATGTGTGGAATGTTGGTTTAAACGTTTTATTTTCAAAAGAAACGTGAACAACAACAACGACATAACTGAAGCAACAACAAGCAAAGCTCATGGCATGCTCCGTTCAAAGGTTATGGCGTGCTCAGTTCAAAGGTTATGGCGTGCTCAGTGTGGAATATTGTCGTGTTGCTGTAGTAGTGTATAATTATATTGGCTTGTTTTAAAATGCTTGTTGCCAAGCTGTTTCTTCCTGAGGTTTTCAACTCTCTTGAATATACCTGTGCTTTACAGTTGCCTTCTTTTTGTTGTTCTCATCATTCTTTTCATCATCATTATCATGATCGTTGTTCAGGGCTCCCAATTTTCAGCAATTTCGCGGATTTCAGGGAAAATTGGTAGTGATGTTCAGGGATAGCTGTCAAAGGGAACAGACAGCTAGAACATTAGTTGAGCAATGAGATCTTGGGTAAACTTTGTTGAATCACATCGCCTCATCGCCTTTGAAAAAGTATTTTTTAAGACCAAAATTAGGTTTTTATATTTCGTTTATTTTTTCATCTTCATCTCTTTGTGATTATGTGTAGCGGTTTTTTTTAATACATTTTTTGTTCAATTAAACTTTGTTTTTTCTACAATTAAGCTGTCTTGTTTTAGAATGATGCTGGACATGAAAAATCAACATTATTCAGCAACAATTGTCGATGAAACAAATCTGATTCAGGGTGCCAGAACCCTATGTTAATTTCAGAGATTGGCTTTTTCCCCCCATAAATTTCAGCAAGGTTTGCCTTTAGTCATAGGGAGCCCTGATTGTTCAAGGTGACATGAGTTGCAATTGTCTCTCTGCTGTTTTTTGTTTTTTGACGTTGCCTGGGGTTTGATTTTCCAGTGCCACTACCCGCGCATCAACACCCAGGAGCTGGACGAGCAGATCAAGGGTGTGCTGAGCCAGGTGATCCCCGTGATCAAGGAGCACCTGGAGGGGGTCTTCTCCCCGCAGCTCCTGTCCTACATGCAGCGCCTGGTGGTGTCCTTCGTGCGCCAGCCCAGCATCCACGCCCACGAGTTCACCTTCTTCTACGGCCAGCTGGCCTCCACGTTGCAGAACGCCCTGGCTAAATTTGAGGGCAGAAAGTCAGTGGATTTTTTTTTTACCCCTGTGTGTGTTTTTGTGACCGGTTACAGTTTAAACCTAGAGCGTTCTTTGAATGACAAATTTGAGGGCAGAAAGTCAGTGTTTTGTTGGACCCCTGTGTGTGTTGTTTTCGTGACCGGTTACAGTTTAAGCCAAGAGCGTTCTTTGAATGACAAATTTGAGGGCAGAAAGTCAGTGGGTTTTTTGGACCCCTGTGTGTGTTGTTTTCGTGACCGGTTACAGTTTAAGCCAAGAGCGTTCTTTGAACGACAAATTCGAGGGCAGAAAGTCAGTGTTTTGTTTGACCCCTGTGTGTGTTGTTTCTGTGACTGGTTACAGTTTAAGCCAAGAGCGTTCTTTCAACGTCAAATTCGAGGGCAGAAAGTCGGTGTTTTGTTTGACCCCTGTGTGTGTTGTTTCTGTGACCGGTTACAGTTTAAGCCAAGAGCGTTCTTTGAATGACAAATTCGAGGGCAGAAAGTCAGTGTTTTGTTTGACCCCTGTGTGTGTTGTTTCTGTGACCGGTTACAGTTTAAGCCAAGAGCGTTCTTTGAATGACAAATTTGAGGGCAGAAAGTCTGTTTTTTGTTTTTTGACCCCTGTGTGTGTTGTTTTTGTGACTGATTACAGTTTAAGCCAAGAATGACAAATTTGAGGGCAGAAAGATTTAGTGGTTTATTTGACTCCGTTATGTTGCTCTCATGATTTGCTAAAGTCATTGTCAAAAAGAAATTTGAACCCTCTTGCATTCAAGTCAGCCCAAACCGATGGCATTTCCATCACGCACAGAAGTTCTGGCTTGTTATACAAGCTCTACGCAAAAGCTTCTCACTTACGATGATGCGATGTAGGGTGGTCTGTGTGCTTCAAAAGTCAAACTTTCTCGAAAATGTGGGAAAGTACCTGAAGGTTTTTCAGTAACAAATGCGAATGCAAGAGGGTTTGAAAACACATTTGAGGACAGAAAGTGTGTGTATTAATCTCTTTTGCCACTTATCACGACTTGCTAAGGTCTAAGCCAATTGAGTTCTTTTAATAACAGGCATCATTTCTGACAGAGGATTGGCTTCTCTTGTGAGAGGTTTTGCCTTTTTATTGAGTGTTATCCTTTGTGTTAAATAGCATTTCGAAGCAATTTATCACTATATTAAGCCTTTTTGTTGGTGCTGGGAACTCATTTCAATGTTGTCCCTCTTCAGTCTAGAGCCTAGATAGTCGTTTTACCGCAGTTTTCAGAGGATCGGACTTCAGACTATTCTGATGCCTGAATAACTTGATAAGAGGGCACAAAGTGTTTATTTAGCCTCTTTCTGCTGCTGTCATGTTTATTAGTGCGCACACACACCCATGCGTATTTGTGTGTGCACATGCCTGTGTGTGCTTAGGCATACTTGGTGCGTGTTTTTGTATCATGTGTGCTGTTGAACATTCACGCCTGTTCTCTTCGTTGTTTTCAGGGTGCGTGACGTAGGGGAAGAGGTTCTGCTGGACATGTCAGAGACGCTGTTCAATGAGCTGGCCTTCCTGCGCATCATGAGGGACCTGGATGACCCCTCCGCCTTCGAGAGAATGCGCACCAACAGGCCTTGGTTTCCGGTGAGAGGAGTACTTCAAACTAATGTAACCGTGCACTATTGTTTTGCTATTGTTTGCTTTAATGTCTTCTCAGTATTTAAAAAAAAATGTTTTTTAGTTTCTTTTTATTCTGTTTGCTTTGTTACTTTGTACATTTAAAAAGCAATATAAAAAAAAGTATTCTATGAAAATAATAAAAGAAAACAAACAAGAAAGGATCGTTAGAGGGCCAGGGCCCTCGAAATATTTCACTCCGTTTAAAGTTTTTAATTTATTTTTTATGTCTATGTAAATCGTGTTTTTTGACCACACACACACAGACACAGACCACACCACACCACACCACACAACGCAACGCAACACAACACAACACACACACACACACACACACACACACACACACACTCTCTCTCTCTCTCTCTCTCTCTCTCTCTCTCTCTCACTTTCCCTCCCTCTCTCACTCTCTCGTCTCTGTCTCTCTCTCTCTCACTAAAGTTTTTTTCTGCAAAATGAGAACAAATATATAACAAGAGTTGTGGCTATGTTCATTCACTATGCACTTTGTCTAAGAGAAGAATCAATGTAAATTGGTTAAAGTTGTTTTTGAGTTATTATCAAGGTGTTAAGACTAGCTTGATTGAATGTTGTGCAGTTGATTGTACATGTCCCCCATGTGGATAGGCCGGAGGCCTCACATTAAAAATCCAGTGTTCCAGTGTTGTCTCCCTCTCATTGTTTCCACACACACAACATCATAGTTTAAATGAACATACCACTCCTTCCACCTCGACAGAGACAGGTAGGCGAGCATTCTCAGAGCACCCAGAGGAGCTCCGCGGCCCTGGTGGGCGAGGACTATGACGCTGCAGGAAACGAGAGCGACAACGAGTCGTCCGACGACAAGGACGACGATGAAGACGACGTCACTCTGCAAAACATCAAGGTCAATTCTATGGAGGAGGAGGAACAGTTGGGAAAGGTGTGTGTGGGGGGTGGTGGTGGTGGTAGTTGGGTGCCAAGATAAATGGATGCACAATTTACAATGGAACCTCTCTTTTAAAGACCCACCATGTCACATGTCAAAATCATGGTTTTAACGTGTTTTCCCTCTTATAGCTGGTAAGAAATCTTCCAAGCACAAGAGGGAATGTGACAAGTGACGTGGGGGGTCTTTAAGACCTTGAAAAATCTACCAATTCCAGTGTACTTATCTTACTTGTTGCAGCCAGTGCTATGTAATTTCAATGTTTTGAGCACCTAGTATAAGCCAGGCATGAAAACATCTCCGTTTTTTCCGCCTTCTCCGCTTAATTGTTTTCCGAAATCGACCAATCTCCGCCTAAAAAAAAACAAAATCGAAAATCGAATAAAAACTCGGCATGCTGGGTCTTTAAATGGCACGATCATCATTTCGCGCCTTCTCCTCCTTCCGACGTCGTCATTTCCAAAATGGCATCTGAAGAGCAAGCCGTGCACGAAGAATGGGTGAAAAAGAAGAAGAAATATCAGGCATGAAAACAGCTCTGCCGTTTCCATTTTTTGGGAACAGATTAGCTCCTCCCTCCCCCCCCCCCCCCCCCCCCCCCCCGCTGAACAAAAGTTCTGACGTCAATTATTTGTGCTGGAAAAAAAAATTGTGTTAACAGTCCCCCCCCCCCCCCCCCCCCCCCCCCCCGCGCTCAAACAAAACTTCTGACGTCAGCTGAAAATCCGGGTGGAAGGATTTCTCGGCTGAAAAAATCTCTTTTTTTGGGAACAGTAGTTTTCATGCCTGATAAGCTCTAAGGTTGTTGAGCTCTGCAAACTTTATGCTGATGCTGCTTTGATATGATTGTTTATGAATAAATTTGTTTAAACCAAAAATCATCCAAGGTAAGGACTTAAGTGGGAGGGAGTTGCATAAGGGTCAGGGAGGTAATTTTAGTACTTACAAAGAAGGGCGATGTCTCGGAGAAGTAAGGTCTTGAATGAATGAATCAAAAATGGTGTTTTACGTCCTCTTGGTCTGGAACAGACACATATGGGACATTTGTAGATACAAAGATGGTGGGAACAATACTGGAGGCAGTGCAACACCAGTAAAGTCCTGATTTTTTAACAATTCAGATAGTTGTAGCAGTAACCACGCCCCGGTTAAACCTCATCGGCTATGGTACCACCACAGTAGAAGTAAGGTCTTAAGTGGGAGGGAGTCTTATAAGGGAGTGGGGTGGGTGTCTTATAAGGGAGGTTCCACTGTACTAGCTTGCTTGGTACTAACATGATCGTTTACTAACTGTTCTGTGTGTGTGGCAATGGGGAGGCTATGTGGGCTTTTAACTGGGATAAATGGTGCATACCGGTACATATTTTACTAGCTTACTAACACAATCGTTTATTGATGTGTGTGTGTGGCAGTGGGGAGGCTATGTGGGCTTTTAACTGGGACAAATGGATGCATACCGGTACACATTTTACTAGCTTACTAACACAATCGTTTATTGATGTGTGTGTGTGGCAGTGGGGAGGCTATGTGGGCTTTTAACTGGGACAAATGGATGCATACCGGTACACATTTTACTAACACAATCGTTTATTGATGTGTGTGTGTGGCAGTGGGGAGGCTATGTGGGCTTTTAACTGGGATAAATGGATGCATACCGGTACACATTTTACTAGCTTACTAACACAATCGTTTATTGATGTGTGTTTGTGGCAGTGAGGGTGCTGAGCTGGGGTTTTTTCTAATGGGGATACACGGATGCGCAAACATTTACTTATTTACTTACGCAGTCATGTTTGTGCGTGTGTGTGTGTACAGAGGGGGGGGGGGGGGGGGGGGGGGGGGGGGGGGGGGGGGGGGGGGGGGGGGGAGGGGGGGGGAGCAGTGGGAATGCTGAACTGATTTCTAATTGGGATAAATGGATACTTGCACGTTTACTAACTTACTAATGTGGACAGAAAAAATAAAGCCAAATCGAGGTTAAAACCCCCTGAATACTAAATACTAACAACAAAATGATCTACTATTATTCAGAACCCAGCAGTCATCTACGTTTCTCCAAAGTTAGCACAGACAGGTTTAAAAATTATTTTTTTTAGGAGCAACGTCCCTTTTTTACTTTCCCATAATATTTTGTCCCTATCGCTGCTTATCTCTGCCCGTGTCGTGCCTTAGCTTTGTACTGTGTTTCAAGGAGAGCCTGTCTAGTCCCTTTTGAAGCCGCACCAGGGGTATAAAAGGAGGGAGGTGCAGGGGTGCAACTTTTCCTGGTATACAAGGATTTCCTGTTTTTGAATTTTACCAGTAAAGGAATTTCCTTTTTTTTAAATTTGTCAAACAAGATCTTTGTGTGTCTACTGTATTTTTCAAACACTTTAAAATATGCATTTGTATAAATTGTGGAAAAAGCAAACTAAAATACCTTCATAAATCTTCTTTTTTTTCAGCTGCAGGGGGACATTACCCCTAGACCCCAGTCTTTCGGGGTTTTCATTTTGTGTAGTTGCGCCCATGGAGGTGTGAGGCGCGCTCCATCATTTGAATCGCTGTGCACCACAGAGACGTTTTAACCTTCTCTTTTCCCCTGTTGTGCGAGCCACTGCAAGGCAGAACGTTTCTGACTAGCGAGACCCAGATCCCTGGGATCGGTTGTTATGCCTTTAAGTAGAGACCCTTGGACTGTCAGGGTTTTGAACAGGCACAGATGCGCTTGACTTCTAATTTGACACCAAGCTGTATAAAACACACAGTGCACACATGACTGACAGGCATGATTGTATCACGTGTGTGTGTGTTATTTCAGCAGGCATGGAACATTTTCAGCTTTAAAACTCTTTCTATACTAACCTGCGCTCTCGTCGCAGGGCATGCGCACAACACCTCGTTACTAAGGTAACGGGATATCGCATGTGAACTTTAAAAATTCATAGTTCATAGGTTAACAGTCATGCGTGCTTCAAAGTGGCTCAGAGGGCTACTACTACGTTTCATTCATGCCGCGACACTGACTGGCTGGCTGTAGGCTATTTTGGGACCTTAAAATTATATTTTCGCTATTATGAGTGTGCCTGGCTTGACAAAACATGCATTTATTTTAAAATATCACAAATCAAAACTAATCGAGTGGATGCTTTGAAACTGTTGCAGGTGTTAGTACTGTATATTGTGTACATATTGCCAAAATGTCACGTTTGTATCTGTTGCCATTATTTAGAAAATAATTTTTGGGCAACCTATGCAAATCGGCCAGTACAGAACGCTTGTAAAGGGAAGCAACTGGCCAGCATGGAATGAGTTAAAAGAAAATTTCAGCATTTTTGATGGCCCAAGGGTACATTTTTTAGATAAAACAGAAACCAACTGAGTAAGAATTACTTCCTCTTATGAGTGAATGCAAAATGAACTAAAGATATCAGTTCTATTTCTAATGCTGTTTTTAAGGCTTAGATTACAACAACAACAAAAGCTTGAGCTTCAGGGGGGGGGCTTTGTCCTCTGACACACGCTCTAAAGATTTTCCCCCCGATTCCTCCATCCCATGCCTGTTTCAGGAGAGGGACGACGAACTGGCGAGGAAGCTGGTGACGGGGCAGGCCGGGGACGAGAAGGACGACGACACGGAGGAACTGCCCGCCTCCTCCGCCGTCCACATCCAGCTGGCCCCCAGCGAGACCAAGCCCTTCACCAGGTAGGAGGACCCTTCACCCTCCCCGTGGGGACACATACCTACCTCACCCATTATGGCCGTATGGCATGGGAACGCGGAAGAAGAAGTAGACCCTTCACAGGGGATAATGTTTCCACTTTGATGGAAAACCGATTCTTTCGAACAAATAGTTCCCCCGCTTTTTGGAAGTTATGTGCTTGTGACTTCCTCTCATCTGTCACTCTCTTTGACTCTGCCTTTTCCCTTTGCTTTCTGTCATCTACTATCTTTCTGATTTATTGGCCCATTCTCTTGCCTTTTTTCTCAAAGAAAATCTTCCAAATAATTTTCTCCTTTGGGCTCCTCCGAAATCGGAGTGTGTTGGCTGAATGCTGCGAGGAGACCAGTGAAAACTGAAAAACGGACACATACTAACTCACCCATTATGGCCATATGGCCTGGGTACGCAGAAGAAGAAGAGCACCTTTCACAGGGGATGGGGTTTCCGCTTTGATGGAAAGCATATTTTGAGGGTTATATGCCAAAAGGTACTGTCATTCTTCCTGCTGAATGCTGAAACATGCTATCAAATTTCTTTATTCCTTTCGTTATTGTACCTTTTTCGCATTCAACTGGGAAAACCATAGTACCTTCTGGCATTTAACCTCAAATTTCTGTTACAATGTGAACTCTTTAAACTTGTTTTATGCACACACACACACACACACACACACACTTGAGTTACTGAACCATCAACTTGAACAAGTTAACATCTCGGAGTACCCTGAAAATAGCATGTTCTGATCCACACTTTCTGACAGCAGTGGCGTGATTCCATCCCCCCTCCCCTACTGTTTGTCGACCAGGATCGGCAGCGATGAAGACACAGACGGCTCGGACGCCTCCCTCAGCCTGGAAGACCCTTCGGACACGGCCGTCTCTCGCAGCTCCATGATGGAACACCGGCAGGACAACGCTCCGCCCGCTGCCACGCCCGCCGCTGCCATGGCTACCACCAGCAGCAGCAGCGCCATGAACAACGCTGCGTCACCCTCCGCGTCTCAGAGCAATGCCGCTGCTGCTGCTGCTGCTGCTTCCGCCTCTGATGCTAGTGCCCAGCTGCACAAGGAGAGCTTGTCAGACAGAGAGGAGAAAGAGGCAGACACTTCAGAAGCCGACGGAACTTTGGAGGCCAGAGGTGGGTGGGTCTTGGTTTAGTTTAGTGCTGTAATATTTTTATTTTTGTTTTTTGAAATATGTCGGACGTTCTTGTGTTGGTTTTTGGCCTGGTTTGCATGGTGCAGACATGGTAGACCACACAAATTGCGGAAAATCCGCGAAACAGTTTGGAACAAAATTATTAAAAAAAGCATTGAAATGGCATGAAAAAGTGAAAATTTAACTCTCATTTATTGAATTTTCTTCAGACCTCTGGACCTCTGGCCATTTTCCTTGAAAACCACTTTGCCCCCACTACCATGCCTGATGGTGGTGGTAAGATTATTTGACTGCTTCTTATTTCCCAATGAAAATCCCATAAGTGTTCTGTACAGACTGCTGGTTTGGGGTTTGTGACCTAATAAACCAGGGCCTGTATTCACATTGAGATAGTATGAGACTTATCTTGATATTATCTTAGAAATCCTGAAAAGCTGTAGGATTTAATAGGACTTCTAGGATATCACGATGGTAAGTGTATAGTATATCGATGTGAATTCAGGCCCAGGTTGTGAGTGGGTGAGCAGTGTTGGAGTAATGCCACTGGATGGCCCAGAAGATGCTACAGCAAGAAATGGGAAATCCCTTTGACAAGACATGATGCAGTGAAGCAATGACCAAGAGGGAATGAAAGCATGACTTGGATACCAAATTTAAAAGACATTTTTCATTTTTGGAAACTCATTGATGCATTACTCTTTTGCAACCGTATTTATGGCTTTCTACCCCCAAAAAAATGTCCTTCTAAAATCAAGAGAAATCTTTAAAGACAAAAAAGAGAAAGTACCGTACTTTATGGACAAGACGCACCCCCCAAATTTTACATAAAATTCAGATTTTGTTTCTCTATTTTCTTACTATATTATCAGTCACGTTATAAGGCGCAGGGGTCTCAGTCTGGGAAAAAATGTATCGCGTAAAATATGATTATGCATAAACTAAGGCAATTTCAAACAAACTGATAAAACAATGACTAGGTGCGTGCTTACTGCTAAACAGTCATGATCTCCAGATAGCAGAAGAGGAAGCTGCTACTTTGGAAAGCTGCTCTTTCACAGGAAATGTCCTACTGGGTGTGGGGCATAGATCCTCATTTTTTAGGGGGGAGGGGGCAAGACAACTTTTAGTGACTGTAATAGTTAATGACTCTAATGATCGTAGACGAAATAGATTTAACTGTTGCAGAGCCGCCAGATGGCAGTCGCAGCGTAACAACCACCACAACTTCCACCACTACCCCCACCACCCCAGGGGAGTGTCGCAGTAGTGGCAACGCTGCAGGGATTGGGGCAGGGGCAGAGGCTGAGGGCAAGGCTGCGGGGGATTGTTCTGTTCAGATGAACGGGCACGCCAGCACCCCTGAGGCCGATGTGGAGATGGTGGTGGGGGTGGAGGATTTGCCTTCTGTTCTCAACGTCATGGACATGGTGAGTTAATGGCCTAAATGTTTGTGTGTGGAGAGAGAGAGGGAGAGACAAGGCTGGGAAACAGACTGTCTGGTAGAGTCTCAATAGTAGATGAGAGAGAGAGACGTACAGACAGAGAGATACTGAAAGAGAGATATAGAGAGGTCAATACCATTTTATTCATGATGATGATGGTGACAATGACAACAGTCAGGGTGACGACAAAGATCATGATGATGATGACGATGATAATGTGACACGAGAGCCTTGAACAGAGGTGAAAGGCAGAGGAGCAGGCTTACATCAGGGGCCAACTGATACTTTGTCCATGATGATGATGATGATGATGACAATGGTCAGGGTGATGACAAAGATGATGATGATGATGATGTGACATGAGAGCCTTGAACAGAGGTGAAAGGCAGAGGAGCAGGCTTACATCAGGGGCCAACTGATACTTTGTCCATGATGATGATGATGATGATGATGACAATGGTCAGGATGACGACAAAGATGATGATGATGATAATGACAGGACAGCCCTTGAACAATACAAAGGTGTCAGGCAGAAAAGCAGGCCAATTCTGGTGTCAATGCCACTTTATCCTCTGTAGTGATGATGACGATGATCATGTTGATGATACTAATGACGATGATTGTGTTGATGAACAATGAGGATATATCACAGGAAAGCCTCGAACAAAGACGACAGTCAGAGGAGCAGGCCAATTTGGGCGTCAGTGCCATACTGGCCTCTGTGGACGTCAGAGAGGAGTTGGCTGGGGATGGATCTGCCCTCAAAGAGCCAGGTCAGTACACTGATATGGGAAAAAGGGGCAGAAGGGGGGTGTTTGGTGGTGGTTGACCAGATGTGTCGTCGGTGGGGATGGGTAGGTAGAAGTCTAAGGTGGGGAGGGAGGTGGAGAGTAATGAGCTTCAGGAAGTTATGACTACCGTAGTGTACGGACTACAATGCGCTTCTAATTATAAGGTATTTAGTAAAAAATCTGAATTTAAGCATGCAAAATGATCGAACAAAGGCAAGAAATAGATTGAAAGCATGAGGTCGACTCAAACAAAGGAGGTTGGTATTTTGCCTAGTTCTGTCAAAACAATCTTCAGAACAACTCCTCGCGCCGCTATCCGGATATCCATATGATGAAGCACTTTTGCATCAGAGAGCCCAGAAAAGTTGGAATTGAAAAACATGGAGTAGATAAATTTATTCAATGAGTTTCGGCTCCAATAGCTTATGTCCGCCATGATTGTTATTGTCTTTGGCTGTGCACGGCTTTACAAAACTGGCATTTGCAGACTCTTTAGTTGCTGCCGGCTAGGCTTCCAGAGGCGGGAAATGCGAATGACTCAACCTCTTGGAAGCGCCAGAAACAAGTGGGAAAACAGAGTGGAATTTGTGCTCCGTATGTTTTCGTCCACTGCTTCTAAACAGACTTTCGATTTGCCAAACATTTTGGTGTGAGCATACATAGGTGTGTGGTGAACAGCATTGTGTGAACAGTGATTCGAACCAAAAGCTAGTTGTGGTGTAATTAGTGTTAATTAATAAACCACGCTTTGTGTACATTATAGCAGTCAGGGTTGGAATAGAACAGCAGTGCGCGCTATTTTAAAGGCCTAGGTTTTTCCCTCAGTACCACAGATTTATGTGGCATTTTCCTCGGCGTGTTCTGTCTAAAGTAGCCAGTGTTGATAAGTGTGCTTTTACATATAAGTTCTAGAGTCATCTTGTGTTTAAAGTGTGTAGTTAGTTAGGTGCTCAGTCGAACGGTAGCTGAGCAATTTAAATTGAAAGACAACTAGTGTCAGTGTGTAGTTTCTCCACAGCACAAAGCAAAGAGGAACACTCTTTACTAGGCTATACTCTTCAAGCCACCAAGCCTTGCTGCACTGCTGCGCGCGTGTGTAGTAAGCAAGCTGCCAGCGACCAAATAGAACTTTGGCTGTAGCAGCCCACTTGTGAAATCCTGCCTGCGTGCTACCTTTGCTGCCGCGTGAAGTCTTGCTACGGTCAAGGAATGGGAGGGAGGGATGGATGGGGAAGGAAGGAGATGCAAAAGAGGAGGAGGTGAGTGGGTTTCACGATAGCGCATATGTGGGAACTAAACGATCCAAATTGAACGGCCGTGTGTGGAAACCGAGGCTGCGACGTCATATCCTGATTCAACGTGTGTGTGTGTGCGTGTGTATGTGTGTGTGTGTGCGTGTGCGTATGCGTATGTGTGTGTGTGTATGTGTGCGTGTGTGTATGTGTGTGTGTGTGTATGTGTGAGTGTGTGTGTGTGCGTGCGTCTGCGGGAGGAGAGATGAGTTTCAGGAAGTTACTAAATTGTGAGTTTGAAGTGTATGTGTGTGCGCGCGTGCATGCAGTTGCGCGCATGATAAAGAGACGGACAGACAGGGGGAGGTAATTTATGTTGTTGATGTTAATTTGATGTAAATAATCTTAATCTAATTTTCTGTGACATACTAATATTGTAATATTAATTTAGAAGTACACTCCAACCTGAGTTCATTTCACTTCAATCTCGCTTTAAAAACAGAAGAAAGCAAACTTTTGCATAGCCTTCTATCTAAGCCTTTTTAAAAGCCGGCTTTTGGAGTTGTACAATGTGATGCCTGATGTGTTTCAGACTGTACGGGCAAATGAAAGGGGAGCTGTTTGTGTAGGAATTAGGGCAGCGCCTATCATCCACTGAACAAGGGAGGCTTAAAGGAGTTGACCAGAGAAGCTGTCACCCCACCGCTTCTTAATAATTTTGTTGTTGGACTTGGAACACCATATCAAGGACTGCTGACTTTTCTTTTCATTCTTTTTTTGGTGTGTATTTTGTGTTTGTAATCACATTGTCTGGTTGTGAACTGTTGAGAGAGTTATATATTTGTCATCAATGTCATTGTTGCTTTTTTCTTTTGCCCCCACAATGTTGTGTTGCTGTCTGCGACTGTGGGGAGGATTGTTTAAGAATGTGTGATAAAACGATGTAAAGAGAGGAAATGGATTGTGTGTGAACGGGGACATTGAAGCTTTGTTGTTTGTTATATTGATTCTACTTAAAAATGGCTTTGTGGTCTGTGGTATGTTAATGTAAACCGTTCCATTATTATGTGTTTTGTCACTCAGAAAATCATTGCATGCGACACTTCTTTATAGTACCATGATGCTCACATTCTTAATCATTCAAAATTCTAAAACTATACGACCATTTACTAGCCTAACTAATTGTGAGTTTGAATTCATAGCAGCATCAATTTTAAATGGTTAAAACTTTATTCCATTTTGAACAATTACCTTGACTACTATTTTCGTAAAGCAATAATCACTTCTAGTTGGTGGTGCTCAATAAAAAGCGTTTTTCTATTTTTTTATTTTTAAAATTAGACATTCTGGAAAGAAAACTTGGTGAAAGCTTTAACCCTTTTCTCATGAGCTTTTTTTTTTACATATAAAACATGGCCCAACCAAACATTAGTTTCATAGGGATTGAAATCAAACGTTTTCATCTCTAAACTTATGAACAAATAGTGAATATTCAAGTTACCGGTAATTCATAGCTGTACTGCTCTTGAAACTTGTAATATTGCTTTAGAAAACCCTCCGCAAATTCGAACAAAGTTTTGTAAAATGAGCGTAAGAGTGAAGTGGTTATCACATGAGTTTATAAATAAAGTTTATTCTGTGATCATGTTTTGTTTTGTTTTAATTAGATTTAGTGCAAAATAGTCTACCGAAAAATGCCAACTCTATAACACAATTAATTGTCCAAGAAAAATATGGCCGGGGTTCTAATTTTTGTTTGCTTTTGGCAGTGTATGATATGTTGAAATAATGTGCATTAGTGAGATGATGAATGGTTTGTATAGTTTTGGTTTGTTGCAAGATTACCAGATTATCCAAACAGGAAAATGAAACATGCAATAGATATTTATATTTTTACCAAGATTAAAATATAAAAAATTCTTTTCATATTTGTGTGCCCTGTCCTTCAACTGAACTGACAAAATATGTATTTTAGACTGGGAATATCAGTAAGCCAGTGGCCATGTAAAAGCTGACAATTTGTTTAGGGTCTGCGTGTTTTGTGGGGATTGTGAGTTGCTGTGGGTTTGGTGGGATTTTGGAATGGAGAGGTTTTTTTTCAGCAGAAAATGGGAGTTAATGTCAAACAAGCGCGAATTCGCAATCGTTTGTGGCGTGCAACAATGTATTGAAAACGAAACATCATTTTAAAGAGCAGCCTCGATTTGAAGTGCAACAATTTTGTCAGCCTCGATTTGAAGTGCAACAATTTTGTTTAGCCTCGATTTGAAGTGCGACAATTTTGGACCGACCGACCGACAGACAGACCGACCGACAGACAGAGTGAGTTATAGGTTTGTGGCTTGTGCCACAAACAAAAAGGGGGGAGGGGACAGCTGGTTTGTTTGCATAGAATAAATACATTTTCTAGACACTTGATACATTCAACATTGTTCACCTTGTCGGCTGTGAGTCAATGTCTTATCTGTTTGGTTTTCTGTACATAAAACACATGATTTGGGGAGCACACGCGTGAAGCCAGAGTTTATTTGTGGATAAATGTACATGTACTTAAACCAGAGAAAGAGCCTGCTAGAAGGGTGTTGTGTATGAAACTTGGAAAACTATGTGATCGATTTCATGCGAACGACTGTGTTATGGACAAGGGCTGTTGGACTGGGTTGGTATTTTGCACAAAAGTAGCATACAATATGAAAAATATGTTTAAAAAATGTGTGCAAGAAAAAGATGATCACACTTCAGTAGCCTATGTGTGGATGTCTGAACAGCGATGGCCTTGAATCAATCCCATTAAAGATTAACTCAATGGAATCACAAGCAAAATGACGTTGTTTCTCCCTCGGATCGCATTATTTTTGATCATTTTTTTAAAAATCGCCAAAAATCCAATGCACATCACACAAGCATGCAACGTGTGAAAGATAAATCAGTATATTTTTTTAGACTTCTTACTTTGAACGAGTTAGCCTCATATATTTCACGATGTAAATAATCTGATGAAATGCGCTTCGTCACGAAAACAAAAACTTCCAACTCCACGGGCTGACCACTTTGTTATGATCTTGATCTAATATCACAAAGCCACTCAAGTTTTGATAGACTTGGTTTAGTATATAAATAAAAAAGGATAGTAAAAAGCATAATATAAACATAGACATTTGTTTATTTAATGTTTGAATAAAGTGAGCTATATGGTCGCCACCATATTGAATGAAGCAAATTCGAAGATGAGTAGTTCAATTTAAAGAAGTACAAAACGAAAAATAATAGGACACACTGGAGACAGTCTAAGGGAAGCAACTACAAGGGGAAGGTCTCAGGATTAATAGGAACAGCAAGTTATTTCCCTTTTATTGGGTTTCACAAGTCAAAATCATCAAAATATGGGGGGGGGGGGGGGGGGGGGGGGGGACCTCCGACGTGACTCAAACAGATGGGAATAGTGTTGGAATGACGTCTCCGACATGACTCCATTGAGTTAAAGATTAATTGTCTTGATCCCATGGGCCCAGGCTGTACTGATGTCAAAATGGAGAAGGAAAGGTACAGGCTAATGATCTTCATGCTGTGTAACAATGCTGATCTGTGATGGACAATATTGGTCAAGTTTGTGCCTGAATCAAAGTGGAGAAGAGAAACATTAACTTCTAGTACACTCCCACCAAATGCAAAGACATTCACTGCCAAGCTCCCTGCCATGTGTTTGTCTATCTTTAGAGCTGGTGTCGGTGTTTCTTCCGTTAAAGTAACGCATGCGCACTCGAAAAAGAAGAAGAAAGTTACTCCCCTCTTGTTGATCGAGATGTAACGGACAAGCTAAGACGTTGACGAAATACATGGCCCTAGAAGAGTTAATGTCAGTGTGTCGGAAGTGTCGCAAAATAGAGTGGGGAAACATGAAACAGAAGCGTTGGCTGAGATTGGATTAGTTCTTGGCAAGTGCTTAGTTTTTCCCTGGGAAGAATTTGCAGGGAATATTATAATTTGCAGGGAATGTTAGACTTCATTCGTTTTTAGCTATGTGAAATAGTTAAAACTGGCTTAGTCTTTTTTTAAATTTTCGTTTCGCAGTTTAAAAAAGGTCTTGTTATGATCGTTTTTCTTTTCTTTTTTCTTTCTTTTTAAAGATGGCCTAGTTAGCCACGATCATTTTTCTTTGTAATGATAAACATTGATAAAATGATGAATCATTCTTATGCCTCTTTATTAAGAATTGTTCATTTTCTGTGTTGTCGTTTGTAGCGGACCATTATTGTTTGCTTCATGATTTAAGAACCAAAAAAAAGGAAATCCATCCATAAGTTGCTCATTTCACATTCCTCGATTGATTCACACCTGCCCTGTTGTATGAACCCAGTGTGAAAGCTTTGTCTTAAATCAGCCTTAGTTTGTTTTACAGATATGAATGGTCCCTAGTTGACATGATGTGCCCAGCGTCAGCTTACTAGCCCACAGTTGTGTGAAATAAACTTTAACCCCTTCATTGTCAGAGGAGCACTGAGAAATTATTGATTTTCTTATTATAAGGCAGGTGATCCCAATCTCGGGAAGATAAAGAATTTTTCTCGGATTACAAATTTTCCTGTGACATGTGCATTAAAAAAAATAATCCCCGAACGTTTGGGTATTGTTGGTTTGACTGACAATGGAGCACTGGACACACATATCAGTCACTAGGTGTGCCTTGTGTGTGAAACGGTCATATGTGATAGAGACTGGAATGAGACAAAGACTGGAGGGAGTAGGCATTTCTAGTTGTATTGAAGTGGAACTGGCTTGAGAACTGCACGTTTTCTCCAAGTGTTGACACGGACCAAGAAACAAAGCCAGAGTCGTAGGTGGCGATTTTTCTTCTTGTGTCTTTATTTGTATTTTGTATTGATTGGTAGCTTGTTTGTGTTTTGGCATAGTCAGAATCTTAGCGCCTGGTGGGTCTTCTGCGGCCGATTTTCATTTGAATTTCAATTGATTGCCTTGTTTTCGTTGTCTTTGTATTTTTTTAAATTTACTTTGTATTCATTAAAATAATGGCAACATTTTGATGGTTCGGTTAAGTGCGCCGCTTGTCTTTAGCATTGCTTTTCTTTTGTGCTGTGTATTGCGTGGATTATTGTTTATTATTACATGTACCTAGCAGTGTTATGATGATGTTATGACTGACTTGCCTGTGCGTGAGGCGCAATCACCACTAAAGTTTGACTGTGGAGAGAGTGGTGTGAAAGGAGATGATGGGTAAACATGTCATACTTTTTTTTCCCTCTCAGCATGTACACAGTGTTTGGATATCAAATGTTAGCTTGCTGCTAAACAGTGATATCATTTCCCCAGTCATTCAGATGTTATTATATTGCAGGGTCAAAACAACAAAAGTGCAACATTGTGCACACAGAGAATTTTTTTTTAAAAACGTTTTTACCAGAACAAGGAGCCCCATACCATAAACTACAGAAGCCGGAAACTGGTTATTGTTTAATTAATAGAGAGAGAAGCTGATGAACTGCTTCAGACTGCCTGAAGGAAATGCTAGATTTTGAGGCAAAAATGTGACGACGTGGAAATGGTAAAATAATGTGGTATTAAGCTGTGGGAAGGAGTGGTTTTGAGAGGAATGCACTGAACATTTTTCTGATTAACACACTTTGAAAAATAAATGGTAGAGTAATTTTGACTATTATCAAAGTAATTTGGACTATCATCATATTTGTCCTTAGACTAGGGTGTTGTGGTCAGACGAAGAAATAATTAATAATATACATATCCTCCTTCTTCGCCTCAGGCAGCCAACTTCATCAGGCTGAAGATTCTGCTGCACTTTGGGGGGTAGTAAGAAGATAAGAAATTAGAAAGCTGAGGAGATAGAAGTAGCCTAATGGAAAGGAAAACAAAAAGTGGACCATAGCCTTTATTTCGTAGTATCTGGGCAAGACCAATCCGGCTACCGTAGCGGTCCCCGGGGGCGAACCCCGACCGGCACAGCTCCTGCCCTTCATTTACCACGACTTTGATCTATGGCCCCTAGTTCCCTGGTTTTAGTTACAGTGGAGGTGTTTGTGGAGACCTCTTTTGAATGCCTCCAATATATAATATACTCCGATTCATCCACTCTTGCTCGTCATTCTGACATTGCGGCACAGTCACCAGACAGCTGAAATTGATTCTTACTACAGTTGTGTATTTAAATATCTGGAGCGCAAGAATGCCATTAGGGCTGGAGTAATAGCTTGCAAAAGAACATATGAATTATGTGTAGCTCTCTGTAACATGTGTATGTTTTCAGTAATGTAGATAGTTGACATGTGCTATTGGTTAATTCTAGTGCTAGAATATGCATGGTGTTTTCATGGAAGATTAATATCTTATTTATAGGGTGTATTTGACTTTGCCAACGAGTGACCTGTATGTGGCCATACATTTGTTTGGTTTTTCTTGTATGCCTTTATTTCGGAATTAATTATTATTATATTTTTTTTTTTTTGCTGTTGGATTGATGCTGGACTTCGTGAGTTAACTCATGTGTCTCAATTTGATGTGTAATTAAAAACTTGAAAACATTCCAGCGTAAGTGGTTGCATATTTAATTTTTTTTTAAACTTTGAAAACATGTCCTTTTTTTCATAATTTAACACACACTGAGTTGCTATTCTGCAAAATCACAGAATCAAAAATACTATGCGCTGAAAAATGTCCAAATGGTTATTATGTAAGAAGCAAATCTGCTGGCTTGCTTTTATCTGTTGCTGTCTGCAGGTAGGCATGCGGATAGATTACATTTGCACATACTCCCGGACACCCTGGATAAGTAGATTCACACCATCACTTCACCTCTTGTACCTTCTTGTCTAAAATTTATTCTATTGAAGCTGTCATTCTTGCTCTGTTTGTTGTTATCAGTTTGGATCGGATTCAGTTTGTTTCCTTGGCAGTACTTTATTTTTTTAATTTCTTGTACATTTTCCCCACAAACATTCTCCAGCGAATGTCAAACACATTTCTGTCAAGAATTTCATCTGTGCGTATAAGCAATGTACATGGGTTTGAAGTAGCATTAAAACGATTAATGGCATTGATAATAATGGTGTCAGTCACACTCATACTCCGCATTGTGAAAATATGATCATAGGAACCAGAAAAATGGAAGATCTTTTGATGAAACGTGTTGGCCAGTTAATGGGGGGGGGGGGGGGATTAATATTATCTTGATGTCATCGGAAAAGGGAGATAATATGTGTCATATCTCAACTATTCTAAATGTGGTGTAAGAACAAAAGCCCTGTTAAACCACTGAAAAGGTCCTAATAAAAATAAAATCCCATTGGATTGCAAGGATTGCAAGAATGTAAGGATTGTCATGTTTAAAATTAAGAGTTTTCGTTTTTATGCAACACTTTTTTTTCACCATGTGTAGACGTGTGTCGTAATTTCCATTTCAACAAGTAAGCAAGAAGCATAGACACATATGCACACATGGATGTGTGCATGAACAGATCACTTATACAACACACACACACACATTCTCTCTCTCTCTTCTCATAACACACACACAAACACACACTCTCTCACACGTAAGCACACACACTCTTTATCGCACAAACACACACACATTTACAAAATATATCATTTGAATTGTACTATAAAAAAAAAATAGCATGTGTTGTACAGTCATGAAATAAAGAGTTGCGAGTGCATCACTTTGAATTAGTGATCACTAATTTTGGCTGTATCTCTACGTTAGGTTTGCTTGTTCAAAGTTGTTTGTTGTTGGGTTTAATCTCATCATTACTTAAGTGTGGAAAACGGCTGTCACGAGTTCACTTTGGCCTGACGTGTGATTTTGTTTCCGAAATTAAAGCAGTATATTATACTGGTAAATTGAATTTGTTTGAATTGCATGCTCCCTTTTTGGGGTGCTTTCCATATGTACGAGCATGTGTGTGTGTGTGTGTGTGTGCTTGCATGCACATATATTATAGATTTATTATTCGTTGTGTTGCTTCCTTTTCCTAACAGCGCCCCATTTCTATCAACATGAACTCTACAAGCTTTGAAGAAAACAAAGACATCAAGGATAGATATTTTATAGATGGTGTACAAAGAGACGAGGAAGAAAGAACACGTCCAAAACAGTATTCGTTTTTCATTCATTTAATCAGTTCAACATGCATCATTTCAATGTACAATTTTGAGAGCATGGGAGACATGGATACATTTGTTTTTAAACAAAATCACAATCTATGTTTGTAAATGTCAGATTTCATGCTTGAATTGAAGCTGGAATAAATGACAATGAAGCAAAAAAAGGAAAAATATTTTTGATTAGGACAACCATTTTTCAGAGTCGAAAGGAAATTAAAAGATAACCAAGCATTGTCACTCACACGGCCATGTGCACACAAACATTCTGTGTTTAAGTAGAAAGGAAAACAGCATTGGAAAAAATGACACCGATGAAATCATGACGGACTGTTTCTTTACATGCTTATTATTTACATCATCTTGGAGTGATCAGTCGGCTGTCGTGAATTTGAAGGAAAGTAATACATGTATTGCACATTCAGGTCTCCCACTTTCTGGATGTTCTGTGCTTGTAGCTTCCTCTAATCTGTCACTCTCTTTGACTCTGCCTTTTCCCTTTGCTTTCTATCATCATGTATCTTTCTGACTTATTGGCCCATTCTCTTGCCTTTAAAAAAAAAAAATCTTCGAAATAATTCTCCTTTGAGCTCCTCCAAAATTGGAATGTGTCGGCTGTACACAGCAGGGAGACCAGTGAAAACTGAAAACCGGACGCATACGTACCTCACCCATTATGGCCATAATTATGGCCTGGAAGCGCAGAAGAAGAAAGAAGAAGCACATTCACGTCACACAAATTATTTTGTTAGACCTAATCCCCGTATAAATGAAAATGTGTCCCCACCCCTAGAAATATTTCTGATGTGATATCAATGACAGCAAAATCAAGCCTAAATAAAGTACTGATGATTCATTTCTCACCAGTAGAAAATAATATTTTTACTTTGGTATCAAGTACAATCAATCAAGCATGAACGATTCAAACGCGCAAAATCATGTTTTCAAATTCTGGATTCAGTTACCAGTTAATTACCTGATTAATATGACTTAAAAGGGAGTATGATAAGTTTTAAGAATGGATAAGTAACTGCTAACATCAAAAACATTTCCAGGAGCCTTTACTGCCACCTACCTTTAATTTCACGTTGTTTGAACAGGCAATCCATAGGGACAAAAATCACTGCAAACCGCATAGAGACAGGAAAAAATGATAAAATCCAATAAAGATGATGAAAACAGTTTTAAGGAAAATCAACTATTTTAAAAGTTTGTGTTGGACAGAAAAAAAAAGACAACCCCCCCCCAAAAAAAAAAACAACAAGCAAAAACACGCCAAATATGAACCGCTGACAAACTGAACAAGTAAAAAATAATCCCAGATAGTTTAAGTTTGAAGCAACTAATTAATTAATTTGTGCGAGACAATTAACTGTGCGAAACTTGTCAAACATTATTGAACAATAGACAGCCTTTTTGAATCCTGAGCTGTGCTGACATTTTGCGTTGTTTGGGTGGGAGAATGGACAACCCAGTTCTTCGCTGACCACTTGCCTTTGTCAACTCATACTGGCTGGCATTTATGGGGGCTTTTGCTGTTGTCCACTCCAGTTGTCACTTGGAGTGGTATCACATGAGTACTGTATGAGAGTTGTAAGATGTGGGATATAGTGGGGGTAATGGATGGGTATCACATGCATAATACTCTAACACACTCTCTGTCCTTGTAGAGTGGGCTTGGTGCCAGTTTCTGGATCCCTTATCTCACATGCTTTATTTTAACACACTTCTTCCTTCTTATAATGGGGCATACCATTTATAATGGTTATGTATTGAATCACATGTTAGTCCAGTTCTTCGCTGGCATGTCCCCATTCTTGTAAGTGGGGGGGTGGTGGGGGTAATGGAGAAAGTTTCTCTGAGTTAATGTGGTCCCGATTCCATTCTCCAATAGTCATTTGGATCGTTGTATTGTATCACATGCATAATTATGCTAACACACTACTCCCCATGTCCTTGTAAGAGTGGGCCATATAGTGCCAGTGGTAATGGATGTATTGTATCACATGCATAATTATGTTAACACACTACTCCCCATGTCCTTGTAAGAGTGGGGCCATATAGTGCCAGTGGTAATGGATGTATTGTATCACATGCATAATTATGTTAACACACTACTCCCCATGTCCTTGTAAGAGTGGGCCATAGAGTGCCAGTGGTAATGGATGTATTGTATCACATGCATAATTATGTTAACACACTACTCCCCATGTCCTTGTAAGAATGGGGCCATATAGTGCCAGTGGTAATGGATGACACCAACATACACAATGAAGTCCTATTGACATCCGAAGGAAAGCTGGGAGAAAATGATGAAAACAAATCAGGGAAAAGAGGGAGATAAATTGTAAGACGGACGAAGGGACACAGGAAACAAAATGAGCTGTCATTTGGCTTCAACTTGGCTGGAGCATCTCATTAAGCGTTTTACTATATGATATAAAAGACAGAGCTTAGAGAATCCCCATAGAGTTAAGTGTCAAGTAAATGCCAAACACACAAGCTTACATTCAGCTAATAATATGCACAGGCGAGGGATTTTGTTTTGGTTGAACTTTGATATTTATGTCAGTGCTCCTGGTTAATAATCTGCATTTGTTACTAAGTGTGGCGGTACCATAGCCGATGAGGTTTAACCAAGGAGTGATTACTGCTACACCTATCTGAATTGTTACAAAATCGGGACTTTACTGGAGTTGCACTGCCTCCGGGCATTGCCTCCAGTATTGTTCCCACCATCTTTGTATCTACAAATGTCCCATATGTGTCTGTTCCAGACCGAGAGGACGTAAAACACCATTTTTCGTTCTAAGCTCCATTTGTTGTTCCACCCACTTGAATGCATGAAAAAAATCAAAACAAATATAGCACAGATACATGACATTCGAAACAAACAAAAGAAGAACACAGATAACTAATTCTATTTTTTTTAAAAGCCACACACGCACACGCAAATGGCAGAGTTCCTAACACAATTTCAAATTTATAATGGCCTGAAGAAAAGCGTGGAATACTCTTGAAAATGTGCCACAAATTATGGGCGTTTGTATTCTTTGTGTACTTCTGTATAATACAATTTCTTCACGTTATTGCACATTATAACCCAAACTGTATGGTTTGCATTTCTTAACATAGAACTCGTAATATCCTTCTTTTCTTAAAATCACCATTCCTCCTGTTGAAACAAAACACATACTACAAAATGGTTTAAAGCGAGTAACAAAAAGACACAACGATTTTTAGTTGCACTTATTAGACTATTTTCTTTAATTACAAAAGCATTGCGCAAAAACAACAATGATATATATATATCTGCTGAAGAAAAAACAACAACAAATCCTGCGTAAGTTCTAATTTTACTCCAAGCTTTCGAGGGGGTAACCCCTCTTTTTCAAGGTACAGAACTGACAAAGGTAGAAACACCACGTAAAAAAGACTTATGACGTAGAACGATGACATTCCATAGAAACTAAGCCAACTAAAATGACGTATCCTTAAACTTTATCATTGCCTTGTCAACACTCCCCCCCCCCCCCCCCCCCCCCCACCCCCCCCCACACACATATCACCTTCTCCCTACCCTCTCTCCTCTCACTATGAAAAGTGAAAATGTAGGATAAGTCAATACAATTATGAAAAATGAAGTGACAATTAAACCCTATTTAATGAAGAAATGTTTCTTCTAAATTAAAACCAATATGCTAAAACTAAAGACACGATTTGTTTATCAACAAAAGGTATTATTATATATATATAATTATATATATATTATATATTATTATATTATATTATTATTATATTATATATATATAACAACACACAGAGCTGATATAAAATAAAAAATTAGTGAAAATGAAACAGATGCGTGGTCGCATTCCCATATATATACTGTCAAAGAAAAATAGAAAGAAAAACATACTTTTAAACATTCTTCACTTTCCTTGTCAAAGTACTGGTAGGATGTAACCAAACTATGGGAAATATGCATGCTCACTTGCTTAATTGATCATTGAAAGCAACATAAATTGTTTCACGACATATTTCAAATCAAAGTTTTTCGGACGTTAATAAAATTTCAAACAAATTTTCTTCCCCCCAAAAAAGGATGGGTTTCTTTTTTTGGACATTATATTTTTTTTTTTTATTATATAGTAAGGTTGTGTATGTTTCTCTACCGAACCTTGCAAAATAATAAGTTGGATCCATGATCTTCAGGATTTACTAACAGCATCAACGATTACCTACCAAAATCTGCAGAACAATGAAGGCAATAATATTCAAAGTTTAATTTCTCTTGTACTGTGACACACTGTTTCTTCGGCATGCGTATGAACACAGTAGTCATATGAATAATTATATATCTGTGTGTGTGTGTGTGTGTGCGTGTGCGTGTGCGTGCGTGTGCGTGTGCATGTGTGTATGTGTGTGTGTGTGTGTGTGTGTGTGTGTGAGAGAGAGAGAGAGAGAGAGAGAGAGAGAGAGAGAGAGAGAGAGAGAGAGAGAGAGAGAGATGCAATTCCTTTGTATCCCTACGAAATGGACTTAAACATGAAGGATTTCCAAACAAGACCGCGTGCTCCAATAGTAAACACAGTCTTTTTTGGAATATACACACACTGTCTTGTAACTATGAACTAAGTGCGCAAGTTAATTGAACCTTGTGTTTTGAATATGTGTACGTTCAACGGCAAATAAGGCTATGTCTGTTTACCCCGGCATTGAAATACAAGATCGAAACAAAGTAGACCTAAAGGCCAACAAAAACTACAAGAAAAAAATGCTGAAAAAAACCCAACAAGAAATACCAGTCATGTCACTATTAACATCAGAGGCACAAGAAAAACAACCTATAACAAATTACAAGAAATTGTTTTGAACAAAAAAAACACCCAGGAAATACCAGTCACTATTAACATCAGAGGCATAGGAAAAACAACTTTTTAAAAAAATTACAAGAAAAAATGCTGGACCCCCCCCCCCCCCCCCCCCCCCACCATTAACATCAGGCATAAGAAAAGCGACTTTTAAAAAAATTACAAGAAAAAAATGCTGACCCCCCCCCACAGGAAATACCAGTCACCATTAACATCAGGCATAAGAAAAACGACTTAAAAAAAAATTACAAGAAAAAAATGATGGAACCCCCCCCCCCCCCCCCCCCCCCCCCCCCCCCCCCCCCCCCGGAAATACCAGTTACTATTACCACCAGAGGCATAAGAACAACATCCCATAACATCACGTAATAATCATGATAAAACGCTTCCAAACGAAATCAATTAGTAGTCGTTAAATGCTATTCCTTGGTTGATTGGCGAATGTTATTAAATCTAGTGTATCAAAATAAAGTCGAAAGGAGCACCCCAGTAGTAGTAGGCCTATATTAATGTGTAGAGATACACGCGTCGCACTTTCAAATTCGCGCATGCGCACACACACACACACACTTACATGCGCGCACGTGAATGCACGCACCCACGCACACATACACATGAGCAAACGCACACACACACACACACGCACGCACGCGCGCGCACACACACTGTCTTTCTTACACAACACACGCGCGCGCACACAGACACACACACACACAAACTCACACGTGTATAGTTTGTTTCAATAAATGATGAAAAAAAGCTGTCAAGCTTACTCCTTTATCCTCAATAAAGATCATTTTGACTTGACTTGACTTGACTTGACTTGACGTGTGCATGGACTGTAGTTACGCACAAATAATAATAATTACATCTTCAATAAATACAAGGAAAGAGAATAATAATAATAATAACAATAATTTTTTTTTTTTTAAATTATAATAATAAACGAGCATAGAGGGTAGGGCCTATAGAATGTAAACTTATGATTTCGCCTATCTTATTCATCATTGAAAAAACAATTGGGCCAGAAATCTGTTACTACGCAAACGCCTACATACACTATACGTAGTTACGAACACATACTGTAATAGCATCTTTAATGAATACAAGGAAACAGAAGAATAATGGAAAACAAGCGAGCATAGAGGGTAGGGCCTATAAAATGTAAGCTTATTATTTTGCCTATCTTATGCCCCACATGGCCGAAAGGCCAAAGAGGGCGTAAAACATTATTTCCTTGCCTATCTTATTCGTTATTAAGAAACCAAATACCGGACATAGATCTGTTAGTCTACTATGTAATGCACCTCCAGTCTACACCAAACCGTTCTTTTGTGATAAGCAAAAAACAACAACACAACAACCAAAACCCCCACATTAAAAAACAAACAAACAACGACAACAACAACAACAAGTGCAACGCCGAGCGGCTGCAAAGTCCCCTCGCAGCATCGCCGAGCTACTCCGAAATCGGAATGTGTCGGTTGTACACAACAACAACAACAAGTGCAACGCCGAGCGGATGCAAAGTCCCCTCGCAGCATCGCCGAGCTACTCCGAAATCGGAATGTGTCGGTTGTACACATACATAAAAACGCATCAAAACAGCACGTAACTACATAAAAACGCATCAAAACAGCACGTAACTGACTAGGTTTTTTTATTTTATTGGAGGCTGCCAAGAGGCAGCCTCCTCTTTAGTATCGGGTAGGGTATCACGTGACTTTTGCCTGTGAATGGTCACGTGATTTGGACCAGTTCCATGGAGGAGCACGTGACCTGCTGGGCTGAGTTGTCTTCCCTTTGTCATTGAAGTTGTCTGCCCTTTTTAATTGAGCGTGCGACTCTGGTGCGATCATTGAGAACCTCATGAATATGGATCAGCCTAACAGACTGGTGACCTAACATGTTAGCCTACAGAGTTAGGCTGTGACTGCGTGTCTCTCTCTCTCTCTCTCTCTCTCTTTTTCTCTGCCTTGCACGGCTTCCAATTTTGTTTCCACATACTCTCTTTTTGTCTCTATCACCCTGTCTTTTCCTGCCTCTCCCCCTGCTCTTTGTCTTTGTCTGTCTGTCTGTCTGATTGTCTGTCTGTCTCTCTCTCTCTCTCTCTCTTAACAATGTCTCCACCTGTCTCTCTCTCAGCTTCTTTTTATTTATTTCATTACACAGAAACAACTCTCCCCCCGCCCTTCCCCCTTGGTGTGTGCATGTGTCAGCAGACTTGATTCATGGTTTTACAATGCCTCAGTCTGGTGTAGGCTAGAGGGTTAGGTAAATAGTTCAAGTACAGAAAAAGTGAAATTTGTGGTTGTCGCAAATACAGACTCTCATAGTAGCGAGTTGCAGATTTGCACGAGCGACAGATTTGCACCCGACAGGCCTACTGTGTGTGTGCGTGCCTGGCAGTAGGCTATTGGTTCTACCACACTTTCTCCACTGGAGTTGGTGTCGTCTGCTAAACCTCTCTCTCTCTCTCTCTCTGTGCTTTACTCACACTTTCATTGTCCTTCTCTCTCACATACTATCTCTTTTGATCTGTTTCTTTCTTTCTGTCGCTTTCTGTCTCTGTCTCTGCTTTCATGCTTTCAGTCTCTCTCTCTCTCTCTCTCTCTCTCTCTCTCTCTCTATCAGCTCCATCTGTCTCTCAGGTTCTTTTGTTTCATTGCACAGAAACAAAACTATTTCTTTCTCCCCCCCCCCCCCCCTATCCTGGGTGTGCACTGCTAAAAAAAAGTTTTTATGATGCATAGGATTTGGAGAATTTTGAAAGCCAAACGATTTTACATTAAAGTTGTGTATTACGCTTCTGCAAAGAGTATTGTGAAGAAAACAAATTTTGTGTTGTCTTATACTAAGTAAAAACCAGGCGTGAATTGTATGATGATAAAACACTTGACAGGGCTTCATCGTCATTTTGGCTTCTTTTTTTTTAAAGTGTACAACCACCATTACTAAACCTTTGCAAAATCACAGAAGTGCATTGCTAAACTTTTGCAAAACAACAGCAATTGCATCGTTAAAATAATAAATACTGCATTCATCATAAAAATGACCAAAAAAAATAAAAGGACTGCACACATAACATTTTTCGTCCTCGCCTTTTAGGTGGGAAAAACCTGTACAGGGTCTCAAATGGCACACCGTTAAAGGGGCACCCTGACGGATGAGTTATTGTAAGAAACACGCTGAGGAGTTTTACTCACAACAAAAGAACCAGCTCTTTTTTTTTTTTTACTGCACTACAAAAAAAAAAAAAAACGCTTCAACCACAATGACTGAGGTGGTGTAGAGTGGCACAGTGGTATTGCGTTCGCTTCGTGTCAAGTAAACCCGAGTTTGAACCTGGGTACAAGGGATTTGTTCCTCTCATTCTGCACTAAACCGAGGTCCCGTGTGCCCATGCACTTAGCATATGTTAAATCCAGTGGCGACGAAAAAGTTGTAATTTTGTCAAAATTCCCTTCCCCCCCAGCAGTGACAATAATCGCATGCCAATTACATATTCACCAAACCCTTTATTTTGAAGAAATACTTACGGATGGATTTTACATTCTTTTATCCTCACGTTCATTTATCAGTTGACTATGCCTTGATCCCCCCCCCCCCCCCCCCCCTTTCTTTTTCATTGATACACACACTACCATTGAGAGACTCATAATATTCGTTAGCCTAGCAACTGACCAAAACAGTTAGGTAGGCTTAGTGATGTGACTCTCTTTGTGCTGTGGTGTTGAGCTATGGAAGCAGGGTCAGTCCCTGTAGGCCTAGGCCTAGTGCAAAGGTTAGCAGACGGACACAATCAGTTGACAGTGAAAGATGAATATGAGCCAAGTTGGTTCTTTTCAGTTTTATTCACACAACCGTAGGCTGAGGCAGAGCCTACCCTACTCTCTTTGTGTTTATGACTCTCTATCTCAAAAGTCGAAGTCTGGTTTCTTTCAGTTTCATGACAACATTAGGATCACAAATACTTTGGAAGACGAATCTCATCTGCTTACAGAACTAGACCATCATTTTCAGCACTTTACTGTGTTGAACTTCTTTTTGTTCTTGTCTGAGCGGTCGATGACGAACGTATTTCATGACACATTCATATTTTATATAACTTTTTTTCTTCTTCTTCTCTAAAATAGCCAACTTGCATCACCTTGAAGATATTTTGAAAAGACATACATGTTCATACACATTTGAAGTGCAATACACTCTTCTACATAATGTTAACACTGTTTGGCCTCCTTTTAGTTGATATTTATCAACTGAATTTTCTTGTATATATATAGCCTTGGGGTTCGGACCCGTGATTTGAGCGCGCGCGATCATGCGCACTGAAAAATTCATGACAACTGTGTCATAGACCATTCATCAAGAAATGCGAAAAAAACCTGCATTGAAATACATGCAAAACTTCGCGAGATATTAGCGATTATGTGTTTTGGGGTTTGAACCCCGTAACTGGCGCGACCTTGACCTTAATGTAAAACTAAATACATCAGTGGATAGCTTGCATCTTGGCAAACTAGTATACCAAATTTGATGATGATACACTGAATAGTTTTTGAGAAAAACGGACGAATAGCCGGACGGACGGAGGCACGCCGGACGGACAGACACCGGACGGACGGACGGACCAGACAAAAGCAATAGCTCCCCGAACCCAAACAAACAACGGAAGAAAAGTAACGAAGTTACACAAACAAGGCAGAAACAGACGCACACAGATACATGAAGCAGACAGACAGACAGACAGACACACAGATACGCACGCACATATACACATGCACGAATACACACATATTTATAGATCTGTGATTATGCTGATGCTGCTAATCTTTGGAGTGGTAGATGAATTGACTTTAAGAAAATGCTTAACCCGAAAAACAACAACACAAAAATGTATAGGTACAAAATCAACCATTGTCCTTCTGTTTACCATTTCATTAGAGAGAGAGAGAGAGAGAGAGAGAGAGAGAGAGAGAGAGAGAGAGAGAGAGAGAGAGAGAGAGAGAGAGAGAGAGAGAGAGAGAGAGAGAGAGAGAGAGAGAGAGAGAGAGAACGAATAAACGAATTATTTTAACGACTAGGCCGTTTGCCCATGTCATAAGGGAACAGAGGGGAGGGGACAAAAAAAAAGAAACAATACATTATTCTTCTATGAAAACCCCCCACAACAACATCTAATGCATTAAACTTTCAACAAACATAAGCAAAAAAGCAGGCATATTCTCGTATTAGAGAGCAGCTGCAAGTTGACTTAGAGGCGTCTGCAACAGTATTCTGAAATGCACATTAACAGTGTGAAAAGAAAGAAAGAAGCAAAACAATAAAAGAAGTGAAATCTGCCGAGAGAGAGAGAGAGAGAGAGAGAGAGAGAGAGAGAGAGAGAGAGAGAGAGAGAGAGAGAGAGAGAGAGAGAGAGAGAGAGAGAGAGAGAGAGAGAGAGACACTTGTGAAGTTTAATGTGAAGCCCCCCTATTCATATGGACACCTGTAGGGGAAGACGGGGTAAAAAGCGCATGGGCGGGTAAGAAGCCCACCCCAATTATCTCATGAAATGAAGAAAATTTCAGTCTCATTTTGCCCATGAGACGAGCGTTAATGTCTAGCATTCGTCTCATGGGCAAATTTGACTGAAATTTTCTTTATTTCATGAGATAATTGGGGTGGGCGTCTTACCCGCCCATGCGCTTTTTACCCCGTCTTCCCCTACACACGACACATACCAAACCCCCCCCAAAAAAAAAACCCCACATAAACTACAACATTTATCAAGAATCAATCATTTTTATATTCCGTTTCTACAACATCAGATCAACACACCGGAGTGACTGGAAAGCATGAGGTTAAAATGGAATGTAATATTTTGTTCAAGCAATGGTCTATGATAACGTTTTATATATTACATATAAACTATATCATATATATTATATACCACCCAGCACACCATCAGTAGTAAGAATTTAGTTAAGTCCTGTAATTCTCCACTTTTAGTAAAATTCGTCTCGGTACCTACAAAATGCATAACTTCGAATGTGTTAAGTTTCATTTGATATGCACATCGCACTTTGCAAATAAATATTGTACAAATAAACTTGTATAAATTCAACTAGTTTCTTTTTTTTAAAAACCCAACAACAACACATCAACGTTGAGAGATTCGTAATGAATAAGAGTGGTTACGTTGGTAGCATATATTTGTTTCTGTAATGCGATCCTTTGCTGTATTCTACAACCGCATCAACAACAACAACAACAGGGCCGGACCTGAGATACGTTAGAGGGGGGAGGGGGGATATAAACAAAGGCGGGGGTCTGGGGGCCGGCGTAGGCCCCCGGTGGTCAGTGGACGACGGCCCCTGAAGCTGAAGCCTTTTCAACAAAATAAAGTGCCCCCAAACACCCTTTAGATTGTATTTTAGAACAACAAAACAGTAAGTATGACTCTCTGTCTTTCTTTTTCTTTCTTACTCTTCTTTTGGTGTGAGTGTGTGTGTGTGTGTGTGTGTGTGTGTGTGTGTGTGTGTGTGTGTGTGTGCATGTGTGTGTATATGTGTGTGTATGTGTGTGTGTGTGTGTGTGTGTGTGTGTGTGTGTGTGTGTGTGTGTGTGTGTGTGTGTGTGTGTGTGTGTGTGTGTGTGTGTGTGTGTGTGTGTGCTACGGAACCCATGTAACCCCCCTTGGATCCGGCCCTGAACAACAACAACAAATCGTATGTATAGCCCACTTTTGTCGTTTCAATGACTCATCAACCACTTTTGTCAAACTTAACCACTTTTGTCGACACCTTTGAAACTACTCTTTCAGTCTTTGTCGAACCAACCACTACTGTCGACAAAAATGGGCGAAATAAATAGTTGGTCGACAAAAGAGGTGGAGACGACAAAAAATGGGTTAAACGGTCGTGAAAATAAAAAGAGTAGTCGTTCAGACTTATGGTTGTCCCCATTCCCCAGTCTCCCTCCATCCGTATAACCAAAGACTGTATAGGGGAAGACAAGCATCCGGTCTCTTTTCCCTATTTGAGTAGTGAGGACAGAAACACTGGTTATGTCCCTTTTAAACGTGACACATTTACACGTCGATAGGCCAGTTGAATTCTCCGTTCAAATTCCAGTCTGAGTGTTTGGATAGCCGCTGCTGTGAATGGTGTATAACTACCCCACTAACGATAACTCTATCAGCCCGGTTCGCTGTAACTCTGAAGTAGTCCATCTGACCCTTTTAGAGTCTTTGGTAGAACCACCAATGTCCAATATGTGCCCAGGGGGGCCAAGAGGACGTTACATTCTAACGTTGAGTGTGAAAATAAAGATTGAAATAAAGTCCCCTTCCAAAACATCATAATAATAACAAATGATTATGATCAATGTTCGATAGTGTCTTCTCACAAAAGTGCATTCATCGTCTTTGCGCGCCCTAGTGTCATTTGTATTACCTCTTAAAAAGCAAACAAAACAAAAGAAACTATACATACATCATTGTGTATTCTGCAGAGTTTATTTAGATTTTGTTCCTCGCTAAAAATCAAGTACCAGTAAGCCAACAACCTGTCCTCTGCCATTGTGTGCCTGCCTGCCTGCATGCCTGTTTAATACCCAAGCAAAAGTTCAAGGATTACAGAAAAGAGGCACTTTCCTGAATACAAATTAATTAACTCGTGCAAAATTACTGAAACTAGACATAATTACATATTTATGATGATGACCCACTTAAAATTGAAACGGCTTTTTATTTTGGGAGGGGGGTTTCCCGACAAAAATAAAGAAAATAGAAAACAAAACTCACAAAACACAAAAAACAACACAATCAATATAGCAAATTACAGATTTGTTTTTACTGACGACAAATAAACCAACACACAAGCAAAAAAGCTGAGAGCAATTAAGCACATCACTACAATAATGCTCTCGTTCTCATAATTTATATTCTTTGACTTTTTAAAATAACATTCTCACATTTCTTTTTAACTAAACAATGAACTAGTAATGTGGTCTTTTTCTGTTCAAAAAGGAACAGTCCTAAAACAACAAACATTGGTAGGAAGGTGTGGCATGCAATAAAACAACAAACATTGGTAGGAAGGTGTGGCATGCAATAAAACAACAAACATTGGTAGGAAGGTGTGGCATGCAATAAAACAACAAACAACGCATCTCGCCTATCGAATAACAGAAAGATACAAATCCGTATCAAGTAAACCGGAAGGATACAAATCAAGCCAGAAAATTTCGGAAGACAAAACTAATCAACCAGACGGTGTAATAATTACTTCTTACATTGCTTCTACATCTACGCGAATACAAACGTCCCATATGTGCCCTCCCAGGCCGGGCGGAGGGAAGATTCTAAATGACTGCTTCTGGCATTAGTGCTTCTTTCAGACATCAAAAGCACGACGTGGCTCTGTTTCAGTGAAATATTGGCTTCCAATGTTCGAATGGTTATCCGTTCACATATTAAAACAGACATCAGGGAAAACCGGGGCAGAATACAGATAGGGGACAGGTTCATACACGACAAATTAAAAAACAACCCAAAATGTATTAATTCTTCCATTTTTGTTTTTATTTTTCAATATCATTATTTTCCTAGCTACGTTTTTAGCGAGTAGGCCTACGTTACAATCTTTGACGGTTGGAGCATCATGCCTGCTTGAAAAAACCCCACCCAAACAAACATTTTTGTTTATATGAATGTTCACGCCAGGAAGTAGTTTACGTCAATGAATTCAAAAGATGTTCGATTAATTTTGTTAGGCTAGGTTCGTGCGCTCATATTTTTTTTATTTTTTACTTTTATTTTATTTTATTAAACCTTTTTTTTTACATTTTCATATAAATGAAATAAAAGTAGAATAACAATCAACAAACATACAAAAAAGAAGCAAAGAAAGAAAACAAAGGAAAAAGAAAAAAACGAAAAAAAAAGAAGAAAAAAAAGAAAAAGAAAACCACAGTTACCTGAAGAAAACCCAGCACCTGTTCAAGGCAAGGTTATGATCAAATCGGGCTGGCAATTGTAAGTTATAACATTCGCGTGCGTATCAACACATTTTAGTATACATTTTTGTTTTTGGTACCCCCATAGTTATCAGTGCACACACACGTGGACCCAAATACTAGAAATATCGTTCATAGAACGATTTTTCTTTTAATCATTTATCCCTCCTCCCTTTTCTTTTCTCTATTTTTTATAAGTGAAGTGCGCTCATATTTTGCGTGTTCCTTTCACGTTTCATGTTAAGCGTAGTTCCTTCTCAGAGTCAATCAAAACTAAAAGGAAAAGAAAGAAAACATACTTTGGACATTTTCGGCCAGCTTACTGCTGGCCTTCGTCAACCCACACTGGGTCAGAAGTCTGGGGGCTGTTGGTGTCATCCCTTGAGTTGTGTTCACAGCTGGTCTGGTTCAGCACACTGTTGTATATGATGGGTAGATCATAACCCGAGTCCCTGTTTAGGCTTGGTCTTCTCTGTCTAATTCCTATTGCCTCTTTGACTTTTCTTTTTGTGAATTGTGGTTCAGTAGACACAACTCAAGGGCTGACACCAACAGCCCCCAGACTTCTGACCCAGTGTGGGTTGACGAAGGCCAGCAGTAAGCTGGCCGAAAATGTCCCCAGTATGTTTTCTTTCTTTTCCTTTTAGTTTTGATTGACTCTGAGAAGGAACTACGCTTAACATGAACACACCAGAGTCGGACTCTGAGTAGGAACTACGCTTAACATGAACACACCAGAGTCGGACTCTGAGAAGGAACTACGCTTAACATGAACACACCAGAGTCGGACTCTGAGAAGGAACTACGCTTAACATGAACACACCAGAGTCGGACTCTGAGAAGGAACTACGCTTAACATGAACACACCAGAGTCGGACTCTGAGAAGGAACTACGCTTAACATGAACACACCAGAGTCGGACTCTGAGAAGGAACTACGCTTAACATGAACACACCAGAGTCGGACTCTGAGAAGGAACTACGCTTAACATGAACACACCAGAGTCGGACTCTGAGAAGGAACTACGCTTAACATGAACACACCAGAGTCGGACTCTGAGTAGGAACTACGCTTAACATGAACACACCAGAGTCGGACTCTGAGAAGGAACTACGCTTAACATGAACACACCAGAGTCGGACTCTGAGAAGGAACTACGCTTAACATGAACACACCAGAGTCGGACTCTGAGAAGGAACTACGCTTACCATGAACACACCAGAGTCGGACTCTGAGAAGGAACTACGCTTAACATGAACACACCAGAGTCGGACTCTGAGAAGGAACTACGCTTAACATGAACACACCAGAGTCGGACTCTGAGAAGGAACTACGCTTAACATGAACACACCAGAGTCGGACTCTGAGGAACTAGGAACTACGCTTAACATGAACACACCAGAGTCGGACTCTGAGAAGGAACTACGCTTAACATGAACACACCAGAGTCGGACTCTGAGAAGGAACTACGCTTAACATGAACACACCAGAGTCGGACTCTGAGTAGGAACTACGCTTAACATGAACACACCAGAGTCGGACTCTGAGTAGGAACTACGCTTAACATGAACACACCAGAGTCGGACTCTGAGAAGGAACTACGCTTAACATGAACACACCAGAGTCGGACTCTGAGAAGGAACTACGCTTAACATGAACACACCAGAGTCGGACTCTGAGAAGGAACTACGCTTAACATGAACACACCAGAGTCGGAAAGTGTATTTACTCAAATTTCACGTTACACTTTCTTGTGCTCAGAATAATATTGTAAATGTTTGTGTTCCTTTCACGTTACACTTTCTTGTGCTCGGAATAATATTGTAAATGTTTGTGTTCCTTTCACGTTTCTCTGTGCCCGTATCATGTGAATTTTGTGTTCATGCCATCCGCTGTTTTCGTGTTCATGAGGTCAGCTTTGGAGAAAATAATTGTTTTCCAACTTTAAAATGACAAATCGTCTTTTTTGCTCGCTTAGGTCTGTCAGAAAGCGAGTATGTTTCCCCATTAAAAACATCTCTCTCTCTCTCTCTCTCTCTCTCTTACACACACACACTCTCTCTCCCCTCTCTCTTTCTCTCTCTCTAGTTTTGTAATAGGCCTATACCCAATCAAAGATCAACTCAGTTTAACTGACTGGACATCAAGGAAATAGCAGTGAATCATTGACCCAACGAAAACCTCGCAAACATTGCAGTTTGCGAGTTAACAGAATAGCCTTGTTCCCTATTAAAACGACACTGAGTACCTGAAGCAATAAAAACAAGAGGATCAGCTAGACAGTTACCATTAAAAACAAACAAGTTGTTTGGCTTAGGTCCTGCGTGGCCAGTTTTTTGCGTCTGTTTGCTTTTATTTATTTTATTAAGTTTGTTGCTAAACACGCAAACAAAAAGTTATCATAAAGCATACCATGACAAGCTTGGCTGAGTCACATAGAGCTAGGCAACAAAGAAGGCAAAACATCAAAGTTAAATAAAAATTATCGAAACAACAAAAAAGTATGTTTTCCACATTATAATTTATAATGTAACAGTTCTACACGCCGAAATTGTCTCTCATACATCCATAAATTGGGAACGAGGACAAAAGGCTTCAATAACTAACAATCACCTGGCTAATAACAAAACCCCAAAACCAACGTTTTGTGTGGGCGAAAAAGAGAAAGAAGCCGCGGAATATGAGACGAATTATAAGGGTGGACCAAACAGTAACGTGGTTAAAAGAGCATTGGGGATAATGAATAAAAATGACCATTCTCGATGAAAAAATACACCATTAAGCCGCAAGTAAAATACCAGTCATCAATATGTACCATATCAGACCGTCCTCAAAAAATGGTGGGTATAATGTTCGCGACAACATAGGCTATACATTTGACTTTATTTGTATTGATTTCTTAATGCAGTCACTGATCTAAAAGCAAAACAAAACAGAAACGAATCCATACGTCTTGTATTCATTTTCTTCCTTTCTTTCATCGTTAGCTGTGTTTGACTATTCATTGTGTACAATAGAACTCTCTCTCTCTTATGCGTTTCGACCTTAATCCGTCATTAATCATTAATTTCTTTCTTTCGAATAGGTAGGTGGTTGGCAAACTGGAAGGCGTAAAAGGAAACTACACGACTGGTGACGTTTTTGTTGCAACACGTGTGCTTATGTGTATAATTTACCATATTTGTGCGAATGTCATTTATAATTACTTTCGTTGGTGGGCTCTCCAAATCCACTGATTTTCTACCGCCCCTTCCCCCAGTTTTCATTTTTAGAAGACATCGTACAGTCATCCCTTGAACAGGCCTGTTCAATCTCTCTGTCTCTCTATTATGTCATTGACTATCTGTCAAAACATCTAATAACCAACAAGTCAGTCAGTTAATAATCGAACTAGCCAGTTAGCCGACCAACCAGTCAGTCAGTCAATCATCTAGCTAGCGAGTTAGCCAACCAACTAGTCAGTCAGTCAATCATCTAGCTAGCAAGTTAGCCAACCAACCAGTCAATCATCGAGCTAACCAGTTAGCCAACCAACCAGTCAGTCAATAATCTAGCTGGCCAGTTAGCCATCCAACCAGTCAGTCAGTCAATCATCTAGCTAGCCAGTTAGCCAACCAACCAGTCAGTCAATCATCTAGCTAGCCAGTTAGCCAACCAACCAGTCAGTCAATCATCTAGCTAGTCAGTTAGCCAACCAACCAGTCAATCATCTAGCTAGCCAACCAACCAGTCAGTCAAACATCTAGCTAGCCAGTCAGACAACCAACCAGTCAGTCAGTCAATCATCAAGCTAGCCAGTTAGCCTACCAACCACTACAGTCAGTCAATCATCTAACTAGCCAGTTAGCCAACCAACCAGTCAATCATCTAGCTAGCCAACCAACCAGTCAGTCAATCATCTAGCTAGCCAACCAACCAGTCAGTCAATCATCTAGCTAGCCAACCAACCAGTCAGTCAATCATCTAGCTAGCCATTCAGCCAACCAACCAGTCAGCCAGTTAGTTTGTTAAACCGTCAGTTTGCAGTCAGTTCGATCAGTTGGCCTAAAGCTTCTCCCGTTTTCTCTTATCAGTGTGTCTTTATATTGTCTTTGCAGCGACAATACAAATTAACTGTTTACAGTTACTCATGATATACGTTCACGTCGAAAATAGGATTCAGAAACGAATTATTCACACACCTTTACCCCCAACCACCCACACCCACAGACACACCACCATTTCACCCGAACATTCGCACTCTTTGTAATCGTTCCACAGATCCTCGTCGTGTTTGTAGCCAAATATCTCGTAAGTAAAGCTGACATGCAAATAAGCTGAACTGAAAACATGAAAACAAAATTGTTGTAATACTACATCAACAATTATTAAAAAAAAGAAGAAAAAAGAAGCAAAATACGAACAAGACGAGCAATGTAATTGTATGAAATTTGAACAAAAAAGCACGCACACGCACGCACAATTAAAAAGCATTAGAAAATAAAACAGAGTAAATCGAAGGCAGGAAGTCTGTCACAAGGCAACACCATCATGATTCAATTAATCGTAACTTGCTACACCAATTTTTTGGGTACATAATCGGGCTAATAAAATCACGTGATTAATAGATATATTTTTGTTCAAAAAAGTGAAAAACCAGCTTTTCTTAACAGATTCAATATTAATAATAATAAAAAAAAGTTCCGAAGTGAGCGTTACAACAGGTAATGCGGTGCCATACGCACGAGGGGTATTTTACTAGAAGCTACTATCAAAACAACCTTCCGTAGTTCTTTCATGACAGTACTTTCTCAACACTCAAGAATACTTTATCATCTCATGAAGGGACATTTCTGGCTTTACTCCTCGAAAATGTGACTCCAAATGCAATACAAAAAACAAATCGCTTAATGAGCAAAGTGGGTGTGTTCCTCGGTAAAGGTAAAGATGTGCCACCCCCACCCTGCATTTCTCTGTTAATTGTATTTTTCCGTTTTGGGCTTTCTTACCATACATAAAGCTGTATTTTAGGAACATTTTTAGCTAATAACCTTTTTGGAATACTAACCCTATCCCTAACCCTAAACCTAACCCTACCCCCCCCCCCCCCCCCCCCCCCCCACTATGTACTGCAGTACACCGCGATTTGTCACAGTTGTGGTTCGTTGCGTTTTCCCGTCTTATAGGGTGGGGGGTAGGGTTAGGGCTAGGGTTAGGGATATTCCAAAAAGGTTATTTGCTAAAAATGTTCCTAAAATACAGCTTTATGTATGGTAAGAAAGGCAAAGACGGAAAAAAACAATTAACCGAGAAATGTAGGGGAGGTGACGTTTCCTTTTGTCATAAATCATAGGGTAATAAACATTTTATTGGCAACTTTTTTGTATATGTAGATATGGGGGCAGAAAAGAAGGGGTGTCCTGTCTATAAGAGGCTACGCCAAATTAGACGTTAAACCAACCATTGAGAGAGAAACAAAGGAGGGAGGGGGCATATAACTCCATGGTAAGTCCTGTGTCGGCACAACGGTACTGCTCTTTTCACAGTCTATTTTACTAATCACCCGCTTCACCTAGTCCAAACGTTGTACACCGTTGATTTGATATATGAACACGTCTGGTTGATGATACCAGTATCAAAATATAACAAAGATGCTGGGGATGGAGATAAATAACTTCCGTTAACATAGGCTGTATTCGGTAAATGCAAATTGTTCTGGCAGATTTTATATGAAAACAAACAGGAGAAAAAAGAAACAATTACTCCCTTTAAAAAAGAAACAAGAAATCACCTATAGTTGTTCCGAAAATAGCACCCCCACCCCCAAAAGAACATGGGTATTGTCCTTGAAAAGCCGTCTCCACTCAAAGTATTCAAAATGTAGCATAACTGCTCTCCAGCAAGAACAAAAGAAGAACAACGTCAGAGAAAACGCTTGTTATTAATGAAACAAAACAACAAAACAACAACCGGGAAAGAGGGAACTAGAAATTATCTGCATATGGATGCAGATAATGTAGAAAAACAGTTATAAAATAACAAGCAAACAACACCAAACAAACAAAAACGAAGAAAAGACAAGAAACAGGTTAAAAAAACAAATAAACACACACATAACACACACAACCATTAAGCAAGCAACCAAAAAAAAAGCAACAGCTCAATGGCTCTGAATGTCACTGGAATAAAAATGGATTCAGACTCGATTTCATTCAAGAACATGGCAATTTTCTCCCCAAAACCAATTTGCATAAAAATCAATAAAAATGTTTAAGAAACAAACAAAAAAGAAAAGAAGGAAAGTTTGGTGAATCCTGGGAGGTGTGAGTGTGTGTGTGTGTGTGTGTGTGTGTGCGTGTGCGTGCGTGTGCGCGCGTGTGCGCGTGCGTGTGTGCGTGTGCGTGCGTGTGTTTGTGTGTGTGCGTGCGTGCGTGCGTGCGTGCGTGCGTGTGTGTGCGCATGTATGGACATTTGATAAAGTAAAGTTTCATAGGATATTTGGAACATATAAGACGTGGAAGAACTGACAAAAAGTAATTTTGAATACTATAACAACATATATTAAAATACCATTTCAAGATAACACGTAAGTGTAATAAGCTTAAGACGTGAAAATGCCTGCCCAAAAATACTTATGAATATTATAACATATTAAAAATGTTTTCTCTCTCACAAGCATTTCAAGACAACACAGGCCAATAAGAATTCTTCAAAATCGATTTCAAGCTCAAACGTGATAATAGCCTAATAAGTCATTTTCACAGGAACCAACTGTGCTTTATTTCAGCATAGAGAAACAAAATGTTAAAAAACAGATATTAAAAAAAAAAAATTGCCCATAGCACTTAAAAATGACGTTGACATAACATTGAAGATATCATACAATTTAAACATCACAATTTGCTTGAGAGAAAAAAAAATTACATGAAAGTATCTTTTTTTAACAAGAGACAAAGCCTTCAAGGCTCACTCGCTTTGTGTTTTTTGAGATAGATATAAATGCCAGATTATGTACTTTAACATAAACTCCATACCAAAAATAGAAAAAACCCTTCGATTTGCATGTTCTGCAAAACACATGTAGAAAGGTCACTGGCTAATTTTGATATGCAAATCATCTTTCTTGAAAGTTTGCATAAACATCTAGGTGTATGTAAAGTTTGAACAATAAACGCCTTGTAGTTCCCGATAAAAAGTCAACGTTAAAGTTTGGACCACAGATGCAACACACACATGCATACAATCCCTTTGTGTTTTAGTAGATAGATCTAAATGCCACATTGTGTACTTTCATTAATAAATGCTAGGTAAAGGTAAAGATGTGCCACCCCCCATGCATTTCTCGGTTAATTGTATTTTTCCGTTTTTGCCTTTCTTACCATACATAAAGCTGTATTTTAGGAACATTTTTAGCTAATTACCTTTTTGGAATACTAACCCTAACCCTAACCCTACCCCTAAACCTAACCCTACCCCCCACTATGTACTGCAGTACACCGCGATTTGTCACAGTTGTGGTTCGTTGCGTTTTTCCGTCTTATACGGTGGGGGGTAGGGTTAGGGTTAGGGCTAGGGTTAGGGTTAGGGTTAGTATTCCAAAAAGGTTATTAGCTAAAAATGTTCCTAAAATACAGCTTTATGTATGGTAAGAAAGGCAATAACGGAAAAATACAATTCACCGAGATAGGTAGGGGGGGTGGCACATCTTAGAAAAAACCCTCGATTTGAATATTCTGTAATAAAAACATTTTTCAAAAAAGGACTCTGAAAACAAAGAAATTGGTTAGTATGTGTACTCGCTTTATGCTTTTGGACATAGATCTAAATGCCAGACTTTTATTTTCAAACACACTCCAAAGGCCAAGGTCAAAGTGTTCAATTTTTATACTGGACACATCAGCAAAAAGGGATGTGGTATACCATCGTACAAAATGCTAAGTGATTCTGCGCAGTAGTTCATGTAATATTGCAACAGACAAAAATCCAAGGTCAAGGTCATCAAGGTCACCGAGGTCAACAAAACTTAGCATTCCACATGATCTTAAGCTAGTCTACCTACTTGCCAAATTTGGAACATGCATCTGCAAAACATATGGCAAAAACAAATAATTGACGATGTTCAAGGTTCAGTCAATAGGATAAAAGTCATCCCACATACCATATCACCTTATTAAGTGAATACACCATCATGCTAAATTTGGAGACCATAACTGCAAAAATGTGAAATATATGTCCAGGACAAACATTACACGCTAGAGGTCAAAGGTCAAGGTCATTGGCTAATATTAATATGCAAATAATCTTTCTCGAAAGCTTGCATAAACATCTATGTGTATGCAAAGTTTGAACAATATACGCCTAGTGGTTCCCGAGAAAAAAGCCAACGTTAAAGTTTGGACCACAGACGCAACACACACATGCATACCTACATACATGACATACCTACACACACACACACATGGACACACAACCGAACATGGACACACAACCGAACATGGACACACAACCGAACACTGATGAGAACATAGACTCATTTCGTTAACAAGAGTGAGCCAAAAATCGCTATAAAAAAAAAGACGTTGACATACGAATGAAGTACTTGTATCGTAAATATTAAACAGCACAATTTTGCTCGTAAGACAAAAAATAAATTTCACGTGATAGTATCTTCTTTTTAAAAACAAAAAATCGCTGGTTTAATGTCCATTTGGGGGCATTTTTCTCTGTCATGCGTGTCTCTGACGTACTTCTTTCTTGATTCTTTTTGTTTGTGGCTCAAGCCACAAAACTATAACTCACTTTGTCGGTCGGTCGGTCTGTCGTTCCAAAATTGTCGCACATTTTGACAAAATTATCGCACTTCAAATCGAGGCTACACTTCTGGCCGCTCTTTAAAATGATGTATTTTAAAAGCGTACAAAATAATAAACATATGTAATACAGACACTACAACAGACACGACGAGTATGCGGTGCTTCTTTTGATGAGTATAAGTAGGATACATAGTTTTAAATGTTTTCCAAAATATATAAAAAGTTACGAAATGGTGCAGAGATAACATTCTGGTTTACAGATTAAAATTATTGAAAATCCAGGGGAGGTAACTCATGATTGGAGTGGTAAAAATAGACCGCGTGCCACAAACTATTGCGATTTCGCGCTTGTTTTCTAAGGCTTCTCCACTAAAGACGAATTCCAGCTCAGCCCTTCAGGATAGCATTTTTAAATTTTTTAACTAGATCCCCGTTAGACGGTGCAGTGTGGCACAGAGGTAACGTGTTCGCCTTGCGTCAAGTAAACCCGAGTTCGAACCCGGGTACATGGGATTTTTCCTCTCACCTTGCACTAGGCCTTACGGTCTGAACGTGGCGTCTTTCGGATGAGACGATAGACCGAGGTCCCGTGTTCCCATGCACTTAGCACACGTTGAACCCAGTGGCAACGAAAAAGTTGTCATTTGGTCAAAATGTACCCCCCCCCCCCCCCCCCTTCCTCCTCATCAGTCACACAAAAACTGCATGCAAAAAAAAAACATTGGCCTCTGGCTGCGACGCTCTCTCCAGGTGGGAGCAACCCGAATTTCACAGAGACACCTCTGTGACTATGAAGTACCTAATACCTAGAGCACATCCATACCACTTACATCACTTTTTCAATGTTGTCTTGCCCTTTCGCTTTTGCACATGGTAGATTGTCTTGCGATTTACATGGAAACAACCCGCCTATCAACATCCAGCCCCCCCTCTCGCTCTCTCTCCCTCTCTTTTGCCTCAGGGATGGGCTAAAAAAAGCAGCTTATTTTTAAAAACACATCTTAATACCATAAGTAAGCAATATTTCGTTCATTCGTTCGTTTGTTCTCAGTGAGAGAGAGAGAGAGAGAGAGAGAGAGAGAGAGAGAGAGAGAGAGAGAGAGAGAGAGAGAGAGAGAGAGAGAGAGAGAGAGAGAGAGAGAGAGAGAGAGAGAGAGAGAGAGAGAGAGAGAGAGAGAGAGAGAGAGAGAGAGAGAGAGAGAGAGAGAGAGAGAGATAGAGAGAGAGAGAGAGAGAGAGAGAGAGAGAGAGAGAGAGAACCTGATTTGTTACTATATACTTTTTTTATTGGTTGTACACCCATGCGTTTTGCGCATGCTTTGTTTGCGTGTTTGTGCAAAACCAAAATGATTTTCTTTGTATACTGATGCAATGGCTAAATGAAGAATCTCTCTCTCTCTCTGTCCTTTTTTTTTGGGTAATGACAACATGTTCAGCGTTCAACAACGTTCTCTCTCTCCCCCCCCCCCCCCTTTTTTTGGTAATGACAACATGTTCAGCGTTCAACGTTCTCTCTCTCTCTCCCCCCCCTCTCTCAATGATGGCAGCTGAAACCATAGCCCCTGACTCAAACTACTCGTTCCTCCCTATTTGTAGCGCCTCGTCATAAGGAGATAATCTAGAAGAAAAAAAAAAGAAAGAAAGAAAGAAGCCACAGACCTTAATTCTGTCAAAAACATTATTATCTTCCTTGAAATATAAGTGTCAAAATAGCCCTTTTATAATTGTCCCATAACAAAAAGATCCCATACCCCCACCCCCACACCCCGCCCCAGAGTGGAAAGGAAAGGAAAAGAAAAAAAGACACTCGAAACTAACAGAAAGAGAACAAAAAAAGAGGACAAAAACAACAACAACAAAGCAAATAAATATAATTATAAACAAGTGCAACGCCGAGCGGCTGCAAAGTCCCCTCGCAGCACGCCGAGCTACTCCGAAATCGGAATGTGTCGGCTGTACACATACATAAAAACGCATCAAAACAGCACGTAACTACATAAAAACGCATCAAAACAGCACGTAACTGAATAGTTTTTATATATATATATATATATATAGCCTTGATTTGGGTGATTTGACCCGTGATTTGAGCGCGCGCGATCATGCGCACACGTGCGCACAGAAAAATTCATGACAACTGTGTTATAGACCATTCATCAAGAAATGTTGTGAAAAAAAACTGCATTAAAATACATGCAAAACTTCGCGAGATATTAGCGATTATGTGTTTTGGGGTTTGAACCCCGTAACTGGCGCGACCTTGACCTTAATGTAAAACTAAATACATCAGTGGATAGCTTGCATCTTGGCAAACTAGTATACCAAATTTCATGATGATAGACTGAATAGTTTTTGAGAAAAACGGACGAATAGCCGGACGGACGGAGGCACGCCGGACAGACGGACGGACACCGGACGAACCAGACAAAAACAATAGCTCCCCGAACCTTCGGCTCGGGGACTAATAAAGAACAATAATAACAATTTAAAAACTTGTTTTGCCCATTGACAGCTAAGCATTTTCACATAGTAAAGATCTCGTGGACATGTTCACCAACATTTCAGCCCCTCCATTCTACGCTTAGAGATACACTGACGCACCACGATTAAGCCCCTTGTTTTTTTTCTGGGTAGCTGTGACACACAAATGCCCCCCCCCCCCCCCCCCAACTTCAAATTGAGGCTGCTCTTTAAAATGATGTATGGCTTTGAATTTTGGGGGCATTTGTGAGACCTGGTCAAAACAAGATTTCTTTCCAGCTATAAGAGGGAAAACACGTGAAACCCGTGATTTTGACACGTGATCTGGTGGGTCTTTAAGGGGTCGATCCACGCGTCCGATTTCAGTCGTACGATTATCCGACTGTGACGACGTTTGCGAGGCATGATTCTGATGAAATACTACTGTCTAAATGAATCTGATGAAATACTACTGTCTAAATGAATCTTACTATTTTCCCCTGTTCACTATAATTATTAACGTAGACCCAAATAAACGAATACAATAAGAAGTCTGACACAGAAATGCAGATATTTCATCAGATTCGTGTTGGAGGAGAGGTGGGGTGTGGGGGTGGGGGGGGGGGGGGGGGGGGGGGGGGTACAAACATAGTGAATAAAATTAGTAGAATTTAACCTTCAGATTACTATAAAATCAACAGTACAAAAGCTGTTTAATTTTTTTATAATACATCTGTATCGTTAAAAATTCGGGACTTTCCTGGAGTTGCACTGCCTGCGGGCATTGCCTCCAGGATCGTTCCCACCATCTTTATATCTACTAATGTCCCATATGTGTCTGTTTCAGACCGGAGGACGTTAAACGGATTTTCGTTCGCCTCTGTTTAAATTTTGATTTTCTGTATGGAAGAAATGTTTATTATAAGAAATGTTACACTAGTTCTTTCTTCTAAAAGAAAACAAACAAACAATTTATTCAAACCTTCATTTATGTCAAGTTTGTTCCCATGAACCATGGGCGCAGGCGCAATTAACACAGGTGCAATAGAATGTAGGGGTAGTTAATCATAGGCGCAATTGAGTTGCACCGTATTTCGTCAGATTCATTTAGACAGTACTGTTTCACGAGAATCATGCCCCATAAATGTCACAGTTGAATAACCGTACGACTGCACTTGGACGAATGGATCGACCCCATCAGGCCCACTACGGAAGGATGCGGTCGACTTAGCTCGCTGTTTCCACCACGTGGTGACGCTCCGGTTGAGTGGGTCCAAACCTAGTGGTAGCCTTTGTTGGGGAGAGAGAGGGAGGGAGAGGAGTGGGAGAGACTCAAATCTCCTCCATATTTTAGACCCACTCAACCGGAGCGCCACCACGCGGTGAAAACCCCCCAGCTAAGGCGTTCACTACACACAAAGGAGAAAAGCAGGTTTCATCGGTAAATGATAGCCATTCTGTTCATTAATAGACCAGCAGAGCGAAAACAAAAATAAACAAAAAATCCTCAAAAAGAAAACAAACAAACGAAAACACGAGAAAAAGTATTCATTTTTATGAAATTACCGATGAAACAATATTAGTTATTTCACCAAAAGAAACAACATAGACGAGTTCTTATACCAAACAAACCCACTATTGAAAATGTTTGATATTCATTGCTAGCAAAAAGAGAAAGACGGAGCTAGATATTTTATATATATATGTTACCGTAAATATGTGAAATCAGTAATTTCATGAAATTACTGAAAATTTAAAGTAATTACTGGGGGTCCACAGTAATTTCATGAAATTACCGATTTCACACATTTACGGTAACATATATAATTATATATATAACTGTGTTGGTAATAAAACTTATTATACCCAGCAAAAATAAACCCCCACAAAAACAAACCCCAACAACAACAAAACTAAAACAAATAGGTGCAAGACCGCTTGATAGAGGGGTGCTCGGAAAGTGGCAGCATTTATCTAATAAACAAATTAGTGTCTCTTGATTGAAAAGCGTGCAATAAACACACAGACGCATTGCCACAAAATGAACACCATTAAGATAAATGCCTCTCTCTCATTGCAAAACCAAATACTGGTGTTAGGCTCTCGTCAAAGACATGATGGGTGCTATTTTATCCCCAAAATTCATACGAAAATTCAAACAAAATGTTAAATAAAATCTAAAAACTTAAAAGATCCGGTGACACTGAAAAGGATACAATTAACGTTTACAACCAAAGTCAGCCGATTGAACTTCCGTTTGCTTGATCAAACCATGTATTCATAGTGTTCACGCACTGATAATATTCATATCATAACGACTAAAAGTGTGTGTGTGTGTGTGCGTGTGTGTGCGTGTGTGTGTGCGTGTGTGTGTGTGTGTGTGTGAGAGTGTGTGTGCACACGTGCGCGCGTACTCGTGTGTCTGGCATAGGGATTTTGCTTAGGCACAGGATTGACACAAATGCGTTTTGAATTGCATAACAAAACAAACAGTTTCCAAGTACTTCTGAGTCGCAATACACCTATATACATGTATAAGAACTCTTCCAGAATTATTTCAAGTTGACAACTGTCGAATCGCATATAGTAAGTAAATTTTACGGAAACTATCATTCTGGGCTTTAGTTTCGCCCAGAGAAGCTCAAAGTGATCAACAACCACTTAAAAAAACAAATAAAACAACAACTAACCAGCAAGCAAAAATAAAACTACAACAACAACAAAATAAAAACGTGACCTTTATTTTCACCATAGCATTCAAACAAAATAAGGTCGGTATGCGTGAACATTTCTTATAGGGGAGAGGGGGGCAGATATGAAACGGAGTGTAATATGAAACACGACCTTGTTGAATGGGAGATAATAGAGTTGCTGTTCATCTGATTGGCTTCAAGCCTTATATACCCTTATACCACAATTTTTCTTGGTGAGATCAGGCATGAGATTGAGAAATTATGATTTAGGCTGAAAAGCGGCTGAAAAAGGCTGAAGCCCCTGGAAACTGAAGCTTTTGTAATCTAAACCTTGGAAACACCAATGGAAGCAGAAGTTATATATTTAGTTCATTTTAATTCACTCATAAGAAGTCTTTCTATACTCAGTTGCTCTCGTTTTTATCTAAAAAATGACCTCTGGGGCCATCAAAAAGCCTGACATCAGCCTAAAGGCTGAACAATCTCATGCCTGGAGATAGCGCACGACTGCAGTTGCAAGCGTGGGTGGACATTTTAAGGAAGAACGCGTACCACTTTTCTTCGTACAAACACGCACAAATAAAAAGAGACGCAACAGGATTACTTATAATAATAAAAACAAATGCTGACCCTTATTTTGGTTAATTGACCAGCAAGAGTTTAAATAACGATGGTGATCGACATGGTGCCATAGACGATGGAGGGTTCTAGCAGGAGACGGGTAGGGAGAGGCAGTGACTTGTAGTTGATATTAATTAATTAATTAATTAATTAATTAATTAAGCATGTGACTCAGCTATACTAGAATGGCATAGGTAGAGAGATATTGCGGTGTATGTATGTTCACTTATTGTTTCCTGGGGAAGATCCAAGAATCAGCCGATCAACGAATATTCTTCACTAAATTCACACGTGGCTCTAGCGTAAACTTGGGTTTGATTTTTGGCTCACGAAATAGAATGAATGGAAAAACGAACAAATAACAACCAGCGCGCATGGAAGCACTAACGTCTGCGTACGCGCTCTCACGCACTACTGACAGACAGACAGGCAAGACAGACAGACACACGCACACACACACACACTAGCTGAAGTACCAAAATCCTAAAAGAAAGGGGTTAATAGTCGGATACAGTTCAACGCTCAATAATCGAATCTAAAAATAATAAAAACAACCCAAAACCCAAAACAAACACGACCTTCTTCGCATTGTGGCAAACTGGATTACTTAAAAAAAAAAACGACGGAGTTGCAGCGAATAAAACACCCACACCCACATAGCATAGAAATCAAGATAGGATGAAAGATTGTCATTGCCATGAACATGCCACACAGTTCATCTCCCCAACAATGAGAACGCGATAGTCAGAGAGTTTACGAGTGAGTGTACGCTGGTTAGTATTTTCTTGATGCAATGTGTTGTTGTTTTTAGGCATTTAGTGATTTACAAAAAAAAAGCTCCTTCAGTACGGTTATTTACTTAAAAAATTTGAAATGAAAAATCAGCAAATTGTCACCACTAAAGACCTTTTGACACACAGTTAAACTCACATTTGTTGAAAGAACATGAACTTGAAATGCAGATAGCTTCTTAAAAGGAACAAAATGTACCAAATTAACGGATAGGGTTTTGCCGAAGAAAAACCCAACAACCAACAATAAAAACTTACCATAATCCAATGTTTTAAAGACACCCACATAATTACAAAAAGACACACGCAGAATTATTTTGACATGTTTATCGAATCAGATGAAGTCAAATTTCATATTGGATATGACAATTTCGTTAACATTTAGCCAAGGAAGTGGCGTTTAGTAATTTTGTGAAATAACTGGTGCCTAATTTCAGTTATTACGTGACATTACTAGGATTTGTTTGAGTAATTTCATGTTATTACTGGGGGTCACAGTATTGTCATGAAATTACTGAAAATTGTAGGCATTTCATGACATTACTGATTTCAAATATTTACGATAACATATACACTAAGGGGAATTTTGACTAATTCTTCAAGCACGTTTTTGACTCATTTTAAACACACCCGTTTACTTTGAACATATTAACTAAACTTGAATAATTTTCAATACACCAAGTTCATTTGACATTTGAGTAAAGCTGATTCATTTGAAGTGCAATGCACGAATTGCCTTCCTCAAACTAATCTTTCCCATTTTTAACCATTTTATATACACGAAAAAACTTAAAGCTTCAAACACGAATTTAAGCTGAATTATCTAGAATACACAAAGTTAAATCGATCATTTTAAATACACTATTTAACTTGGCCCATCTTAAATACACTAAGTTTACTTGACCCATTTAAAATGCACAAACTTAACCCGTTCCATACTAAATATACCAAATTAACATGATCCAGCTTAAGCAAATGCATTTTAAATATACTAAATCAAGTTAATCCATTTAAAATACACCAGCTTTATTATACACAACTTCTTGCGTTAAAACACTTCTTGCATAAAATACATGAACACAATTCATTTTAAAATACACCAGATCAACTTTTCACCATACCACATGCAACAACTTGGCTGAATCCATTTTAAACACAGCAAGATAACTTCATCTTTTTTTTAATATACAAAATCATTTGGTTAGTTTTATATATACCAAATTAACTTAACCAATTTCAAATTGAGAAAGTAATTTTATGCTAAATTCACTGAGATAAATTGTTCCATTTAAAAAACTCAGGTTAACCCGACACATTTGAATGTACTATATCACCTTGATTCGTCTAAAGTATAATATCAGTATAAATTGTATTAATTCAAATACATTGGATAAGTTCAATCTGTTTAAATATCCTTGAAAATCTGCACCAACTTCATTGAAAGTATTCATTCTCATTTTATTAATATTAAAAATAATAATCCCACAATGATGCTCATTCTAATAATTCATACATGGTAAGTGCGCCAAGAGTACAGTACCAGAATAATAAAGCTTTCATATATTGTAAATACAAGAAGTTGATGAATGAATACCCACTTTTCATGTACACAAATCATAGAGTTAATGTTTGATAGGGTCCATATTTTTACTGCTATTGTAATAATTGTGTCAAATACAGCGTGCAAACATAATCTTTAAAAACGTTTATCATTTTGCAACCACAAATAATAAATATTCATTGCAAAAAACAAAACAAAAAACTTTGGGGACACCACTCCTTAGCTGATTGGGTGATATATATGAAAATTGGTCTTAGTGCATAAAGCTTCGCATCATTTAGAATGTATCCACTTGTGAAGCAATCAATACCTTCTCATAAAAAATGATGTCTGCAAACTAACTTAAGATACTTAATTTGACCTGTAATGTACAATACACATTTAGAACTGCTCAGTGAAGACATACCAAGTTAGTAACAAACCGTTTTAGACATATATGTTTTTAAAACATTTTTTATAGTAAATAATTAGTTTGGATATATGGTAATTCTTGTAATTTTGTTTCCTTTTGTATGCATTCCATTTTTGTAAACCACTCTTTCGGATTCATCAAAATACTTGTAAAAAACAACAACAAAACAGGTGTTTTTTTGGTTTCTTATTAAACTTATTGTTATTACTTAAGATATTTTAAATCAAATTCAAATGTTAATTTTTGGGGATAAAAGCAACTGTGTATCACCTATTATTAGCCGTTTTAGGTGGGGTTGTTACTTCCCTTGGTTTGGTGGCTCACTGATACAGTCCCTTTGTTTGCTATAACTTCCGGTGGCGAGTTGGGCAGCTACCGTAGATAGTAGATCGACTTTCCTGTTTCTGTTTGCGTCGCAGACGCCACTTCTGACGATAAATCGCGATGTTGATACGAACATGAATGTTTTGCTGTCCCTATACGTGATTACGCGAGTTTTACTACTCCTTATTTGCTTCAATAACATTTACTTTGTCACCATCTTTACCCTGCGCTTTTTGTTTTGTTTCTTTTCATGGTAGGCCTATGACGATAATGTGTTTACTGTTTACCACATCTGTGTAAACAATTACGGTGTGGCGAGAGCGCCGTATGCTTTGGTTTGTTCGATAATTCCTTTGATGGTTTTACAACAAATAAAATAATCTGAGTTTGAATTTTGATATGGTTGAGGGGAAAGGGGGCATGCAAGCAAACGGGGGATTCTACTAGAGGGTGGGTGGGTCGTGGATGAAGGATTTTCACTATGATTTGGGAATGGGTAGAACTAGAAGGGTGGGAGTAAAGTGGGGCGGATGGGGGAAGGGGCTCGCACAGTGACACACACACACGCACACATGTACAGTATATATATATATATATATATAGTTTTACATCAGTTTAAAGAGGCAATGCTATGGCATAGCAGGCACCTTTCTAGAATGGGTTAACCAGTGACATAATTATAAGCCTTTTACTACTTGCCTTATATGCAAATTCCTTGATGTTGACTAACTCTACTTTTAAGTTGCGATGGAGGAAGCCAAGGGTCTTACTGACTTTGCTGCGCACATTTGAGATGTGGGTGTCCCATCTAAGGTCTTGTGATATTGTAAAGCCCAGACATTTATTTTCATCTCTATCCAATCCAGGTCCTGGCCATATAGTTGGTAGTTCTTTATCAGGGGATTTTTCTTCCTGATCACATGGAGGCTCTTGCATTTGTCGGGATGGAAGGACATCCATTTGTTTTCCCATGATGCTAATTCATTTAGGTCTGGTTGGAGATCATTGAGGTCTCTGGGAGGGTCCACAGCTCGGTGACAGAGTCGTCCACAAAGAGAAAGGAAGTTGGAAGATAGTTGCCTCGAAAGACCATTGATGCCAACAGGAAAAGGGTCGGCCCAAGCACAGATCCTTGGGGGACTCCTGATTCTACAGGGATAGCTTCGGATGCAGCTCAATCAACAACTATTTTTTCCTGCCTGCCTGCAAGGAAGCTCTCAATTAATCTATTGACTGAACTTCTGATCCCATAGTGGCGAAATTATTCATAAGGAGATAGTGATAAATCTTATCAAAGGCCTTTTTAAAATCCACGACTAGGACGTTGGTCCTTCCAGATAAAAATTTAAAAATAAGCGACAAAAATGTGCTTGATAGTGGTGGTGAGAAATACTGGGTCACCAACTCACTCACACACACACACCACAACTCGCATACACACACAACACAACTCACACACACACGCACGCACACGCACACGCACACACAGAGGCGCGTGAAGGTCGAGAGGGTATACAGTCGTATATTGTAAAGACAAACAATTTATCATGTGTGTGTGTGTGTGTGTCACTGACTGAGTCAGTTGTGTCTGACTATAACCTTTTCATAGCAGATAAAGCGACTGCTATTCTACTTTTACAGGGCTGGACTGAAATTTGTTTTCATTGGTGGTAGGTGATAGAAGCTGTGAAGCAGTGACCGACACCTAGGCATCTATATAAAAAAAAAGACAAACAATGTATCGTGTGTGTGTCACAGTGTGTGTGTGTGTGTGTGTGTGTGTGTGTGTGTGTGTGTGTGTGTGTGTGTGTGTGTGTGTGTGTGTGTGTGTGTCACTGACTGAGTCAGCTGACTATGACTTTCACATAGCAGATAAAGCTACTGCTATTCTACTTAGAACTACAGGGCTGGACTGAAATTTGTTTTCAGTGGTGGTAGGTGATAGAAGCTGTAAAACAGTGACAGACACCTAGGCATCCATTGTTTCAGAAGGCGTAAAATCTCTATTTTTCTCTCTCTCTAGGCATCCATAAAATAAGTTTTTTAAAAAGGACCTAGAATACTACCTTGAGGAACACTACTGCTAACATGTGCAGCCTACAGACTGATTTCACATCTTTACTATTACAATACTGAGTTCTGTTACATGAAAAGTCTTCTATCCATATTAAGTAAATTGTTGTGGATTCCATAACCATGTAATTTAATTGTATGTTGTAGGCCTACTTACAACAGTTGTGTTGTAATGGAAAGAGTGACTTGTTTTGGGCTTAAAAGCTGATTAAGTTCTTTTAAAACATTATTTATTATTTATTTTGTTATTATTTGTTTTTAAATAAATAGATCTAGCGCAGGCCAAACAATGTCTTAGCGTGTACTATTTCACTTCTGAGTACTGGGTGCACTATCCCAGGTTGTTGGGGTGATGGCTTATGCACAGTTTCTTATTTCAAGCACTGGGAGAGGGGTGGAAGTAAAGTACATTTTCTTACTACACATTTCATAATTTGCACACCATTTCAACGCCCCAGGAGAAATATCAGTATGCAGTACACTTTCTTGTTACAAACTTGCTGTTTGTATACCCTTTGAAAATCCAAAATAACCCTCTTTTTTTTTTAAAAAGCGTGAATAGCAAATTTCTCCTTTACATCCTGCAGTCCTAAAGATTACAGGCACATGGGAGGGAACATGAGAATCAGTGAATAATTGACATCATTGGTAGTGCAACATACTGGGAATGAGATTGAATCATACAAATTATTTTTAAATTTTGTCTGAAATTGAGAGGATTTGTGGGGATACCCGGATAGTGTTGGTTAAAATAATGTGAATACGTCTTACTTTGTTGTGTCAGTGTATTTGTATTTAATGCTGTTATAAAGCAAAGTACACCTGTGCATGCGCATTAATTTTGAATAAAATCATACCAGCCCCGAAAGTCTCAAAACCTTTTCGTACGAACCTCCCCCCTTCCTCACTACTAGGCAAACGTGTTTTGAATAGGCAAACGTGTATGTAATTTTTTTGGGCGTGGTTTCATGATCACAATAGCAGGCAAATGTATTTCACTTTTACCAAAACCGTTTTGAAAAAAAAAATGTAACGAAGCCTACCTAACTGCCCCCTTCCCTCCCCTTTTTGTGGGGAAGATTTACTAACTATCCTGGGATAAACACTGATTTTAAGCACTGAGAGAAAGAGCATCATCACCCTAAGCTAAGTGACCCAGCCAGTCAGGATCCTTTCAGCGGGCACCCAACGTGATGCTGAATGGAGCAGCTACCTTCACTCTAAGCTAAGTGACCCAGCCAGTCAGGTCCCGATCAGCGGACACCCAACATTATGAAACATAATAGAAAAGGAACCGCCTAAGCTAATGAAAAAAGTTATGTTCTGTGGCTTTTTCGTGCAAGACAGTATGAGTTTGCTCAGTTGCAGGGTTTGTGATCGAATAAATAATCACAACTGAGCCAAACAAATAAGATCGTGATGTGTTATGAGAAACACACAGTATTGTGTAAAAGTAGAGCTGATTAATTTTAAAAAAATCAGTGACAAAATTGTGTGTCAGAGATTCAATGCGAGATCTGCAAGCTGCACGCACATCTTTGGTTGTTCTTTGCCCATTACTTGTCGTCAGGCAAACATTCAGCCCCATCGGCTCGGAAGTGAGTAGATCACTTTTCGCGACTCCGCGCGCTAGAGATAAACAAGCGCATTCACTCTTGCAAACCGGCTTCGATAAAAGGGCTAATACAAACACCAGGTTAGGTGTAAAACACGATCAAAATCCAATTAAACAGTTAAGATATTTTGCAATAACCAAATTAAATAACGTTTTCATACCCGTTCAAGTAACTCTGAGAGCTATCCAAATTTGACATCCGCTAGGTTTATGGTAAATGATTGTTTTCAGAACCAGGACAATGAAATTTAGTACAGTTAGTTTTGAGGAACGACAATAAAGCGTGGCGTTACCTCACGATTGACTGACTGATCCAGGAAAAAAACACCAGATCTAAAATCATTTGGTGACCGCAGTTTCAGTTTCAGTGCCCCTACTGTTTGGAATTCCCTCCCAGTCAATCTCCGTCATGAACGAACTCTCTCTGGTTTCAAAACTAATCTCAGGACTCACTACTTTCAAAGATC
>CM065691.1:41168893-41188893 GCA_017654935.2 Phymorhynchus buccinoides
AAATTATGATATCATACACATTTAAAAATCACTCGGATCTCATAAAAAAATATATTCCGGATCGAAGGCTGGGCTGGCATTTTGTTTATAGAGGATAAACCTTGCTTAATGACCCACTGACCCGGCTGCAGTAAGTCCCTTGGTTGTTGTTTTTCTGGGTCGGTGTGGCCCACATACAGGCTTTCCTCATATAGGATCGAGGCTGCTCTCGTTTTCGTTCATGAGGACATTTGCATGGGAGCCACACTTGGTCAAAATAAGATTTCTTACCAGCGAGAGAGGGAAACCCGTGAAACCGGTGATTTCCACTCACAGACCTGGTGGGTCTTTAAAGACCCCGCACGTCACGTGTCACGTTCCCTCTTATGCTATGAAGATTTCTTAAAGATACGCTGACGCACCCCGATTAAATCCCTTGGTTTTTTTCTGGGTAGCTATGACCCACATACAAATGTCCCCAACCTCAAATTGAGGCTGCTCTTTAAAATGATGTTTCGGTTTTTGAATTTGGGGGCATTTGTATGGGAGTGAGACCTGGTCAAAACAAGATTTCTTTCCAGCTATAAGAGGGACCGGGAAAGCACGTCAAACCCGTGATTGTGACACGTGATCTGGTAGATATCTCGGCTAATAAGGACTTCAGAACTAGCGTGAGAAGGCTCCCGACGGTAATACAAATGGCCAACCATACTGCATACGATTCGATTCACTACGATCCGATTTCAACATTTTGTGAGGCACGATTAACGTGAAATTTTAAATAAATCTGTTGAAATCCTACCATAAACTGAGAAATAAAATTGTTGTTCGAGAAATCCAGAACCCCCCCCACCCCAAAACACAATGACAAACACCGACGTTTCGAGGCATAGCTCTCTTAGTCCTGGTAAAAGAAAAACAACAACCCAATGATGAAATCTAAAAAAAACGTCATTAAAATAAAATCGTAATACAATGATGTCTTAAAGTGGGAATAGGGGTTGTTCGGTCATGTAATGAAAAACAACAAATGCAATAACAATAAACTATTGCTTTGTACAGTATTTATGTTAGCATTGTCCTATGTTAGTTATATTATGTCTCTCAGTTATGTTCAGTGTATTTGTAGCCTCCTCCTGTACACGAATCTGATAAAATATCTTATTTTGGTATGGGACATTTGATGTGATTCGTGCATTGCGGTCTACAAGAGAATAGTGAACGAAAACAGTGGAGTTATTTTTAGACGGAAGTATTTCACGTGAATCATGACTCACAGACATCGTCACCATCGTATCGTATTGGGGTCAAATCGTATGCAGTGTAGCTAGGCCTTAAAGACCCACCACGTCACGTGTCGAAATCACGGTTTTCACTCTTATAGCTAATAAGAAATCTTAAGAAATCATTTATATTTATGTCACAGCAGTTTATACATCGGTATCGTTAAAAATTCGGGACTTTCCTGGAGTTGCACCGCCTCCGGGCATTGCCTCCGGGATCGTTCCCACCATCTTTATATCTACTAATGTCCCATATGTGTCTGTTTCAGACCGGTTGACGTTAAACGGATTTTCGTACGGAATCTTCCTAGCATAAGAGGGAATGTGACACGTGACGTGGGGGGTCTTTAACCCTCTTGGTTGCAGCACAAAGACCCAGAGCAATTGCTTTTTTTTAAATTTGAGTCATATAGTCATTCACAATGAAAGGCTATATCAAGCTTTTCCATTACCTCGTAATTTGTTTATTTTATTGCACGTTCATATAGCTCTCACTTTACTATTGATTCCAACTTCAGGATAACATTAACACAGCCATTCAAGGAGCAGATCAAGTAGTCAAGGAGGGGTGGGGTAGGGTGGGTGTGGGTGTGGGGGGCCCAAAACTTCCAACAGCTCGAACAGGGTTCTCGGGAAGGTGACGATAATGTGCATGTAAAAGACTGCATTAGACTGCATTAGACTGCGAGAATAGGATGAGAATGCACGATCATTATTGTTCTTAGCTTAGACTCTGGATAGATTTCAAGATTTCCAGATTTCTTCCCAAAAGCCCCTTGGGGGTACATGGAAAATAGGACATATTTCCTATAGTATTTGGTTATAGTGTTATAAGTGTAGAGTGGGTGGAGAGTGGCACAGAGATAACGCGTTCGCCTCGTATACAATAAAACCGAGTTTGAACCTGGGTGCGGTGGATTTGTCCTCTCACCCTGCACTAGGTATTTCTTTCGGATGAGACGATAAACCGAGGTCCTGTGTGCCCATGCACTTAGCACACGTTAAACCCAGTGGCAACGAAAAAAGTTGTCATTTAGTCAAAATTTACCCACCCACCCAATTTCTTTCCTCATCAGTCACACAAAAATCGCCTGCAGATTTAAAACAAAAATGGGTGGCGCGCCTCTGGATGCGACGCGCTCTCCAGGTGGGAGCAACTCGAATTCCACAGAGACGCCTCTGTGACTATAAAGTACCAACCAATACCAAATAATAGGTACATGCAATAAAAGGTGTCGCCCGGAAACCTGGTAACCGCCCCCCAAAAAAAATCCGCCTCTGCACGTGACGGCACTCACAAAGTTGATGTTGGTTCTGACTGTTCGCTGGTTGAGCGGCTGGGCGGGTCGTATATTGCCCCCCATCAGCATTACGGGGTTGTAGCGCGTGTCCTGGCGTAGGTTGCGTAGAGTGGACAGCTACAAAAGCAACAACAACAACCCCATAACGGTACAACTGTATGGTTAGTTCAGTGTCCCAAGTTTATTAAGTAAACATTCGCATTGAACAAGAAAGAAGGGCAGACCTATCTTGTAGTGTTGAATGTTCTCTCTGTGCCTGTCTGTCTCCTGTCTGTCTGCCTGTCTCAAGCCCCCTCTAATCGCTTTATCTATATATCTCTTTATCTATATATCTCTTTATCTATACATGAGTGAAAGTAAAATGATTCTATCAATCCAGAAATGACACGTTTGAATGTTATCTGAACCTTCCCAATCCTGAAGTGGTGACCGCATTAAAAATAATTCCCATTGTGTGTGTGTGTCTGTGTATACAGGATGGGTGGGCATAGTGTTAGAATAGTATATATCTGTCATCTTGTTTCTATCTGCCATCAATATTGGCAGAAATGTTCGATTTTTAGAAGACTATGGCAGGGCTGCCAACCCTCTGTTGCAGTTTCCAGTGACAAACTACAGAAAAACCAGGGACACAGACTTATTTCCAGGGACAAACATCGCAATATTATGCATCAGGGTCAAAACGAGCATTAATTTATAATGATTTCATGATATAGCAACATTTCTGTGACTGTTTTTTCGGTATTCTTTATGTTTTTTGGTGCCAATGTGCTTCAATATTCAAGGTCCCTTGGTGTTCAGTAGCCTATGTGTAACATGCATGTTAGGAAACATTTGAAGTGTTGTGTTGGGTGTTCCTGTGTTCAATAGCAAGGCCAGCAAACAAGACAAGTGATTGTTCTACATTTTTTTTAAAATATTCTACTCAGTTTCCAGGGACACCAGACAGAAAAGTGGATTCTAGGGACAGGGTGCCTTTTTTGACTGTTTCCATGGGGGACGGTTAGCAGCCCTGCTATGGCTCTGGATGACAAGATGGCCAATCATGAAAACTCTTCCTATCAGCTCTCTGAATCCTGATTTCAGGTCTATATGTCTCTGTCTGTCTGTCTGTCTTTCCCTCTCGCTCAGTTGTAAATACGTAGGTGCGTGGCTGTCTAAACTGCAATTTAATACATTGTACCATAAACTATGCATGCGTATTAAATATATGGATTACATGCATATTATTGTTTTCGTGTTAAAATTATTGATGGGTTGTTCCTCTGTAAGATGCTGTTCACTTATTAGAATGAATTACAAAAAAACCATGTGCGCACGCGGGCGGGCTTGCTTACACACGCACACGCACGCATGCACAGACAGACACATACAGACACAGACGCACGCACGCACGCACGCACGCACACGCACGCACGCACACACACACACACACACACACACACAGTTGATTTAAGCTTAGTTGCGGAGCACAATCAATTAATCTTCTACCCTGTAGGCCTACGACTCATTCACAAAATCAATCACACCTGGGGCCACATAATCACGCGCACAAACAACGAGAAAGAGAAAGAGAGAGAGAGAGAGAGAGAGAGAGAGAGAGAGAGAGAGAGAGAGAGAGAGAGAGGGGGAGAGAGAGAGAGAGAGAGCGACTGGACCCTTTTTTGCTTGAGATAGATAGATAGATAGATAGATAGATAGATAGATAGATAGATAGAGAGAGAGAGAGAGAGAGAGAGAGAGAGAGAGAGAGAGAGAGAGAGAGAGAGAGAGAGAGAGAGAGAGAGAGAGAGAGAGAGATCCGATCCAATCCAAATCCAATCCAATCCAACAACTTTTATTGATTAGGTCTCTCTGCTCGTATCAAGTGGGGGAAAGGGGGGGTGTAAAGATAACAGAGAGAGAGAGGGAGGAGAGAGGAGAGAGAGAGAGAGAGAGAGAGAGAGAGAGAGAGAGAGAGAGAGAGAGAGAGAGAGCGAGAGAGAGGTAGAGAGAGAGAGGGAGATAGAGGGAGAGAGAGAGAGAGAGCGAGAGAGAGGTAGAGAGAGAGAGGGAGATAGAGGGAGAGAGAGAGAGAGAGAGAGAGAGAGAGAGAGAGAGAGAGAGAGAGAGAGAGAGAGAGAGAGAGAGAGAGAGAGAGAGAGAGGGAGATAGAGGGAGAGAGAGAGAGAGAGCGAGAGAGAGGGTAGAGAGAGAGAGGGAGATAGAGGGAGAGATAGAGAGAGACTGGACCCTTTTTTGTTTGAGAGAGAGAGATAGAGAGAGGGAGAGAGAGAGAGAGAGAGAGAGAGAGAGAGAGAGAGAGAGAGAGAGAGAGAGAGAGAGAGAGAGATCCATCCAATCCAATCCAATCCAAAAACTTTTATTGATTAGGTCTCTCTGCCCGTATCAAGTGGGGGAAAGGGGGGGTGTAAAGATAACAGAGAGAGAGAGGATGAGAGAGAGAGAGAGAGAGAGAGAGAGAGAGAGAGAGAGAGAGAGAGAGAGAGAGGGAGATAGAGGGAGAGATAGAGAGAGACTGGACCCTTTTTTGTTGAGAGAGAGAGAGAGAGAGAGAGAGAGAGAGAGAGAGAGAGAGAGAGAGAGAGAGAGAGAATCCAAATCCAATCCAATCCAAAAACTTTTATTGATTAGGTCTTTCTGCCCGTATCAAGTGGGGAAAAGGGGGTTAAAGACAACAGAGAGAGAGAGAGAGAGAGAGAGAGAGAGAGAGAGAGAGAGAGAGAGAGAGAGAGAGAGAGAGAGAGAGAGAGAGAGAGAGAGAGAGAGAGAGATCGTCGAGAATCAATTTCCTATCATAGCTAGCCTATTGCAAACAGTGCATTACTATCGATCCAGTGCTCTTTATTAAATGCTAGCTTCTGCAATTGGGGGCAGTTTCATGAGGGGTGGGAGACTGTCACTACGTGAGGTTGCATAGAAAAAACGTTGCAAAACGGTGTAATACTGTAGCGTGGTAAAGTCTATGCAGAGTCTATTTTGCCGAAAACCATTCGCACTGTTAAAAATCATGCTTTCACGTTGTGCGAGAAGAGCAGCATCGCGAGATTACAAATCTTCCTGGCGAGAGTCAAGATGACAGGGCAAGTCGTTGGTTCTGTGTTCTAGAATTGTTTTCATTCATAGGAAACTTTTTGTTTTTCTGGATGACCTTCACCAACTACATTCTTGCAACTGTTATTTTATATTTTGTTTCTGACTTGTTTTTGTTGTTGTTAATAAATCAGGACAGGGGGCATAAGATATGTCACAATGTTTGCCTACCTTGTGACAGACTCCTAGCTTTTCGACTCCTACGGCGGCAGAGTTTTTAATTAAGAAACTGGCAGGACTGCTTCGAGGGAAGGATTCAAGATAAACGTAAAATCCGTGCCAGTGTCAAGGCTTTTCAACTGCATCCTACGAATGCATGTGTGCGGACGTTTCGTTGGCTGAATGAGAGACTTAGTGCGATTTTTCTCACACCAGAGGGCATGACGCTCGTGTGGGGCTAATCCTCTCTATATTATTAGTTGGGGATAAAGAAAGAGAGAGAGAGAGACAGTGAGTGGTCCTACCATCACTCTCTCTCTCTCTCTCTCTCTCTCTCTCTCTCTCTCTCTCTCTCTCTCTCTCTCTCTCTCTCTCTCACTACGCCCAAGTAAGAAAATCGCGTGATAAGCCCCTAGTGCATTGACTGCCCTCTGGCGTGAAAAATATCGCCATAGGTTGACCATTGGGCCAATCGGTATTAGAGAGAGAATTGTTGAAGTTTTTGTAATTGCAAGCTTAGTCAGTTCGCTCGCGACTGGTCAAGAGAGGAGAGAAGATTGCCTGCTGGAAAAGGTGCACATCATCGCAGACTGCACTTGGACTTCGTTGCCCCGCCCAAGGCTAACGTCTAAGTCTACCACCTTGACTGGTGAACAGGCATCAATTGATGCCTCAATCACGTCTTAACCCCTTGACTGCCAAAGAAAATCAAAGACAAAAATAATTGGGCAAATCATGCCATGAAAAAGACAACTGATAGAGCCAATCTGGCAAAATGGTCTGGGGATATAACTCTCTTGACTGTGCTAGAGCGAAAGCCAGCATATCAGGGTTATTCCTCTTCATCTGATGATATCATCAGTGATGTCATCAGGTCAGTATGTGATACGTTGGTGGCAGTCAAGGGGATAAGTTCAACTTCAAGGCGAAGCGAGATTCGGTTCTTGCTTGATGAGGAGAGGAGACACCAGTCGGAGGATCTTCACGGGACCTTGACGGAGGTTGGACAAGGGGAAGAAAATCAGCTGAAGTGTACTCCTCGACTGCTCTGTTTCTGTCTCTCTCTCCGCGCACGCGCAGCAAAAAAATAGATTAAAAAAAAATAGATTATGCTTTCTCGTCCATCAAGGGAAATGACATAAGCCAAGAGAGTTTATCCCGCAAGGTCACCAGAAGAGTGTATTCGATACAACACAACCCAGTCCCTCTTCTTCCTCTTCTTTGATCGCTCAGACAGTTGCCTGTCACATAAGCGCAGATGCGTCACGCTGCCGTTATGCGCCTAAGTAAGAAATAGCTAGGCCCAGCACACCCGTCTTCGGCTGGGAAAATCTTTGTGTTTCTTGGGAGAAAAAAAAAGGCAGGATAATGGACCAGTAAGACATAAAGATAGTAGATGACAGTAAGCAAAGGGGAAAAGGCAGAGCCAAAAAGAGTGACAGATTAGAGGAAATTACAAGCACAGAATTTCCAGAAGGTAGGGGACGGGGGGGGGGGGGGGGGGGGGGGGGGGGGGGCTATTTGTACGAAAGGCCCCCCTCAGTATCCTCAGGGGGGGGGGGGGGGGGGGGGGGAACCCAGTCCAAAAACCCCGACCACTCTGAACCCAACCTGTTCTTTGCTGATGTAGATGGGGCGGTTGTAGAGGATCCAGGTGACCGTTTCGTGACAGCCGGGGAACGTGGTTGACCCGTCGTACGTCACGTACTGGTCAGTAGGGGGCAGCAACCGGCGCAACCGTAACCGATCCACCAATAATTTGTCCCCTGAAATATATATGATTATACATATCACAATGACCAACGTCGAGAAACAAAACAAAAAAGACTCAACAAATGTAGGCTAAGCTTTTTGGCCAAATGGGCTTTCACCGACTCTCCAGGTTTTTTTTAGTCAAGGGAAATAATATTATAGTGTCGTTAACTAATAATCTTCTTAGAAAGAGCCAGCGAATTTAGGAACACATGAACGAACGAACGACTTCTTTTAAGAGAGAGAGCGAGAGAGAGAGAGAGAGAGAGAGAGAGAGAGAGAGAGAGAGAGAGAGAGAGAGAGAGAGAGAGAGAGAGAGAGAGAGAGAGAGAGAGAGTAGAGAGTGAGAGAGAAAGAGAGAGAGAGAGAGAGAGAGAGAGAGAGAGAGAGAGAGAGAGAGAGAGAGAGAGAGAGAGAGAGAGAACAAGACAGACAGACAGACAGACAGACAGAGGGTGGTTGGTGCATGACAATGTCTTACCTTTATATATCGTTGAATTCATAGCCCTTTGGAATACTCTAAATTCCCTGGTGACCTTATCTGAAATCTACAGGGAAAAACACACACACACACACACCACAAATTATAGGAAGATTATACACAAAGCAACAGTTAAATGGACGGACAAAACTAGCAGACCACTAGCAGACAGTGGACAAAACTAGCAGACCACTAGCAGACAGTGGACAAAACTAGCAGACCACTAGCAGACAGTGGATAAAACTAGGAGACCACTAGCAGACAGTGGATAAAACTAGCAGACCACTAGCAGACAGTGGATAAAACTAGGAGACCACTAGCAGATAGGTAGATAAAACTAGCAGACCACTAGCAGACAGTGGATAAAACTAGCAGACCACTAGCAGACAGTGGATAAAACTAGCAGACCACTAGCAGATAGGTAGATAAAACTAGCAGACCACTAGCAGACAGTGGATAAAACTAGCAGACCACTAGCAGACAGTGGATAAAACTAGGAGACCACTAGCAGATAGGTAGATAAAACTAGCAGACCACTAGCAGACAGTGGATAAAACTAGCAGACCACTAGCAGACAGTGGATAAAACTAGCAGACCACTAGCAGATAGGTAGATAAAACTAGCAGACCACTAGCAGACAGTGAATAAAACTAGCAGACCACTAGCAGACAGTGAATAAAACTAGCAGACCACTAGCAGACAGTGAATAAAACTAGCAGACCACTAGCAGACAGTGGATAAAACTAGCAGACCACTAGCAGACAGTGAATAAAACTAGCAGACCACTAGCAGACAGTGGATAAAACTAGCAGACCACTAGCAGACAGTGGATAAAACTAGCAGACCACTAGCAGACAGTGGATAAAACTAGCAGACCACTAGCAGACAGGTAGATAAAACTAGCAGACCACTAGCAGACAGTGGATAAAACTAGCAGACCACTAGCAGATAGGTAGATAAAACTAGCAGACCACTAGCAGACAGGCAGATAAAACTAGCAGACCACTAGCAGACAGGCAGATAGACAGACAAACAGCAAAAATAAACCAAGAAAGAAGACACATAAACAGATAGGAATGAGCGACTTAGCTGGCTCTTTTGTCCGCCAGGTGGCATAACGCTCGAGTGGGGCTAATCCTCTCTATATTCTTATTTAGGGAATAAGAGAGAGAGAGAGAGAGAGAGAGAGAGAGAGAGAGAGAGAGAGAGAGAGAGAGAGGGAGGAGTCCCACCCTCCCTCTCTCTCTCTCTCTCTCTCTCACTACGCCCAACTAAGAATATAGCGTGATAAGCCCCTAGTGGATTGACTGCCCCCTGGCGGTCAAATTATCGCCATAAGTCGACCATTAAAAGCGAGAGACATGTAGACCCAAACTACTGCATCAAAAATGATGGCAGCTGGCACGAAATGGTTCCCTATTGCCCCGAAGGTGATGCCCGTTATGCCAGTTTCATCAAATTGCAAGCCATATACACAGTCTTCCAGGTAGTGCAACATTTTTGTTTGTGGCTCAAGCCACAAACCTATAACTCACTTTGTCGGTCGGTCGGTCGGTCGGTCGGTCTGTTGGTCCAAAATTGTCGCACTTCAAATCGAGGCTACACTTCTGGCCGCTCTTTAAAATGATAAAATAATAAACATATGTAATACAGACACTACAACAGACACGACGAGTATGCAGTGCTTCTTTTGATGAGTATAAGTAGGATACATAGTTTTAAATGTTTTCCAAAAGATATAAAAAGTTACGAAATGGTGCAGAGATAACATTCTGGTTTACAGATTAAAATTATTGAAAAGCCAGGGGAGGTAACTCATGATTGGAGTGGTAAAAATAGACCGCGTGCCACAAACTATTGCGATTTCGCGCTTGTTTTATAATAAAGAACAAACGCTACTGTCGCATGGATAACCTCATTCTATATTTTTAGCCAAGCGTTCTTGTCTTAGCCTATATATCGATGTTTCTGATTAGTAAAAAAAAAGAAAAAAAAAGAAAAGACATTGGCTTTGTCCAATCGCAGACTTTTTCTGTCAGCTTTGCTGTTTCCAGGTATTAAGGGTGCTTCTTGAAACAATACTTCGGCAAACTCCCGTGTTTTTATTCGTACTTTCGGGTGTGTGTTTTTCTTTCGTAGAACTGGTAGTTTGGCTTATAGACCCACTGACCCACCACGATTAAGTTCCTTGGTTTTTTCTAGGTAGCTGTGACCCACATACACATGTCCCCAACTTAAAAATTGAGGCTGCTCTTTAAAATGATGTTTCGGTTTGAATTTGGGGGCATTTTGTATGGGAGTCAAACCTGGTCAAAACAAGATTTCTTACCAGCTATGAGGGAAAACCCGTGAAACCCGTGATTTTGACACGTGATCTGGTGGGTCTTTAAAGGGCTTAGCAGTCTTTGTGGTTTTTTTTTCCTGTCACACTGGGCGTCAAGTCAGCGGACAGTCCAACGAAGACCAACGTTGTTTTTTTCTCTCCCTTTGCTTGACTACTACTAGTAGTAGTAGTAGTAGTAGTAGTAGTAGTAGTAGTAGTAGTAGTAGAAGGAAGTTTTCCCCTGGTAAGGTTGACACTACTGAGTGTTGTCGCAGACAGAAGCGTCCACACACACTACACTGCCAGAAAGCAGCAGGGCTGTTTTGCCAAGGCAATGGGGCGGGGGACACCAGAGACAGCCCAGACAGCCAGCCAGACAGCCAGCCACTCAGTGAACTGAACTGTCAATCTGGGAAAGAGCCTGTTAACCCATTCGCTGACAGCCATTTTTTAGCAGTGGCATTTTAAGCTATAAAGCCATTTCAAGCCACGTTTGTACAGTGCATGGGGGGGGGGGGGGGGGGGGGGGGGGGGGGGGTTGGCAGTGTTTTTGTGGTATCATTTGTTCATAGCCATTTTTTTTATAACCCTGAATATACTATAAATTTAACTGGGTAGAGAAAAGTTGGTAAAGGTAGGGTTAGGTTTAGGGCTAGGGTTAGGGCTAGGGTTAGTATTCCAAAAAGGTCATTAGCTAAAAATGTTCCTAAAATACAGCTTTATCTATGGTAAGAAAGGCAAAAACGGAAAAATACAATTAACCGAGAAATGTAGGGGTGGGGGGTGGCACATCTTGACCTTTACCGAACTTTTTTTATCTGCAATATTGGGAATTCCTCTGTGACATTAGGCCTATCTTTACCTACTCCCCAAATTCAGAAAATAGGGTCTTCGGATAACAGACCCTGATTTGACGCCTGTTAGTGACGTGGGTGTTAACCCATTGTGGTGCATAAATGCGACAGTGGCGGTGAAAGGGTTAAGGGCCGGCTACACTGCATACGATTCGATCCACTACGATCCGATTTTGATATTTGTGAGTCATGCTTGATGTGAAATTATGCGGTCTACATAAATCTGATGAAATCCTAATGGCTATGCTCACTATATTGTGTAGTGTCCCGTACACGAATCTAATAAAAAATATGGTTTTGTTTTAATCGGACATTTTATATTATATTATATTATATATTATATTTTTTTATATATATTTTATATTATATTATTTTATATTATACGTGAGAGTATTGAACGAAAACAGTCGAGTTACTTTTAGACGGAAGAACTTCACGTGAATCATGACTCACAGACATCGTCACAATCGGATCGCAGTCGCATCGCATCATATGTAGTGTGGCTGGACCTTAAAGACCCACCACGTCACGTGTCAAAATCACGTTTTTTTAAAAAACGTGCTTTCCCTCTTATAGCTGGTAAGAAATCTTAATAAATCTTCCTAGCATAAGAGGGAATGTGACACGTGACGTGGGGGGTCTTTAAGGAAGAGATTCGGGTTTTCCTTTTTTTCCCCCTATCCAGGCAGAATAGTGTTTCGTACAGTTCACACAGATTACTTGACGTATAGGAATATTTTGTTTTTGATGACAGGCCCTCCTTACAGGTCCAACTTTCGGAATGTGCTGGCTGATGCAGTCGGGAGACCAGTGAAAACAGAAAACCGGACTTCACCCATCTGGGCCGTATGGCCTGGGAAGACAGAAGAAGAAGATGTCCAACTTCATCATTTTGAAGATTATGTCATCATTAGGTGGATAAGTGTCTGTGTCTTTTCAGTCTCAAGAAATAGTGTTGATAATGTATTATCGATCTTTTCTTTTATTTATATTTGCTTCCATTTTTTTTTTACAAAAAAAGTTGTCATTATTTGAGAGAGAGAGAGAGAGAGAGAGAGAGAGAGAGAGAGAGAGAGAGAGAGAGAGAGAGAGAGAGAGAGAGAGAGAGAGAGAGAGAGAGAGAGAGAGAGAGAGAGAGAGAGAGAGAGAGAGAGAGAGGAGAGAGAGGTGAGAGAGAGAGAGAGAGAGAGAGAGAGAGAGAGAGAGAGAGAGAGAGAGAGAGAGAGAGAGAGAGAGAGAGAGAGAGAGAGAGAGAGAAAGCGAGAAGCAGTATGCGCGCACGCACTCACACACACATACATACATATACACACACACGCACGAACACACACACACGCGCGCATGGGAAAGTGATAGGGCTATTAGGATCAGCCTAGGATTATTTTCTTAAAGCTGAAAGAAGCAGACATTGAGACTGAGGGTCGTAAACACGAGGATGGGGGTGACTAAAGTGCCAGATTGCCGCGACACGTACCTGAGCAAACACAGTGATGATGGCTAACCCTCTGGGCGACGTCTCCGCTTCTGAGTAATTGGAATAGAGCTCTGTATTGTACGCTAAGATCTGAATCTGAAACGGAACGACACACATACACGCACAGACGCATCATACACGCACAGACGTAGAGACAGACAGATACACAAACACACGCACACATGGTACACATAAATATACACACACACACACACACGTACGCACATACACACATGGTACACATAAATATACACACAAACACACACGTACACGCACACACACACACAAACACACACACACTCGAAGTATTAATGTGCCTGTGTATCTTGTTATCATGTTATATATATGTATTTGTATATATGTATATATGTATTTGAGCGTATAGATGTTTGTTTATGAGAGAGAGAGAGAGAGAGAGAGAGAGAGAGAGAGAGAGAGAGAGAGAGAGAGAGAGAGAGAGAGAGAGAGAGAGATTGAGAGAGAGAGAGTGTGTGTGTGTATACGAGTACTCGGGTGTGTGCGTGCATGAACTTATTAATGTCTTTGTTGTTGTTTGTTTTGGTTTGGTTTGTGTCTGTGTGTGGGTGTGGGTGGTGGTGGTGGTGGGGTGTTTTCATGTTTATTTCCTTCTTTAACTGTTGTGTTATAGATGGCTTGATGTAAAAAAGCAAACCATTATTGCTTATTGAATGTTTCATCTGAAAATAAAAAAATTGACTTTGACTTTGACTTTGACTTTGACACACACACACAAAATTCAAACTTGGATTTCTAAAAGTTGATACAACGCTAATAGAAGTTTTAACTGACCCTAGCAAATATCAAGAATCAACATTTTCTAATGTTAGCGTCGTTACGTTAAATTCTGATCCATCTTTTTCAAAACGAATAGGCTATTTATCCCCCAAGGGCGAGAATGGATAAGGCAAGTACAAATGAATGTAATACTATGAAAGTGGGGAGTGAGTGAGTGGGAGTGGATGTAGGGGGTGTTGGTGTCGCACTAATGGCGACGCGCTCTCTTGGCGACTGTAGTTCAATATTTTTCAGGAAGCCATCCCCCTAAGAAAATCAAATCCATACAATACAGAAAATGACATGGCAATGCAACAAAACACAATACATTACAATCCAAACCAATAATACACAATCCAACCCAACTCGCCTATAATTATGACAGTACGATGGATTACATGCAATACATTACAATACAGCGCAATACCCTGCGCAACTCGCCCTCACTTTAATCCAACTCACGCGCAAGTCATCTTCAACAGTTCCATTATCATCATCAAAGTGTCCCTAAAGAACTTCAACATCAATGTTTCCTCATGGGAAACCCTGGCACAGAACAGACCAGCATGGCGTGGTGCAGTAATTAAGGGAGCCACCAACGTATCGAGACATCGCAGGTAAAGCGTGAGGCACGCAAGATCTGCCAAAACAGTCGCAGCTCTGCAACCCCGTCAGATCCCCCAAACTCTTTCTCCTGTCCTCACTGTCAGAGACCCTTCCTGGCTCGCATTGGCCTCACTAGGTCTGCAACCCCGACAGATCCCCCCAACTCTTTCTCCTGTCCTCACTGTCAGAGACCCTTCCTGGCTCGCATTGGCCTCACTAGCCATATGCAAACCCATCCAGCATCCTAGATTTCCACAAGGACGAACTGTTGAAGCATGGTCATCATTCCTCGGGACGGACGAACGGAAGACGATACAGCCCAGCCCAATGCAACACAGTACAATCCAGTACAAACAATACCGCATGGCACGCAACGCAAAGATACAACACAACACATCACGATACAATGATATACTTACAATTCATCAACAAACAATTCAACCCCAAACCTACCCAACTCAACCCGACCCACAGTACACGGATTCCCCTCATTCTAGCTCCTTTCAGTTTTCTACAGAGAGCTATTTGTTTCAAGTTATTTCTTTTAACAGCGGCAAATATTCTTACCATTGATTGTGGTTAGGGATAGGAAAAGACCTTACAAGTGGCATACCATCATAAAACAACTTAAGCCTAATGGATAAGACACTTTAACCCTTTCACCGCCAGCCATCATTCAGCTAAAACATTCCAGTACATTTACCTGGGTAGAGAACAAAATCCATCTGCAGTATTGGGGATTCTTCTGTGATAGATATAAAATAAGGTCTATCCTTACTTCCCAAGACTAAGACAATAGGGTCTTTGGATAATAGACCCCAATTTGATGACTTTTAATGACATAGGTGTTAAATCACTGTGGTGCTAAAATGCGACTTTGGCGGTGAAAGGGTTAAATTGGCTTATGCTGGTGACGAGTGTCAACAAAAGGCATGAACTGAAAGGAGCTGAGAAAAGCTACTGTGGGCCCTGTCCCAAAACAACCTACCCCAACCTATTGCAACCCAACCCATTCTAAGCTAATGCGACCCAAACCAATCTAGGCGGAGGGTCCTCGTAAGCAACTTTGGTGGAGGGGAATTAATTTAAGGAGAGTTGTCTACCTATTTATATTTTCACTGTCTCATCTCCATGCCTCACTATTTCAATGTTTGACCAACCAACACTAATCTTCTCACCTCTACAGGGAAGCTTTTCTTGGCCACCGTGTGCTCGGAGCCCTCGCTGTCGACTAAGCCGAAGTGGAATTTGATTTGGTCCACCCGGTACTTGTAGGAGAGGGGGCCTCCCGTGATGTTGACACCGTCCCAGTAGCGGGACGACTGGCCAGAATGGCCCACGTAAAAGGTGATGTCGTGCCCGTTGTTCCGAAGGGTGCCCGATATCTGCACGCACACACGCGCACACGCACGCACACACGCACACACGCACGCACACATGCACACGCACACACACACACGCACACACATGCACACACACACACACACACACACACACACCACCCACCCACCCACCCACCCACACACACACACACACACACACGAGCATTATGGTGAATAGGAATGAAAGTTTTTATTTTTTATAATAAACCCCCCCCCCCCCCCCCCCCCCCCCCCCCCCCCCCCCCCCACCCCCCCCAAGAATTTCATAGCCAAATAAAGCAGGGCTCAAAACTCTGAATTGTTACTGCTAATTAATCTGGCATCTATCTGGAACAAAAAAAGAACCGTGAAAAAGATTTTGCTACAGAACAGACCCACAACTGACTCATGTCTATGTATTCGTGTATGTAGGGTCGCATAATTATGTGCATTTAACTAATCAGTTTCGTAAATAATTCGCTTATCATATTGTTTATGCCTGTCTCTCATTTGCGTTTTCTTCTTCTTTTCTTTGTTATGTTGCTCATAGCAGTGTTGCTCTTTTGCCTCTTTCATCTTTCTACCTTGGACATTGTTTACTTTTTGTTTGTTTGTTTTGGTATTGAATACTTATTGCCAATGCGGTGTTTTTTTCTATGGTGAAAGTCAAGTTAATCATTGACTATATGTATTGTGAAGGGGCACGTCATAAGCTAATTTGCTTGTTGTTAGCACTCCCCCCTCCCCCCTTAACCTCATAATGTTCAATTTTCTGCATTGATTTAGTTGAAGTTGTTTAAACCAACAGACCCACAATATAACATGTCATTCCAATGTATATACAATGCTAGTAGGAAAAGCAACGTTTTTACCCACTTGTATTCCAGAGAAGCTGCTTACAATAATTGTCACCGTAACTTGTTAAAAGGGAAGCGTTGGTTCTAATACATACTATGAAGATTATTATTTTTAAAAACCCTCAGAACAACAGAGCAAATTATGTTGTTGAAATTTGAAATTGAAGATATGTATCAGATAAAGGAAGACGCCATGAGATCGTGCACCGTAATATTTTAATTCAATAAACTTGAAACTGAATCGGCACACGCAAATAAAGGTATAATTAGGATAAATTACCAAGCTCTTTGGATGCAAGCAAGAGAAGAGATTGAGAAGAAAACTTCACTTACTGAACTAGCTGCTATGGTTGTGTAGTAGGTGTTCACCAAGCAGAAGAAGATAAAGGAGAAAATAGTGTTTCATGGCAACAGAAGCAACAGATGATTTGACTTGTATTTCTTTTCCTTTTCATGCTACAGTTAGAATAAAATCTATTTGACTTTGAAAAGGTACTGATTCTTGGCTTTAATCTGATCCTCAGAGACTCAAAACCCAATTACTGATATTCAGATCGACTAAACACGCTGAGAAAAAAAATGGTTAAGAAGGTGGAACTAGAAAGGAAGGCTAAACTCGGGTCTAGTTGTATAGGTTTTGGGTCTAAATGGTGTTTGGACAAAGCAACAACCCAACAACAGTGAGGAACAGTAATTATTATCCAAAAATCAAAGCATAAAACCCCCCAATTTACATTCTCCTGAGAAAAGTACAAAACGAAACGGTCTATATTAGTATAACCAGAGTGTAAGGACATAAGAAAGAAGAACAAGAAAAATAAATGTACTTTAACCCTTTCACCGCCAGCCATATTTCAGCCAAATATTTCCATTAAATATACCTGGGTAGAGAACAAAATCCATCTGCAGTATTGGGGATTCTTCTGTGACATATATGACATAAGGTCTATCCTTACTTCCCAAAACGAAGACAATGGGGTCTTTGGATAATAGACCCCCAATGTGATGCCTTTAAGTGACATAGGTGTTAAATCACTGTGGTGCTAAAATGTGACTTTGGCGGTGAAAGGGTTAAACATTTCACATTAGAATTCAACAACATTAAATCATTCTTTGCCATCCTTTGCCCTTTCTCCTTTTCTCATGCAAATACTTTTTCCTCAACGCTTTAAAATGAAAATATGAAAATTAAATCGACCATGATTAATTCAAGAAATATATTCTTTAATTCATTCACGTTCGTTTACCACCTTTCCTTTCACCTTTGGCCTTTTCCTCCCCCTGTGCCATCGAAAATGCCTTTTGTGCAGGCATTCTAGCTGATGTGCGTAGTGCGATGGAGTTCATGCCAGATTCGTTAGCAATTTCTTCCCCTACTCTCTCCCTTTCATTCCATTCTCCTGCTTTTTCTTAACCCTGATGTCAGCTGGAACCAATTCTCTCTTGAGATGGCCGAATCCTCACTACGTTTTTTTCCCCTCCCCTATCTGACAACTGAACCATCCGAGGATTGGCCCGTTCATCTGGATTCTCTGCCCTTGACGCGTTAACTCCGAGAGTTGTCAGCCCCTTGTCACATGACTGTCATGGCGTCTTTCTCCAGCGCGGCCAGTAGAGAGGTTCATTCCACGGACATAAAAACCTCCGTGGTTGTTCTTGCCAGTCAGTGGAGCAAGCAATTGGGAAGTTTTTGTTTCTCTCATAATTTTTTTTTAAAGCGATTGTTAGTCCGTCACCAAGACGGACTATTGCGATGGGCTGGTTTGTATTTTTTTTCTTTTTCTTTTTCTTCTGTCTGTCCCAAGGATATCTCCCGAACCGCTTGACCGAATCGCGTCAAATGTTGTGTGCAGGTGTGCCTCCTTAATAGGAAGAGATCCGCGCAAACCATTTTGCCGTCGTGACCTTGACCATGACGTACGACCTTGAAAACCGAAAATCTATTTTTAGCCATATCTCGGGCACCGATCAACATAGGATGTTGAAACTTGGTATGAAGGTGGTTTGGCTTATGCCCGTTCTGATGATGGCATACCGATCAAGGTCAAGGTCAAGGTCAAAAAGATCGATGGAGCCTGAAAATCGGAGGGTCATTTTTTTCTCCTTCTGTCTGTCCCAAGGATATCTTTCGAACGGGTTGACAGAATCACGTCAAATTGTGTGTGCTGGTGTGTCACCATGAGAGGAAGGCATCCGCGCAAACCATATTGCCGTCGTGACCTTGACCTTGGCGTACGACCTTGAAAACCGAACATCTTTCAGGGGCCATAACTCCCACCCCGTTAGTGTTAGAGTCTTGAAATGTGGCATGAAGGTACTTTGGCTTATGCCCGTTCTGATGGTGGCATACCGATCAAGGTCAACGTCACGGTCCGGGCGATCCGTAGGCCTTGAAAGTGGTAGGGGTCTACACATTGGGTTTTAAGCCATATTTTCCACATTGGTACTTGACAGAAGCGCTTCAGATTATGTGTGATACTGTATACCCTAGAGAAGAAAACATCCGAGCATAAATTATCACCATGCTGACCTTGACCTTGAAGTGTGACCTTGAAAACCGAAATTTCCTTCTTTGCGCTATATGTTTCTTCTTCAAGCTGTATCTCGTGAACTAGAAGACAGAATCCCTTCCAATTTTGTGTCAGGATGTGACACTCTACGGGGTGTCGCAAGTGCGTGGCATTGCTGGTGACGGACATGTCTGCCGCTCGGCGACGCCCTTGTCTATTCTTGCGTTGCTGGTTTATTTTGCAGACGAGGCATTGATTTCGCTGTGTCTGTTTTACATGGATTGTTGATGCAATGACGGATGGGTGCGCATAATATGTATGCCTACACTTGGTGATATGTTTCAACATCTGGATGGTGAATGCCATCACCAATCCTGGAACACTAAACCGCTTGTAAACAAGTAAATAAAAGGAAAAGAAGAAAAACAACATTCGAGATGAAAAGATTGTTTTCCATTTGCAATTTGATGTAGGCCAATGCGATCGAATACATCTATGGTCGATTGGGATTATTTGTGCTATATTATCTGGGCAACAATTTAAGTCTATTAATTTTGGTGATGTCGGATCTTGTGCGGTTCTAAAAGAATGGGTTTTCTTAGCAGTTTGTAATCATCGTTTTTAAGTTTCTACTCAATTTTGTGTTTTTAAAATATAGCAAAGAGTCCTTGTGGAACAAAGTTCTAAGAATAATAACAAAATAGTGAAAAGGAACTGCTCTTGCGGAGGTCTGAACTGTCCGAGTGTTGCATTATGGGGTTTAATTTGCCAACGGTTAATACAGTTCGCTCAAAACTGACAAGGGGACAGCCACTCCACATTTATTTTATGACATGTCTAAAATTAGTAAAAGCTTTATCATGTATCACCGTGGCAGAGCGTGAAGATTTAAAACCCTATTCACACGTAATGTTGAGATAACTACAAAAAAACATTCTTCGATTTTTCTCTCATTTCTTGAGCTAATTTTCTCACTCTGACAGTTTGGCATGTATTCAAGCTGCTCGTCTTCTTCACTCTGCTGACCCTGGGCAGACAGCTGGGCTGTCATGAAACACTGTGGTCGATTGTCCTTGCGCTGACGTTAACAGATTGTCAACATTTTTTGTTGTTCAATGTGCTATGACACCCTTTTGAACTCTGTGTCGCCAATGAAATGTGGAGACATTTTG
>CM065691.1:41196393-41198893 GCA_017654935.2 Phymorhynchus buccinoides
GACATTTTACACCCATTCACACGCATCAGGGCATTCGCAACTTCTTCACCAGCCTGTTCCAACGTGTACCACACACACTTCATATCACATGCACTTGCATACGACAATCGCATAGACCTAACAACTCTCATAAAAAACCCACCCCAACTCTATTGCTCTCGAAGTAATTTATGTGGCCTACATGCCCTATGGAATTCTACGTCGCATAGGCACATATCAAAGGCCTCGCCAAAATGAAACCTTTCGCCAACCATTTTTCAGCCAAAAAATACCATAGAACTTAACTGGGTAGAAAACAAATGATCTGCAATATTGGGAATTCCTCGGTGACATGTATGACATAACATTAGGCCTATCATTACCTCCCAAAATTAAAATAGGGTTTCAGATAACAGGCCCTGACTTGATGCCTTTCTAGTGACATGGGCGTTAAACCACTGCGGTGCAAATTTGCGACATTGGCGGTAAAAGGGTTAAAGAAAGGGAAGGAAAGGGAGTGAAAATAGTAAGTAATATAATTATCTGCAAAGTACCTACCGTCCATGCCTTTCACCCCCCCCCCCCCCCCCCCCCTCGCCTCTCCATTCGTTCTCTTTATCACTGGATCACCACATTGCAGATGATAAGCATCGTGTTTTAATGAAATGGGCGTTACAATGCAAGCGTGTGCATTTGTTAAAGGGGCACCCTGACGGATGAGTTTTTGGTGTGTGCAAGAAACACGTCGAGATCACCAGAAAGACAGCCTTTTTCAGTATCGGAACACACTCACGTTGCTCTGGTTTCCTAGAAATCAAACCGTCAAAACGGCGATTCCTCCTTGGCAGAGTTACCGGAGAGAGAAACAATTTTGGACGGGGTGGGTGGAGGCCATTCGTGTGGTTGAAGCGTTTTCTTCTTTGTAGTGCAGTAGCAAAAATTTGGAGCTATTTCCTTTGTTGTGAGCGAAACTCCTTTCGGTAAACAGTAAATAAAAAGGTTTGTATTGTGGACATTTCGTGATGTGGTCTAAGCGACTCAGGCGGCCATTAGAAAAGAGAAGGCTCTTTCACTGAAAGAATTTGACTTCCAGCACCTCCGCCAAGGAGGAATCGCCGATTTGACGGTTTGATTTCTAGGAAACCAGAGCAAAGTGAGTGTTGCGATCTCTGTAATGGGTGTTTTCCTGGTGATCTCGACGTGTTTCTTGCAACACTCCTCCGACGGAACTGTAAATTGTCCGCCATACACGCTACATTTAGGCCTACATTTAAAAGCGATACGTCTGCAGCCTGTTCTTCGCTTCTCGGCCTTTTGGCTAAGACAGTGATTCAGGAACATACATTTTTGTTTATACCCTGGTTGGTTTGTTCAGCCCGCCGTACATGGCGAAAGCCGATACGCGACGTTAAACTGAACTTCCATCCATCCTGTTTCAATTTTTCCTTTAATGCCAACTTCACGAAACAACAACGACGACGACGACGACAACAACAACGACAACGAGAACAGCCCTACTACTAGATACGGACTCCTGTCAAGAAGATCATGTTGTTTGTGACCCAGTTGTCTTCATGAGAATCAATATTTCCAGGGCTGCCATCCAATTATACTACAGGTGCATAATATCCTGCTGTCACTGTAATGTATGTAATATCATGTCATTATTTATAAAAATGACATTTTATCACAGCTAGTACGGCTTCAAAAACGACGACTCGTCCCTACTCACTCACCCCCCCCCCCCCCCCCCCCCAAACCCATCCCCGTGGAGATATCACTACGTGTGACAGCAGTGGGAACAGAACGAACAGGAAACCAAGTTATGACAAGAACAAAAAAGTTATAATGGAATCATACACACAATAGACGATTTTCGGGGAAAAAATAGGGGAGAGCACTTCGTGAAAATTAAAGTTGTTTACCTCCATTGCTCGGTCAATTGCCATAGCAACAATGCAACAATGGCGTCGAAGCTTGAAACCGCAGGATTCGAGTCAGCGACTTGCAAACATTTTTTATATAGAAAAATTAGGGGTCACCAACTGATAAAACTTGCAAAATGTGACGTACAAAAAATATAAATGACATAAAATTTTAGAATGACGCACGGTGTTCTAAGTGCTGTATGTCTGCTCAAACACACGAGTCGATAGGCTACGAGAGCTGAAGGTAGAGTGACTTCCCCTGTTTGACCGATTGAATTAGGCAAGATCACTCCCACACATCATGAAATTACTCCCCTTAATTATTTCCGAACAATTCCTATTGTGTCTGGTGTCGCACTACCTTCCTCCCTACACTTCGATAGTTTCGGCTATAACACTAGAACGTTTGCTAGAGCATACATTATGCACTGACTCTAGTGCCGCAACCAAGAGGTTAGTTGGCCTTTGGGGACCTTCCCCAACGCCAGCCGTCCTCACATCCCTTTGGCCGAGAGAAATGAAATGAAATGAAACAACCTTTATTTTTACAACGGTAAAAGTATTGGCATGGGGTAGCCAATTTTCATGCTTGC
>CM065691.1:41201393-41203893 GCA_017654935.2 Phymorhynchus buccinoides
CATCGCCTTTTGCATGGTCGGGAAACATTTGCTTCGGTCTTCAATTTAAAGGCCAGTAGAGGAATAAAAGAAGTAAGACATGAAAAAAAAGATTTGTGAATATTAAAAATATGTGACCCGTCACCACAAAATGAGTCGTGATGTCCCTGGGGTCACTTTTGAGTTATTAACAAATCATTGTTCTGCATTGAGAGAGCTTTCCAAGAAACCAAAACATTTGTTAATCGGATAAATTGTTGCAAAGTTATGATGTTTTGAACTCGTATTCTCAAGGAATCGGCGAAATGAGAAAATGCAACCGGAAAGTTTGAAAATGTGCACAAAACAGTCAGATGTTTCTAATAAAAACACGTTGGTTTTTTTAAGACAGAAAGGATCGTTTTTATACTTCAATACTTCTGTGTCAGGCAGAGAAAGACCTATTGTTTAACAATAAGTCAAAATCTGGAAATTGATGATTCAACCCCTTTCCACCTAATAAGTAATATTGCCCCTAGGGTTACACGACACATTTTGTGGCGACGGATCACATAGAGTCAGAATTATTTATGTTGGGAGAATTAAACGAATGTTGAGAAGGGGGGAAAAAAGAACAAATAATTTGCTAAATAAAGGTGATCAAAGAAAAGAAGAAGACAAATAAAAGAAAGAATGAAGAAATAGAGATGTTGAACCGATGATATGATGTGGTATGGTGGTTTATAAACGAGATGAGCTTTGGTTCTATGTTTGTGTGGACATTTGTTAATGAGCCACTGAAGTTATGTTGGTGAGTAGCTATGGCTGTAATTGATGAGCCTCTGGTGAGTGGCATTTTCGCTTGTTGAATTGTTGATATAAAATAATATACCGATGTACAAGTAGTGCAAAGAGGCCTGCCAGCCGTGAGATATAAAACAATATACCGATCTCCAAGTAGTGCCACAGAGGCCTGCCAGCCGTGAGATATAAAACAATATCCAGAGATATCATTTGCATATATTAACCCATAGGCTTAGTGTAAATTCGCGTGTAAGGATACACTGTTGCTATTAGAAACTTGACGTCACAGTTATATATCTCATGGCTTGCAACGCGAGCTTTTCCTACCACACCCAGAATTTGACAAGCTGTGCAGTGTTACCCCTAGGATTCATTCATCGCTGACGACAACATTTAATGCTAGTACACAACGAAGATTCATGGTTTGAATGAATCAACAGTAGCAGATGTCACACGTCTAGCCGTGGATCTAGACCTAGGCTACTCAACTCCATGACCGCGTCGATATTAGCAGACGATTCGAGCTATGCAATTTTGGCACAGGGAGAGTCCATGTTGATAATGTAGACGCAGTACTGTCTCAAAACAGCTCGAATTCATCTTCAGTCCGGAAATAAAAATGAGCCCACTGAACCTGTGCGAAGAGCTACCGCACCTTCGTTAAAAAGAAGAAAAAAAAAGAAGCGTGTTTTCGGGGCCTGTGATCGTTCTTGTCAAAGCTGACTCCCCTCTTTTTCACGGTGTGTTGAAATTGACTCGCTCTCGTTAAGTGTGTACGTTTTATTGTTGGTGTTTAGGCCTACAGGTTACAATAACAGCAATTGTCGTTAGTGTTTCAGTTCGTTGCTTCTGTTTATGTTTATGTTTATGTTTTGCTATGTTTTGTTACCACATCTTATGAAGTACATTTGAGTTAAAATTTTCTATTTTGTTGAACTATATTCTTTGCGCAAGAATGTCTGTTACAGAGTGTGTGCTGCGACCACTGTTGTGAAAAATGGATGCGTTTTCATTTCGCTACAGATCTGAGCCTGTTTCTTTTTCTTGCTTTTCTGTTGATACACATCGGTATATATCCGTTATTATGATTTGGGAGTTAGATATTGCTTTTATCCTATCTCTCGAGCCTTGTTGTTTATCACACTCAGTCTCCGACTTCGTGTGATAAACAGCAAGCCTCTCGAGATAGGATAAAAGCAATATCTAACTCCCAAATCATAATAACTGATAGTATTGGTTGAAGGCAATTGTAATTCAGTTGTATGAGATTTATTGAATGATACACATTGACTAGTTATCAGGCGTTTTGATTAGTCGGTGATATATTATGAAATCTTATGAATAGTTTGCTACGCTATTGTTCATGTAGTGCGTGCGAAAGAGTGAAATTGGGAGAGATGGGAATTTGTCATCAAAGGTCGAGCACGACCGAAAATTCGGAATTGAAGCAACAAACGGCTTGTTGAGTGTTCCTTTGTTTTTATTCTATAATAATAATAATAATTACAATAATAATAATAATAATAATAATAGTAATAATTATATAGCGCACTCCTCCACCCATCGTGGAGCTCTATGTGCTTAACAAAAAATCCCAAACAAAAAGAAAACACCCACAAAATTAATAATGTAGACATTTTGGCCCCGTGAGGCAACACTGTAGTTAATATTGCGTATTGGATGAAAGTCACATCATATTCCATAGGTTATGTATATTAAAAGTAGAGAGAGAGAGAGA
>CM065691.1:41211393-41221393 GCA_017654935.2 Phymorhynchus buccinoides
GCAATGTGTGTTAATGTATGCCAATGTGTATGTTCAATGTGCTTTGATATCACTGCAATGTGTGTTAATGTATGCCAATGTGTATGTTCAATGTGCTTTGATAACACTGCAATGTGTGTTAATGTATGCCAATGTGTATGTTCAATGTGCTTTGATAACACTGCAATGTGTGTTAATGTATGCCAATGTGTATGTTCAATGTGCTTTGATATCACTGCAATGTGTGTTAATGTATGCCAATGTGTATGTTCAATGTGCTTTGATATCACTGCAATGTGTGTTAATGTATCCCAATGTGTATGTTCAATGTGCTTTGATATCACTGCAATGTGTGTTAATGTATGCCAATGTGTATGTTCAATGTGCTTTGATATCACTGCAATGTGTGTTAATGTATCCCAATGTGTATGTTCAATGTGCTTTGATATCACTGCAATGTGTGTTAATGTATGCCAATGTGTATGTTCAATGTGCTTTGATAACACTGCAATGTGTGTTAATGTATCCCAATGTGTATGTTCAATGTGCTTTGATATCACTGCAATGTGTGTTAATGTATCCCAATGTGTATGTTCAATGTGCTTTGATATCACTGCAATGTGTGTTAATGTATGCCAATGTGTATGTTCAATGTGCTTTGATATCACTGCAATGTGTGTTAATGTATCCCAATGTGTATGTTCAATGTGCTTTGATATCACTGCAATGTGTGTTAATGTATCCCAATGTGTATGTTCAATGTGCTTTGATATCACTGCAATGTGTGTTAATGTATGCCAATGTGTATGTTCAATGTGCTTTGATAACACTGCAATGTGTGTTAATGTATCCCAATGTGTATGTTCAATGTGCTTTGATATCACTGCAATGTGTGTTAATGTATGCCAATGTGTATGTTCAATGTGCTTTGATATCACTGCAATGTGTGTTAATGTATCCCAATGTGTATGTTCAATGTGCTTTGATATCACTGCAATGTGTGTTAATGTATGCCAATGTGTATGTTCAATGTGCTTTGATAACACTGCAATGTGTGTTAATGTATCCCAATGTGTATGTTCAATGTGCTTTGATATCACTGCAATGTGTGTTAATGTATGCCAATGTGTATGTTCAATGTGCTTTGATATCACTGCAATGTGTGTTAATGTATCCCAATGTGTATGTTCAATGTGCTTTGATATCACTGCAATGTGTGTTAATGTATGCCAATGTGTATGTTCAATGTGCTTTGATAACACTGTAATGTGTGTTAATGTATCCCAATGTGTATGTTCAATGTGCTTTGGTAACACTGCAATGTGTGTTAATGTATCCCAATGTGTATGTTCAATGTGCTTTGATATCACTGCAATGTGTGGTATCCCAATGTGCATGTTCCACGACTGAGTTTAATCTTCCATGTGATTCATTACTCATTCAATGTATTTACTCTATTGTGTGCTTAATGTCAGTATTATATATATGATCTATGTTCTGTGGCCCCTGAACGCAATTTCTCTTTTTAGAGACAATAAAGATATTTTGAATCGAAAAAAAAAGATGACTACAACGGGCGCAATTGAGCATAGGGGTAATTAAGATAGGCGCACTTGAGATGCACCGATGGAGAACAAACCATCCGATTGCAATTTAAGAAGCATAAGCTAGCTTCTTGAAAGAAACTTTTTTTTCTTAGCATTTTTGAAGCGAGCACTGGCCCACACTGGAATTTCAGCCCCATTGTTATCTTTTCTGCTAGAACATTACTTGTAAGTCGTTAATTCGACTCTATATCCACACTTAGTTTTATTTGAGTTGTATGATAGATTTTGCGAATGAAACGAGTAGGAAGCAGATTAGGCCCTGTAGTCATGAGTACATGTTAGACAGTCAACTCGGGTAGTAGTATGTAAGTTAGGCTAAAAGGCCAATCGTTGTGGGAGCATAGTCTAAGTTACGTACACTAGCGACCAAAAGTTAACGCCCAGAAAGACAATCATCTCCGAAAACTCACGAACTAAAAAAAATTCAGTTTTGTTATGAGCTGGGTGCGTTTTATTGAGTTTTCGGAGATGATTGTCTTTCTGGGCCTTAACTTTTGGTCGCTAATTGATTCTGAGTGTGACTTTTCAAGAGGAGGGGGAAGTTGTTGAAAGGGGCATTTTGTTGACTGAACTCGTTCTGATTAATGATTTTTTGGAATTAACTTAATGTTAAAAGAATACATTCAGTTTTGTTATGAGCTGGGTGCGTTTTATTGAGTTCGTGAGTTTTCGGAGATGATTGTCTTTCTGGGCCTTAACTTTTGTTCGCTAGTGTACTACTACCCGTTTTAACTAAAACGCCCTGTAGTCATCAGTGCGTCTTAGACATTCAAATCGAAGGTTAGTATGTAAATTAGGCTACACAGCCAATAACTTCGGGAGTTTAGTCTAATTTACATACCAATCCCCGTTTTGAATGTCTAATTCGCGCTCACGACTGCAGGGCCAGGTGGCTATATAACTTTCCAGCCTCAGTTCTAAGGAACAAACGTAGGATGGATTCTGGTGGGACGTGCATAGAAATGTGGAAGGCAAGAAAACCTAACAGAAAACCCCCAACAACAGCGATAGTCTGTTTTATTTTTTATCCTGCATCACTTTGCACTTGTCACCTTCTTTAACCCTTTCACCGCCAGCCATTTTTTTAATCCAAAAATCTCCATTAAATTTACTTGGGTAGAGATCAAATCCATCTGCAGTATTGGGGATTATTCTGTGACATATAAATAATAGGGTCTATCCTTACTTCCCCAAACTAAGACAATAGGGTCTTTGGATAATAGACCCCAATTTGATGCCGTTTAGTGACATAGGTGTTAAATCACTGTGGTGCTAAAATGCGACTTTGGCGGTGAAAGGGTTAAATCTGGCGTAGAGGGCTGGAACTGTGCACACAAAGAGGAGATATGTTCTTCCTAGGAATGCAAACGTTTCTTCTTCTTCTCTTCTGCTTCTTCTTCGATCGCTCAGACAGTTTTCTGTCAATTATGAGCGCAGATGCAGTAAGAAACAGTTAGGCCCAGCAAGTCCGACTTCGGCTGGGGGAAGTGTTTTTGAAAGTGTTTCGTGGAAGAAAATAAAGGCAGGAGAATGGACTGGTAAGGCAGAAAGATAGTAGATGACAGTAAGCAAATGGAAAGAGCAGAGTCAAAGACAGTGACAGATTAGAGGAAGTTACAAGCACAGAACTTCCAGAAGGTGGGGAAACTATTTATACAAAAGACCCCACGGTATCCCCCCCACGGGGGGATGCAAACGTTTGAAGTCCGTGAACTCCTTTGTTCATGTTTTATGGACCCCACAGGACGACATTTACTGATCAACCCACGTGTTAAAAGTGTACATGTTACGAGGGAATTCGACGATTGGTGATGTAAGGATGCAGTGGAGACAATTTTTAGGGCTACACTCGATCGATAGCATGTCATGGGTCAGGTCATAACTTTCAGGTGAAGGGAAAAATAGGTGGGTTGTAGGAATAGACGCCGAAGGAGACAGCCAGGGACGGTATTCATGTCGAGATAGCATGAGACTTAGCATGATGCTAACTTAGAAGCTCTTCCAATGTCCTATAGGATTTAATAGGACTTTTGGAAGAGCTTCTAAGTTAGCATCATGCTAAGTCTCCTGCTATCTCGACATGAATACCGTCCCAGGACCTTTTTTTATTTTATATTTTACATTGTACCTGTAGCAAAGACCCCGTTTATGGAGATTGTCACAGAGTGGAGAGTGGCACAGAGGTATCGCGTTCGCTTCGTGTCAAGTAAACCCGAGTTCGAACCTGGGTACAGGGGATTTTTTCCTCTCATTCTGCACTAGGCCTTAACGGTATGAACGTGGAGTCTTTCGGATGAGACGATAAACCGAGGTCCCGTGTGCCCATGCACTTAGCATACGTTAAACCCAGTGGCAACGAAAAAGTTGTCATTTGGTCAAAATGTACCCCCCCCCCCCCCCCCTCATCAGTGACAAAAATCGCATGCCAAAAAAAAAAGAAGATAAAAAGGGTGGCGCGCCTCTGGCTGCGACGCACTCTCCACGTGGGAGCAACCCGAATTTCACAGAGACTCCTCTGTGACTATAAAGTACCTAATACCTTCCTAATCAGAAATAATGCTTTGGATACTATATTATTATCATCCTACGGAATCATATGTTATTTTCAAATATGCTTTTGTTTGTTACTTCAAAACTCTTAACAAATTAAGATCACACAGAAGTAGACGACAAAAACAACACAATTTAAAATAAACTCTTTAATCTTAGAAAACTACTTTAAAAGTCATTGAAAGACACACTTTATTCATCGATCTTTTTAGGAATCCACACATTATAATTTCGGTTGTTGAAACGTATATTGTTGGTTGTCTTAACAACCATTTTACATTCCACCATTGTAAAAACGAACACTTGAAAACTGCAACCATTTGCATTCCTCGCGAATTTCTTTGTTGCTTTCCTTCTCGACAGATTTTGTATATTTTTTGTTGCTATCAATGTATAGTAGCAGGTCGGCAAACTGAAACACATATCTTTATACTGTAAAACAAAGTGAAATCCATACCACAGAAGACGGCCTCTTGACCGATCTGTTCCAAAGCTTAGTACTGAACTGTATCGTAATTCTTTGGTACCTTCCACTACCATCCTCATTACCCGATTCGATTAAAAACAGCACCTCTTTAAGTCAAGTAACGCGATATTTATGTGCTAACGATGCTATTGTACCAAATTTCTATTATTTTGGAAACCGAAGAGAACAAATCATACACTGTAGGCTGCGCTTAGGAATAAGTGATCTGAACAATGATCTACATAACCGTCATCTAGTCAACAGTCCGCTCTGTCGTTGTGGTGTTGCCCATGAAAATGCTGAACACTATTTACTCTCTTGTACGTTGTTTCAAATCGCTCGTTTAAATACAATTCTAATTTTACCTAATGACTACACCCAACCAGAAATTCTTTTGCATGGAAATTTAAATTTACCAAACAAAATAAATATTGCTATTTTTGAAACAGTCCACAGATTTATTCTTGAGTCTAAAAGATTTCAGTAATAATTTCCTTGTTTTCTGTGTATTATGATTACTAAGTTAAAACTCTGTAGTGGTAGTCTACTTGGTGACATTATTACATGTGGGTATGTATAATGTATCAGTGCACGAACTTCTTTCTGTTGATAGATGCTTCATGACCCTTACAATTAGTATTTGATTCACTTCACAGCTTTGTATTCCCCATCATCTTCATATTTTTTTAAAGTTTTTTTAAAATATTCTGAATGTTATCTGTTTTAGTTTCGTGTATATGTTTAATTCTTTTTTTCTGTGCTTTAAGTATATCACAAAGTTTTGATTTATCATTTTTCCGAATGTTGGTTTCACGAAGGATTCAAAATGTATATCCTTATTTTCTCTAATTGTTTTAAACATCCTTTTGTGCTTACCATCCGCCATGCTAAAATGTATATGAAGTAAAGTGGCACAGTATAAGCTTTAAGCTTGTTGTTGCCGTTATGTTTGTTTAATATTTGTTTAATGGGCATTTGAAAAATCAAAAATCATTTAAACCAAAACAAAGTGATAGATAAGAAGTTCATTTATGTACACTGAGAACATTAATTAAAAAGCTTGTGTGTCTCTCGACATTTAAATATTTTCATATGTCCTTGAAAGAACTTTGGACACAAAAAAACACAATTAAAAAATCGCTTTAGTATTGCAAGGAAAATACTTTGTATTTATAATAATAACAATAAGAACAAATAAAAACTATTCTTGCAACAAAACTTGCGCCTTCTTTATCAAAGTAAGTAAAAGGAAATGCCACATAATATTGCAGGGTATACTGAATTACCCGTCTTAACGACAAAAGAAAACTAAATCTCGTCTGGTGACATTTTACAGTCGATCCCAAACGCTAATTTTCAATTATTTTGTGTCTCGTTTGTTTCAAGAAAATATAATCAGAAAATCCTATTTTGACGCGAAATTACGGATTTCACGTTATCCGTTCCCGAAATATACTGGGCTTGTTTCTGATTAAATAATGGGTTTTTTGAGTTCGGGTAAAAACGCACTAAGATTATTATTTCTTTTAGCTTCTAATGAAACAAACAGGCACATTTTCTGCTGTTCCTAAAACGCATTACGCTAAAATGAAATACAATGGTTAGTCTATGTCTATACGATTGGAACAAAATACAGAAAGTATATGATCACAGACCTGCCTGCCTCATAAACTGTAAATGAGTAGTTTTTAAAGCACATTTGTGTAGTTTGGGGTAAGCACACAGAGAGAGAGAGAGAGAGAGGAGAGAGAGAGAAGAGAGAGAGAGAGAGAGAGAGAAAGAGGGACAGAGACAGACAGACAGAAGGTGGAGATGCAAAGTGTCAAGGCAAAACAAGCCTAATCAAGCTATCCACAATATTAAAGACAAGATGAAAAAACCCAACGATAACGAATTTGACAGAACTCATGCTTAATTAATGACAAATAATTAAAGAAAAAAACACCCGCATAAAGAATTCTGTGTCCAATTGACAGTTCAGATAAAAAAAACTTACATTTATTTAAAAACCCAATGGTTACATTTTTAAGTAAAGCAGTTCCCACAAATAGACTACAAATAATGACAAAAACAAGGCCTTCGTAATTTGCATCTAACTAAAACCCATAACAACGATACTTGACACCCGTTTCGTCCTCCAGTGCATACAACTTACACTTGGTCATCGGTACTGAAGACACAAACGGTCGCTCCCTATATGTTGGCTATCATGTAGTTCAGCCACGGCGGGCAATTCGAGAGAGTCATCGCAGTTTTCTCTATGGTATTAAATGTAATGTTAACGTCCCAAAAGGAACACGGGGCACGAAATTAACCCCAAAACTAACTCCGAAAATGAAAACAATCCCAATTCTAGCAATGTCCTCAGGTGGGAAAAAAAGCATCCAGATTTTGTTTTGGGTAATGTTCCAACAACCGCAGTTCCAATCGCTTTATATTACCCCAATAGTCCCCCCCCCCCCCCCCCCCCCATTCCCTTGTCCACTTTGAAGACAGCAGGGAAACAAGCGCGAAATCGCAATAGTTTGTGGCACGCGGTCTATTTTTACCACTCCAATCATGAGTCACCTCCCCTGGCTTTTCAATAATTTTAATCTGTAAACCAGAATGTTATCTCTGCACCATTTCGAAACTTTTTATATCTTTTGGAAAACATTTAAAACTATGTATCCTACTTATACTCATCAAAAGAAGCACCGCATACTCGTCGTGTCTGTTGTAGTGTCTGTATTACGTATGCTTATTATTTTGTACGCTTTTAAAATACATCAGTTTAAAGAGCGGCCTCAATTTGAAGTGTAGCCTCGATTTGAAGTGCGACAATTTTGTCAAAATGTGCGACAATTTTGGACCGACCGACCGACAGACAGACAGACAGACCGATCGACCGACCGACAAAGTGAGTTATAGGTTTGTGGCTTGAGCCACAAACAAAAAAGAAGAAACGGGACTGCGTCGAGACTTTAGCACTTGCAAATCTACGAGTAGAACAGTCTGCAAAAGTTTTCCTTTTACCCTTCTTTCCATAATTGAGTCTGGAATTATAAATTTTCCCTTCATTCTCACAACCACCCACCCACCCACTCACCCCCTACCCAAGCCAAACGTGTCCATAAAGGGGTGAAACGCGTCACACCCGTCGTGGCCAACTAAAGTTTATTGAATGCGTTTCAGAGGAGAAAGAGGGAGGAGATACGGTTTTAAGGGAGCGTCCTTATTCACCTAGTCCTGTTTCACCTACGCTTTGTTATGATAATGAGCAAGATGGCCGCCCCATGACCCATCCCGTTTCACCTACTCAGCTATTCCTTTCCTTTCTATTGGCCATTGCAACTAGGGTTATTAACGCCCTTGACGGCAAGAGTTAATCCCTTGTTGGTCAGTATCCAAAAGGGCATTCACTCTTGCAAAAAGACAGCCATTCAGTGGCCTCAATTAGGGTTATTGGCGAGAGTTATTCCCTTGTTTGGTCAGTACTCAAGCATCTTCTCCCACCCACCAAGGGCATTCACTCTTGCAAAAGGTGGTTGTTGCAGTGGCCAATAGAAGAAGCAATCTGTCCACTTTTACCTACGACCTGAACATAATAACGCTGTTTGTCTTTTCTGAAGTGATAGCATGGGCATCAATCACTCTGTTTCGATGTTTGAGTGTTTAATCATGTGTGTGCACTATTTCATATTTCTGTGCATCAGGTGGGTATGAAATAAAACAAGTGCAACGCCGAGCGGCTGCAAAGTCCCCTCGCAGCATCGCCGAGCTACTCCGAAATCGGAATGTGTCGGCTGTACACATACATAAAAACGCATCAAAACAGCACGTAACTACATAAAAAGGCATCAAAACAGCACGTAACTGAATAGTTTTTTTTATATAAAGCCTTGGGGTTCGGACCCGTGATTTGAGCGCGCGCGATCATGCGCACACGCGCGCACAGAAAAATTCATGACAACTGTGTTATAGACCATTCATCAAGAAATGTTGTGAAAAAAACTGCATTAAAATACATGCAAAACTTCGCGAGATATTAGCGATTATGTGTTTCGGGGTTTGAACCCCGTAACTGGCGCGACCTTGACCTTAATGTAAAACTAAATACATCAGTGGATAGCTTGCATCTTGGCAAACTAGTATACCAAATTTGATGATGATAGACTGAATAGGTTTTTTTAGAAAAAACGGATGAATAGCCGGCCGGCCGGCCGGCCGGACACCGGACGGACGGACCAGACAAATCGGCTCGGGGACAAATTATTGTTTCGCCTTGCATTGCGATTTCGTTGACTTCATTATTGATTTCTGATTTACTTTGGATAATTATACATTGTATTTATCTGTTTTACCTATTAGAGTGAGAGTCAGACTGTACTCATACTTGAGACTCATACCTATTTAATGTGACGTTAGCCTTATATTGGTCGTTTAAAAAATGTAATAGGATTTTATCAGTTTATTCATTTTGTTTAAATTGTTTCATCAATTAAGCGCTGAGCTTGCTTTTAGCATGATTTAATCGCGCGCGCACGCGCGCGCGCGCGCACACACACACACACACACACAAACACATATGTGCGCGCGTAGGCAGATAGACATACACAGACACAGACACACAAGAATACTAAAATAACCCGAGCAAGTTGTTGCTACCGTAGGTAAAACAGGCCCTCACAGATACTGTAGGTGAAACAGGAATAGGTGAAAGTGGAATAGGTATAGGTGAGACAGGAAGAGGTGAATAAGGACCTCCCCGCATATACACCCCGTTCTGTTTTCTCCCCCAATGCAGACGTTCCCAGGACACACTTTTATTGGTATTGGTATTACATTTATATTCGGGTTGCTCCCACCTGGAGAGCGCGTCGCAACTACTGCTGCGCCCCCCCCCCCTTTTTTTTTTTCTTCTCCAAACGGTTTTTGTTTGACTAATGGGGAAAGGGGTGGGGTGTACATTTTGTCCAAATGACAACTTTTTTGTTGCCACTGGATTCTTTAATGCGCGCGAGCGAAGTGCACTTTTAATCCAGCAATGCACGCGTGTACACATACCATTTTGCTCTGCAGTGGCCCCGTATGAGTTGTGTCAAAGTCAAAGTCAAAGTAAGTTTATTTCCAAAAACCCCCAGGGGGTACATGAAATTGTTACATGATACAACTACTTCCAAATGAAACATTACACACATAACCAGCAGAGAGAAACATAGCGGTATATAGTGCCTCACAAACCAACCTTACCCAATACACATACACACACATACAAAGCTATACATCAAATTTAAACATAAAAAAGGCAGAGAACTAATTATCCCAATCACTAGTGATGGAATGTAGCTACAAAAAAACAAAACAACACTGCATGGACACAATATTTGTGTTTTAAAATACCATTTAAGCTTACCTA
>CM065691.1:41238893-41263893 GCA_017654935.2 Phymorhynchus buccinoides
ACGTAGTTAGGGCTGTTAGTCATCGGGACGGACCATGCTGGACACAAGTGCCAAACTGTTTCCAGCAAGTTCCAAAACCATCACATTTTGGGATTCTAATTATGATTTATAGTCCCCCGCTAACAAAGACAGCGAAAAATGTCATTCAGGGCCTGTATTCACGTTGAGATAGCATGAGACTTAGCATGATGCTAACTTAGAAGCTCTTCCAAAAGTCCTATTAAATCCTATAGGACATTGGAAGAGCTTCTAAGTTAGCATCATGCTAAGTCTCATGCTATCTCAACGTGAATACAGGCCCAGGAGAAATCCTAATGAGCGATAAACGAGGACATCGAAATGATTAACGGCAACACTGACATCAAAAGGGTAACGCTGAAATTTAAATGATAACACTGAAGTTAAAAGGATAACGCTGAAATTTAAACGATAACACCGAAATTGATGATTGCACTGAAACTGACCAAGACAAAAAACAACAACTAGCAAATAGCAAAATGTGCGCCTGTAGCTGTGGAAGGAGACCGAATTTCACAGAGTCGAGAGACTCACTCGTCTCTGTGATAATATATGGCTAGGACACTATTGTCATTCACTTGCTGGACAATGCATTGAATGTTAAAATAGCATATGTGTGGCGCAAACGGGTGTATTTCTTTGTGGTAGAGAGAGAGAGAGAGAGAGAGAGAGAGAGAGAGAGAGAGAGAGAGAGAGAGAGAGAGAGAGAGAGAGAGAGAGAGAGAGAGAGAGAGAATGAGAGAGAGCGAGAGCAAGTGTGCGCAGTTGTTAGAGAAAGAGAGACAGACAGACAAGCAAACAGACACAGATATAGATACAGAAACAAAATACTTGGGAAAAAAATGGACGACATGATGTGATCATATATTGTGTTAGAGAAAGAGAGAGAGAGAGAGAGAGAGAGAGAGAGAGAGAGAGAGAGAGAGAGAGAGAGAGAGAGAGAGAGAGAGAGAGAGAGAGAGAGAGAGAGAGAGAGAGAGAGAGAGAGAGAGATGAGAGAGAGAGAGTGCAAATGTGCGCAGTGTTAGAGAAAGAGAGACAGACAGACAAGCAAACAGACACAGATATAGATACAGAAAAAAAGATACTTGGAACAAAATGGACGACATGATGTGATCAGATATTTTGTTAGAGAAAGAGAGAGAGAGAGAGAGAGAGAGAGAGAGAGAGAGAGAGAGAGAGAGAGAGAGAGAGAGAGGAGAGAGAGTGCAAGTGTGCGCAGTTGTTAGAGAAAGAGAGACAGACAGACAAGCAAACAGACACAGATACAGAAAAAAAGATACTTGGAACAAAATGGACGACATGATGTGATCAGATATTTTGTTAGAGAAAGAGAGAGAGAGAGAGAGAGAGAGAGAGAGAGAGAGAGAGAGAGAGAGAGAGAGAGAATGAGAGAGAGCGAGAGTGCGCAGTTGTTAGAGAAAGAGAGACAGACAGACAAGCAAACAGACACAGATATAGATACAGAAAAAAAGATACTTGGAACAAAATGGACGACATGATGTGATCAGATATTGTGTTAGAGAAAGAGAGAGAGAGAGAGAGAGAGAGAGAGAGAGAGAGAGAGAGAGAGAGAGAGAGAGAGAGAGAGAGAGAGAGAGAGAGAGAGAGAGAGAGCGAGAGCAAATGTGCGCAGCTGTTAGAGAAAGAGAGACAGACAGACAAGCAAACAGACACAGATATAGATACAGAAAAAAAGATACTTGGAACAAAATGGACGACATGATGTGATCAGATATTTTGTTACAGAAAGAGAGAGAGAGAGAGAGAGAGAGAGAGAGAGAGAGAGAGAGAGAGAGAGAGAGAGAGAGAGAGAGAGAGAGAGACAGAAAGAGAGAGAGAGACAGAGAGAGAGAGAGAGAGAGAGAGAGAGAGAGAGAGAGAGAGAGAGAGAGAGAGAGAGAGAGAGAGAGAGAGAGAGAGAAGCAAACAGACAGACAAACATATACAGAGATAGACAGAAAAAAAAGATACTTGGAAAAAACTGGACGACATGATGTGATCAGATATTAAACAAAGATTAAAAAAAAGATACTTAGAAAAAAATAGACGACATTATGTGATCAGAGATTAACTTCTTCAAACGAGAGAGCCACTGTTGATAACTAAAAATGGCCTCAACGAGAAAACCACAGCTCAACATTATACACCTCAATACCTCTCTACGAAATAAACGGAAGCAAGCGAAGTCAAGGGAGGGCAGACAGACAACATCGCGAGGAGAAGGTACTATATTTATTTTCGGGTGAAAGCCAGAAGGCACTATCCTTCTTCTCGGGTGAAAGCCAGAAGGTACTATATCCTTCTTCTCCGGTGAAAGCCAGAAGGTACTATATCATTCTTCTCGGGTGAAAGCCAGAAGGTACTATATCATTCTTCTCCGGTGAAAGCCAGAAGGTACTATCATTCTTCTCGGGTGAAAGCCAGAAGGTACTATATCATTCTTCTCCGGTGAAAGCCACAATGTACTATCCTTCTTCTCGGGTGAAAGCCAGAAGGTACTATTACTATCATTCTTCTCCGGCGAAAGGCAAAATGTACTATCATTCTTCTCGGGTGAAAGCCAGAAGGTACTATGTCATTCTTCTGGGGTGAAAGCCACAAGATACTAACAGCCTTATGTATCCATTCTGTGAAAGTGCCCTCTGCTTTCTCACCCGAGAATATTGATAGTGGGCTGGCTTCTGACACCAATTACAACGCTCTGCTGCGGAGTGGACAGGAGAGAGGCTTTGGACCCACTCAGCGCCTGACCCCCGTCATGATCAGAATTAGCGGGGCTGCCTTAGAACGACTTCGCAAAGCCACTATTGTGATAAAAGGATCGGCAGTATTTTTAATATTTTTTTTAATCGAAGTGCTTTTTTTTTTCGCGTTTACTTCCATGAACAAAATCTAACGCTTGTAAGAAGAGCAGACTGCCGTACGTTGATAGAAAGAAACGTGAAGCAATTTTGTCGTCTAATATAATATCGAAATCTTAAACAAAACAAAAAAGTGTTCATATATATAGGTATGCATTGTACATAAACTGTATGTCCGAAACAGACTAAACAAGGGCGTCGCTGAGCGGCAGACATGTCCGTCACCAGCAATGCCACGCACTGGCGACACCCCGTAGAGTGTCACATCCTGACACAAAATTGGAAGGGATTCTGTCTTCTAGTTCACGAGATACAGCTTGAAGAAGAAACATATAGCGCAAAGAAGGAAATTTCGGTTTTCAAGGTCACACTTCAAGGTCAAGGTCAGCATGGTGATAATTTATGCTCGGATGTTTTCTTCTCTAGGGTATACAGTACCACACACAATCTGAAGCGCTTCTGTCAAGTACAAATGTGGAAAATATGGCTTAAAACCCAATGTGTAGACCCCTACCACTTTCAAGGCCTACTGATCGCCCGGACCGTGACCTTGACCTTGATCGGTATGCCACCATCAGAACGGGCATAAGCCAAAGTACCTTCATGCCAAATGTGAAGACTCTAACACTAACGGTGTGGGAGTTATGGCCTCTGAAAGATGTTCGGTTTTCAAGGTCATACGCCAAGGTCAAGGTCACGACGGCAAAATGGTTTGCGCGGATGCCTTCCTCTCATGGTGACACACCAGCACACACAATTTGACGTGATTCGGTCAACCCGTTCGAAAGATATCCTTGGGACAGACAGAAGGAGAAAAAATGACCCTCCGATTTTCAGGCTCCAGCGATCTTTTTTTTGACCTTGACCTTGATCGGTATGCCATCATCAGAACGGGCATAAGCCAAACCACCTTCATACCAAGTTTCAACATCCTATGTTGATCGGTGCCCGAGATATGGCTAAAAATAGATTTTCGGTTTTCAAGGTCGTACGTCAAGGTCAAGGTCACGACGGCAACATGGTTTGCGTGGATCTCTTCCTATGAAGGTGGCACACCTTCACACAAAAGTTGACGCGATTCGGTCAACCGGTTCGGGAGATATCCTTGGGACAGACAGAAAGAAAAACAAAACAACAAACAAACAAACAAGGGCGTCGCTGAGCGGCAGACATGTCCGTCACCAGCAATGCCACGCACTTGCGACACCCCGTCATCAGTGTCACATCCTGACACAAAATTGGAAGGGATTCTGTCTTCTAGTTCACGAGATACAGCTTGAAGAAGAAATACATAGCGCAAAGAAGGAAATTTCGGTTTTCAAGGTCACACTTCAAGGTCAAGGTCAGCATGGTGATAATTTATGCTCGGATGTTTTCTTCTCTAGGGTATACAGTACCACACACAATCTGAAGCGCTTCTGTCAAGTACAAATGTGGAAAATATTGGCTTAAAAAACCCAATGTGTAGACCCCTACCACTTTCAAGGCCTACCAATTGCCCGACAAACGTGACCTTGACCTTGATCGGTATGCCACCATCAGAACGGGCATAAGCCAAAGTACCTTCATGCCAAATGTGAAGACTCTAACACTAACGGTGTGGGAGTTATGGCCCCTGAAAGATTTTCGGTTTTCAAGGTCGTACGCCAAGGTCAAGGTCACGACGGCAAAATTTTTGCGCGGATGCCTTCTTCTCTAGGTGACACACCAGCACACACAATTTGACGTGATTCTGTCAACCCGTTCGAAAGATATCCTTGGGACAGACAGAAGGAGAAAAAATGACCCTCCGATTTTCAGGCTCCAGCGATCTTTTTGACCTTGACCTTGACCTTGATCGGTATGCCATCATCAGAACGGGCATAAGCCAAACCACCTTCATACCAAGTTTCAACATCCTATGTTGATCGGTGCCCGAGTTATGGCTAAAAAAAGATTTTCGGTTTTCAAGGTCGTACGCCAAGGTCAAGGTCACGACGGCAAAATGGTTTGCGCGGATCTCTTCTTCTCAAGGTGGCACACCTTCACACAACATTTGACGTGATTCGGTCAACCGGTTCGAAAGATATCCTTGGGACAGACAGAAAAGAAAAAATGACCCTCCAATTTTCAAGGCGTCGCTGAGCGGCAGACATGTCCGTCACCAGCAATGCCACGCACTTGCGACACCCCGTAGAGTGTCACATCCTGACACAAAATTCAAGGGATTCTGTCTTCTAGTTCACGAGATACAGCTTGAAGAAGAAATATAGCGCAAAGAAGGAAATTTCGGTTTTCAAGGTCACACTTCAAGGTCAAGGTCAGCACGGCAATTTATGCTCGGATGTTTTCTTCTCTAGGGTATACAGTATACACACAATCTGAAGCGCTTCTGTCAAGCACAAATGTGGAAAATATTTAAAACCCAGTGGTAGACCCCTACCACTTTCAAGGCCTACCGATCTCCCGGACCGTGACGTTTGACCTTCTCTCGGTCAACCCGTTCGAAAGACCTTCACTTGGGAAGAGACAGAAGGTAGAAATGGCCCCTGGAAAATATGACCCTCCGTTTTCACACTTTCAAGGCCTACGCGATCTCTTTGATGACCGTGACCTTGACCTTGATCGGTATGCCATCATCAGAACGGGCATAAGCCAAACCACCTTCATGCCAAATTTCAAGATCCTAACACAAACGGTGTCCCGAGATATGGCCTAAAAATAGATTTTCGGTTTTCAAGGTCGTACGGATTCAAGGTCAAGGTCACGACGGCAAAATGGTTTGCGCGGATGCCTTCGGTTCTCATGGTGACACACCAGCACACACAATTAGACGTGGTTCGGTCAACCCGTTCGAAAGATATACTTGGGACAGACAGAAGGAGAAAAAATGACCCTCCGATTTTCAGGCTCCAGCGATCTTTTTGACCTTGACCTTGATCGGTATGCCATCATCAGAACGGGCATAAGCCAAACCACCTTCATACCAAGTTTCAACATCCTATGTTGATCGGTGCCCGAGATATGGCTAAAAATAGATTCTCGGTTTTCAAGGTCGTACGTCAAGGTCAAGGTCACGACGGCAAAATGGTTTGCGCGGATCTCTTCTGATGAAGGTGGCACACCTTCACACAGAATTTGACGCGATTCGGTCAATCGGTTCGGGAGATATCCTTGGGACAGACAGAAAACCCCCACAAAAACAACCAAAAAAACACCAACAACAAACAAACAAACAAGGGCGTCGCTGAGCGGCAGACATGTCCGTCACCAGCAATGCCACGCACTTGCGACACCCCGTAGAGTGTCACATCCTGACACAAAATTGGAAGGGATTCTGTCTTCTAGTTCACGAGATACAGCTTGAAGAAGAAACATATAGCGCAAAGAAGGAAATTTCGGTTTTCAAGGTCACACTTCAAGGTCAAGGTCAGCATGGTGATAATTTATGCTCGGATGTTTTCTTCTCTAGGGTATACAGTATCACACACAATCTGAAGCGCTTCTGTCAAGTACCAATGTGGAAAATATGGCTTAAAACCCAATGTGTAGACCCCTACCACTTTCAAGGCCTACCAATCGCCCGGACCGTGACCTTGACCTTGATCGGTATGCCACCATCAGAACGGGCATAAGCCAAAGTACCTTCATGCCAAATGTGAAGACTCTAACACTAACGGTGTGGGAGTTATGGCCTCTGAAAGATGTTCGGTTTTCAAGGTCGTACGCCAAGGTCAAGGTCACGACGGCAAAATGGTTTGCGCGGATGCCTTCTTCTCATGGTGACACACCAGCACACACAATTAGACGTGGTTCGGTCAACCCGTTCGAAAGATATACTTGGGACAGACAGAAGGAGAAAAAATGACCCTCCGATTTTCAGGCTCCAGCGATCTTTTTGACCTTGACCTTGATCGGTATGCCATCATCAGAACGGGCATAAGCCAAACCACCTTCATACCAAGTTTCAACATCCTATGTTGATCGGTGCCCGAGATATGGCTAAAAATAGATTTTCGGTTTTCAAGGTCGTACGTCAAGGTCAAGGTCACGACGGCAAAATGGTTTGCGCGGATCTCTTCTGATGAAGGTGGCACACCTTCACACAGAATTTGACGCGATTCGGTCAATCGGTTCGGGAGATATCCTTGGGACAGACAGAAAACCCCCACAAAAACAACCAAAAAAACACCAACAACAAACAAACAAACAAGGGCGTCGCTGAGCGGCAGACATGTCCGTCACCAGCAATGCCACGCACTTGCGACACCCCGTCGAGTGTCACATCCTGACACAAAATTGCAAGGGATTCTGTCTTCTAGTTCACGAGATACAGCTTGAAGAAGAAATATATAGCGCAAAGAAGGAAATTTCGGTTTTCAAGGTCACACTTCAAGGTCAAGGTCAGCATGGCGATAATTTATGCTCGGATGTTTTCTACTCTAGGGTATACAGTATACAATTTGAAGCGCTTCTGTCAAGCACAAATGTGGAAAATAAAGCTTAAAACCCAGTTTGTAGACCCCTACCACATTCAAGGCCTACCAATCTCCCGGACCGTGACCTTGACCTTGATCGGTATGCCACCATCAGAACGGGCATAAGCCAAAGTACCTACATGCCAAATTTGAAGACTCTAACACCAACGGTGTGGGAGTTATGGCCCCTTAAAGATTTTCGGTTTTCAAGGTCGTAAGCCAAGGTCAAGGTCACGACGGCGAAACATTTTGCGCGGATGCCTTCCTCTCATGGTGACACACCAGCAGACAAAATTTGACGCGATTCGGTCAAGCGGTTCGGGAGATATCCTTGGGACAGACAGAAAAACAAACAAACAAAAAAACGAACCAGCCCATGCAAAGTCCGATCACCTATTTTGACGGACAAATACAAACCAGACGACCACAAAGTCCGATCACCTATGGTGACGGACAAAAACAAAAATACAAACCAGACCACTGCAAAGTCCCATCACCTAGGTGACGGACAATTATGCTACGGCGTGTCGCAAGTGCGTGGCATTGCTGGTGACGGACATGTCTGCCGCTCACCATTTCCCGTTCCCCTGTGCCGTAATGGCCAAGTGTCTTACGGTTGCTTTGATCTTCTATCGCCTCCCTGTGGGTGGGCTCTCTGTGTATGTTTGTCTGTCTGTGTCTCTCTCTCTCGCTTTCTGTCTCTGTCCCCCCCCTCTCTCTCTCTCTGCCTTTGTCTGTAGGGCCTATGTCTCGCTGTCTGTCTGTCTCTGTCTGTCTGTCTGTCTCTCTCTCTCTCTCTCTCGGATGTTTTCTTCTCTAGGGTATACAGTACCACACACAATCTGAAGCGCTTCTGTCAAGTACAAATGTGGAAAATATGGCTGAAAACCCAATTTGTAGACCCCTACTACTTTCAAGGCCTACGATCTCCCGGACCGTGACCTTGACCTTGATCAGTATGCCACCATCAGAACGGGCATACGCCAAAGTACCTGCATGCCAAATTTGAAGACTCTAACACTAACGGTGTGGGAGTTATGGCCCCTGAAAGATTTTCGGTTTTCAAAGTCGTACGTCAAGGTCAAGGTCACGACGGCAAAATGGTTTGCGCGGATGCCTTCCTCTCATAGTGACACACCAGCACACAAAAATTGACGTGATTCGGTCAACCCGTTCTAAAGATATCCTTGGGACAGACAGAAGGAGAAAAAAATGACCCTCCGATTTTCAGGCTCCAGCGATCTTTTTGACCTTGACCTTGCCCTTGATCGGTATGCCATCATCAGAACGGGCATAAGCCAAACCACCTTCATACCAAGTTTCAACATCCTATGTCGATCGGTGCCCGAGATATGGCTAAAAATAGATTTTCGGTTTTCAAGGTCGTACGTCAATGTCAAGGTCACGACGGCAAAATGGTTTGCGCGGATCTCTTCCTATTAAGGAGGCACACCTTCACACAAAATTGGACGCGATTCGGTCAAGCGGTTCGGGAGATATCCTTGGGACAGACAGAAAAAAAAAAAAAAAAAAAAAAAAAAAAAAAACCCAGCCCATCGCAATGTCCGTTCACCTTCGGTGACGGACAAAAAACAACAACAACAAACAAACAGACAAACCAGCCCATCGCAAAGTCCGATCACCTTCGGTGACGGACAATGAGTGGTTTTAAAGAAATGTGAGCATCAGGCAGAGATTAAGTGGGTGGTTCTACAGAACTGTGAGTATCAGGGAGAGATTAATTAAGCGGGTGGTTGTACAGAAATGTAGATGAGACAGATACAGATTAAGCGGTTGGTTCTACAGTTTTTAATGTGAATATTGAAATCAATCAACATTTCTCTCTGTAATGCTTTCGTTATTCTGCTCTATAGATGAGAGTTTGTTTTGCCTTCGGTAGCACAATCCTACAGGAAAGGGTGAAAATTGTATCAACAATATCGAGGTTGCTGGCAAAGATGTAGATTGTGATATTTAGGTAGTCAAACCTCGAAATATGAAAGTGACAAAGCGTCTCTCTATCTCTTTATGTTAAACACAATGTACCTGTCTGATGCACTTAGAATTCGTAATGAAACAATGTAGTATTTTCTGCTATTATCTTGATACTGTTTGTTATGTTTATCTGTTTGAATTGTGAAGGTTTCCCATTGTTACCCCTTCCCTTATGACATGGGCAGATGGCCTGGTCATTAAACAGTTGTTTATTGTTGTTCATAGGTCAAACACAGACCCAGACAGACAAAGACACGCAAAGACGCACACATACACAGAGCAACACACATAGTCACACAAAAGCACGCACGCACGCACGCACGCGCGCGCGCGCTCTCTCTCTCTCTCTCTCTCTCTCTCTCTCTCTCTCTCTCTCTCTCTCTCTCTCTCTTTCTCTCTCTCTCTCTCTCTCTCTCTCTCTCTCTCTCTTCTCTCTCTCTCTCTCTCTCTCTCTCTCTCTCTCTCTCTCTCTCTCTCTCTCTCTCTCTCTCTCTCTCTCTCTCTCTCTCTCTCTCTCTCTCTCTCCTCTCTCTCTCTCTCCATCTTCAGCGTTTCTTTCCTACCCGCATTTCTAGTCAATCTTTCATTATTTTGATCCAACCTCACACTCAGGAATACTAAAACAAATCACCCCTATCCAACCGGGCTTCGTTTCTTTGTTTGGTAATTTTCTCTCTCTCTCTTGTTATTCTGCTTCCTTCCCCCCCCCCCCCCCCCCCCCCGCTGTTTCTCTCTCGGATACTGGCTGATCACAGAATCGATATTACTTGCAGGGCTTCGAGCAGTAAGAATAATGAAAAGCTAATCCCCGGCTAATGTGAGAGTGTGGATTGAAAACAACAATAACAACAACAACAAGAACGCAGAGCGGGAAAAAACCCGCTAGATCAACCAAACGCGCGGTAGCATTTTCGGACCCAGTGACCTCGCAAGGAACAGACAAACACCCCTGAAACAAAAGTCCGACCAAACAGTCTACACCAGCGCTTTACAGCACCCCTGCGCCAGCGAGGATCTCGCGCGGTAGCATTTTCGGTCTTAGTGACCTTGACCTTTGACCAACGACCTTCATTTTCGAAAAGGGCCTAGATATCCTAAACACCTATCCGCATGCAACACGTGAGCCTCCTGGGCCCCTCCGTTCAAACGTTATTGTGTTAGCTTAGATAGACACATAGACACAATTATATAGACACATAGGAACAAACAGATTGCTCTGGAAACATTAACCGTCTTTCGCTCCGCGGCTGGTTAAACACAACAACAAACACGGGTTGCGTAGCAGCGTGCCCCCGTCTCTATGTGTCCCCTATTTCGTCTCTATGTGTCCCCTATTTCGTCTCTAAGTGTCCCCTATTTCGTCTCTATGTGTCCCCTATTTCGTCTCTATGTGTCCCCTATTTCGTCTCTAAGTGCCCCCTATTTCGTCTCTATATGTCCCCTATTTCGTCTCTATGTGTCCCCTATTTCGTCTCTAAGTGTCCCCATCTCTATGTGTCCCCTATTTCGTCTCTAAGTGCCCCCTATTTCGTCTCTATGTGTCCCCTATTTCGTCTCTAAGTGCCCCCTATTTCGTCTCTATGTGTCCCCTATTTCGTCTCTAAGTGTCCCGGTCTCTGTGTGTCCCCTATTTCGTCTCTAAGTGTCCCCGTCTCTATGTGTCCCCTATTTCGTCTCTCAGAGTCCCCGTCTCTATGTGTCCCCTATTTCGTCTCTCAGTGTCCCCGTCTCTGTGTGTCCCCTATTTCGTCTCTCAGAGTCCCCGTCTCTATGTGTCCCCTATTTCGTCTCTCAGTGTCCCCGTCTCTATGTGTCCCCTATTTCGTCTCTAAGTGTCCCCGTCTCTGTGTGTCCCCTATTTCGTCTCTAAGTGTCCCCGTCTCTATGTGTCCCCTATTTCGTCTCTAAGTGTCCCCGTCTCTATATGTGTCCCCTATTTCGTCTCTAAGTGTCCCCTATTTTGTCTATTAAGTGTCCCCGTCTTTATGTGTCCCCTATTTCGTATTTATGTGTCCCCTATTTCGTCTCTATGTGTCCCCTATTTTGTGTCTAACTGTCCCCTATTTCGTCTCTAAGTGTCCCCCGTCTCTTTATTTCTTCTCGTCTGCATGCGACACAAAAAGTTGAAGCTGAAGTAGAAGTAGAACTGTAGACGTGACTGAGGCATCAATTGACGCCTGCTCACCATTCAAGCAGGTAGACTTAACCCCAACCCTAATCCAAACCCTAAACCTAATCTGAAATCTCGGCGCGCCTGCGTTTTTAAGCTTGCTCCCTATCCGTAACCAGAAACCACAAAGCAATGCCCTACTAACTCTAAACCTATCCCTAACCCGAGCGAACACATAGAGACGGGAACACAGAGACGGGGGGCACAAATGAGGGTGACACATAGAGACGGGAACATAGAGACGGGGGGGCACAAATGAGGGGGACACATAGAGACGGGAACATAGAGACGGGGGGCACAAATGAGGGGGACACATAGAGACGGGAACACAGAGACGGGGGGGCACAAATGAGGGGGACACATAGAGACGGGGGGCACAAATGACAGGGGACACATAGAGACGGGAACACAGAGACGGGGGGCACAAATGAGGGGGACACACAGAGACGGGGGGGCACAAATGAGGGTGACACATAGAGACGGGAAACATAGAGACGGGGGCACAAATGAGGGGGACACATAGAGACGGGAACACAGAGACGGGGGGGCACAAATGAGGGGGACACATAGAGACGGAGGAGGCACGTTGAATTGGTCCCCAAACAAACAATCTGGTGATGCTGAATGTTAAAGCTCTTCATAATCCCACAACCCATATCTGTCAGCTTCATTGATTTGTTCTTTTTTTGTTTTTTAGAACAGCCACTCCTCTGACTATTTTTGGTGTGTTGCAAATAGGAGCTGCACCTCCCTAATTACTCCGGTGTTGCACTTTTCTTCTCTTTCGAATTTTGGTTTTGTATCTTGACTTCAAAACCTAATTTCTTCCAATATTGTGTGTGCGTGTGTGCTTGTGCGCGCGCGCGTGTTTGTGTGTGTGTGCGTGCGTGTGAGTGTGTTCGAGTATGTGTGTGTGTGTGTGTGTGTGTGTGTGTGTGTGTGTGTGTGTGTGTGTGTGTGTGTGTGCGTGTATGTGTGTGTGTGTGTGTGTGTGTGTGTGTGTGTGTGTGTGTGTGCGCTCGCGCGTGCGCGCGTCCGCGTTTTTGGGTTTGGTTCTGTGTGTGTTGTATTTAGCTTGACTTCAAAACCTAATTTCTTCCAATATTGTGTGTGTGCGTGTGTGCTTGTGGGCGCGCACAATAATATATTTCAATATTATTATCAACAGACGTAGAAAGAGGAAAAGATAAAATAAAGGGACGAAATGAGCATATTGAAGTATGAGTGTGAGAGGTAGAGAACAATATTGTGTCTGAACAATATTATTCAAACGCACACAATATTCATAGGCCTTTATATATATATATATATATATATATATATATATAAAATATATATTATAATATATAAAATATAGGGTCTATTCTTACTTCCCAAAAACTAAGACAATAGGGTCTTTGGATAGTATACCCCAATTTGATGCCTTTTAGTGACATGTGTTAAATCACTGTGGTGCTAAAATGCGACTTTGGCGGTGAAAGGGTTAAACCTGAGGGGCGTGAGGAAGAGAGAGAGAGAGAGAGAGAGAGAGAGAGAGAGAGAGAGAGAGAGAGAGAGAGAGAGAGAGAGAGAGAGAGAGAGAGAGAGAGAGAGAGAGAGAGAGCGAGAGAGAGAGAGAGAGAGAGAGAGAGAGAGAGAGAGAGAGAGAGAGAGAGAGAGAGAGAGAGAGAGAGAGAGAGAGAGAGAGAGAGAGAGAGAGAGAGAGAGAGAGAGAAGAGAGAGAGAGAGAGAGAAAAGAAAGGAAGGAAATCAATAAGTAATAAGCTGTATACCTACATTTTTAATCACATTAAAAAAAAACCACGCATAATTTCTTACCTGAAATTCCATCGTAGTCCCACCACCCCGCCCATAGATTGGCATCACCTGAAACACACACAGAGAAAAAAACATCTTTTGAGAACTGTCAAGCTTCAACGCCAGTGAATTCAAAGGAAGACAATTTTACTCATTTCTATGGAAATTATCCTGTGCTTTTAGTAGGCTCGAATTCATAACATACGAAGCATAAACTTTCCCAGCTCGAAGAGCGTGTGTCCATCACCGACTCATCTGTCAAATCGATTCACACAATTCACACAATTACCAACATGCTTATGGAAAATGTATCAGAGAGTGAGAGTGAGAGAGAGAGAGAGAGAGAGAGAGAGAGAGAGAGAGAGAGAGAGAGAGAGAGAGAGAGAGAGAGAGAGAGAGAGAGAGAGAGAGAGAGAGAGAGAGAGAGGTGAGAGAGAGAGAGAGAGAGAGAGAGAGAGAGAGAGAGAGAGAGAGAGAGAGAGAGAGAGAGCGAGATAGAGAGAGAGATAGAGAGAGAGAGATAGAGAGAGAGAGAGAGAGAGAGAGAGGATAGAGAGAGAGAGAGTGAGATAGAGAGAGAGAGAGAGAGAGAGAGAAGAGAGAGAGAGAGAGAGAGAGAGAGAGAGAGAGAGAGAGAGAGAGAGAGAGAGAGAGAGAGAGAGAGAGAGAGAGAGAGAGAGAGAGAGAGAGAGAGAGAGAACGAACCATTTTAATGAATAGGCCGTTGCCCGTGTCATAAGGGACCAGAGGGGAAGGGGCGCAAGAAAAAAATCAAAACAATAATCTTTAACTAATCTTTAACTTTCAACAAACATAAGCAAAACATATATGTAAATTTGCATCAAACAGTAGCTGCGAGTTAGCAAATCAACTGCAACATCATTTGGAATGTGTGTGAGAGAGAGAGAGAGAGAGAGAGAGAGAGAGAGAGAGAGAGAGAGAGAGAGAGAGAGAGAGAGAGAGAGAGAGAGAGAGAGAGAGAGAGAGAGAGAGAGAGAGAGAGAGAGAGAGGAGGAGAGAGAGTCAGAGAGAGAGAGACAGAGACAGACAGATAGACAGAGACAGAGAGGGAGACAAACAAACAGACTGAGAAACAGACTCTTCAACATTCTTCCTTTTTATTTCCCCGTTCTTTTCTCCCCCTCTGCTTTCTCGTATTCTCTCCTCCCCCCCCCCCCTTCCCCCCATTTCTCTCTTTGTGTAGCATGTCTATCAGTTTACCTCACGTTCTCTCCCCCACCCCTCCTACCTTTATCCTTGCTCACATAATATGTTCACGCATTACAAGAAAAAACATCCAGCTTTGCACCCTTTCCATTATTCACATGCATTCAGTCTTTTCTCCTTTCTGCCCCTCAGGCTGCTGAGAGGGAAAAGTGTGAAAAAGTCTGGACAGTGATCCGTGTGGAAACGTTCCCTCGTGTTGGCCAGATGAAGACAAATGTCTCGTTTACTATCCCTGCTTAGCGACAGTGTTTGAATACTTTGTGAGTGTCTGCTGTACAAAGTTGTCAGAAGAACGAACCTCTGCTTTTTGTTTCCTCTCTATGTCTTCTTTGAATTTGTACGTATGCAAAATGTTTGAGTTAACACCAATGTTTTGCACAGACTGAGAAACATTGGTGTTAACTCAAACATTTTGCATACGTACTATAGTAGCTGTATTGAGTCTGTGTTTACTGTTTCCTTTATGTGTTTGTTTGGAAGTCTGTGTTTGAAGAACAAGCGTGTGTTGGATGATGTGGTGAATGTGTGTAGTAAAGTTGTTGGAAAGAGAGAGATGGGTTTGAATGAGATGTACGAAAGACGAACCAAGCATAAAGCCAGGAAGATTGTAAATGACACCTCCCATGTTTTGAACAAACATTACGAACTATTACCTTCTGGACGTCGCTACAAAACTTTTAAAGTCAACTCCAGGGCACAGAAATCCTTCATCCCCAGATCCATCCACCTAAACACATGATCCTTTTAGGTTTAAATGTGTGTTCATCGTGTTAAAAGAAACTATGCATGCTTATCCTTAGACGTGTATGTATCCACATATAATGTGTATCTTTTAGTGTGTACTATGTGTAACTTTTGCTCCTATTCATGCATGCTGAATGTCGATGTCTTTGTTATTCTGGCACCTGAACAAAATTTCTCCTTGGGAGATAATAAAGTGAATTTGATTTGATTTGATTTGATTTGATTTGATTCAGTTTTAGCCTAACTAAAACATTCATTTTTATTTCTTTGATATTTTCCTTCTATCTCCCCCCCCCTCCTCTCTCTCTCTCTCTCTCTCTCTCTCTCTCTCTCTCTCTCTCTCTCTCTCTCTCTCTCTCTCCTCTCTCTCTCTCTCCCCTCTCTCTCTCTCTCTCTCTGTCCATCTCTACCTCTCACACTCATACTTCAATATGCTCATTTCGTCCCTTTATTTTATCTTTTCCTCTTTCTACGTCTGTTGCACATCTCTCTGTCTTCCCTCTTTATACCCCCATCTCTATTTTCCCCCCTTTCATCTCTTTCTATTCCTCTTTGTTGCTCGTCTTCTCTCTCTCTCTCTCTCTCTCTCTCTCTCTCTCTCTCTCTCTCTCTCTCTCTCTCTCTCTCTCTCTCTCTCTCTCTCTCTCTCTCTCTCTCTCTCTCTCCTCTCTCTCTCTCTCTCTCTCTCTCTCTCTCTCTCTCTCTCTCTCTCTCTCTCTCTCTCTCTCTCTCTCTCTCTCGGCAGTTTTGTGACCATAAACAAAATTTCAAACTTTGCATTCAAAACCTGCAAACTGTTCTGGGTCCTGAATCATACACACACACACACACACACACACACACACACACACACACACACACACACACACACACACACACACACACACACACGCACTCTCTCTCTCTCTCTCTCTCTCTCTCTCTCTCTCTCTCTCTCTTTCTCCCTAACTTTGTTTTGTATCCATGCACACATGTGTTCACACATTTCTATTGTTTTGCTTTCTTTTATCCTTTACAGGCATTCAGTCTGCTGAGAGGGAGAAGTGTGAAAAAGTCTGGACAGTGAACCGTGTGGAAACGTTCCCTCGTGTTGGCCAGATGAAGACAAATGTCTCTCTCCTTCGTCTTCTTTTACTATCCCTGCTTAGCGACAGTGTTTGGATGCTTTGTGAGTGTCTGCTGCACAAAGCTAAAATAGAAGAAGGAGAAGAAGAAGAAGAAGAAGAAGAACAAAGAAGAAGAGCAAGAACAAGAACAAGAGGGGAAAAAAAGCAACAAGAAAAAACAAGACGAAAACAAAGAAGAAGAAGAAGAAGAAGAAGAAGAAGAAGAAGAAGAAGAAGAAGAAGAAGAAGAAGAACAACAACAACAACAACAACAACAACAACAAGAGCAAGACGAAGAAGAAGAAGAATGCTGTAGAAATTTAAAAAAAAGAAGATAAAAAAAGAGAATTTAAACAATCGGATCCAATTGGTCATGTTAAAAAGAAGGTTGGAGTTTTGTTGACGTTGTGATTTATTGTATTTGGGATGTGTGCCTTGAGGTTGTCTTGAGGTTGTCTTGAGGTTGTCTTGAATAAAATTGTGTTGTACTGCTTTGTGACAATTTGTGATTGGTGTTTTTTCACACTGCGGTGTTGTGCTGCGAGATTGAAATATCAGTCTTATCGACACATATTTTGTTTGCTTCAACCAACAAGAGCATTTGTGTCAAGAACATCTGGGTGAATCTGAAACCTTGGAAGTTTTACCATCGAAAGTGGAACTCTTAATCTCCTTCTCCTGCAACTAGATATGGCTATCTTTCTATCTCTCTTCCCCCCCCCCCCCTCCCTCTCTCTCGCATAACGTCTCAGAGAGCATTACGTTCTGTTTTCAAATCCTTACACCATAAATTATACACCATTCTTTACCACACACTACAGGGAAAGCAGACAAGAGGCAGGGGCAGTGATCAGTGAGGTAGGCACGTAGAGCTGGCCAGATGAAGACAAATGTTACTTCATCTTCTTTCCCTTACTACCCTGGAGACGCGTCTGTGGGTTTCTGTGTCTGTTTCTAGAAAGGCCAAAATAAATGACCAAGAAAAAGCGGTTTCTTTTGTAGCAAAGGTTTCATGATGCGATGTATCATGTTGCGTTGCAATGTAGTGTTGATCTGCTTAGTTCGGTGACATTTTGTTTGCTTAATATTTTGGGGGGAAGCGAGCGTGGAAACGGAAAGTGCATCTGTGCGATGTGATAGTTTTAACCCTTTCACCGCCAATATCGCATTTTTGCACCACAATGATTTAATACCCTTGTCATTAAAAGTCTTGAAATCAGGGTCTGTTATTCAACGATATCGTGTTGCTAAATTTGGGTAGTAAGGATTGACCCCATTCTAAATGTATCACAGAGAAATCCCACAATATTGCAGACGAAATCTTTTCTGCAGCCAAGGAAGTTTAATGGAAATTGTTGGCTCAAAAATGGCTGGCGGTGAAGGGTTAATATGTTTTTGAAGACAGGATAGGAGGAATACAAAAGGCCTTCTTGATGTGCTTCCAAGCATGTGTGTGTGTGTGTGTGTGTGTGTGTGTGTGTGTGTGTGTGTGTGTGTGTGTGTGTGTGTGTGTGCAACTGCGCATGCACATGGTTATATGAGTGTGCATGTGTTTGTGTTTGTGACTGTGTGTATGTCTGTCTGTCCATCTCTGTCTTTCTGACTACATTTTTGTGTTAGCTAGAGTGGAACGAAAAGGGTTTACGAGAAAGCAAATGCATTTCGTCAGTTGTACGATACGCTCAGTAAAGAAACAGTCCTGTATGTGTGAACATTTCTGACTACCAAACAAAAGTCATTGGCATACTTTCACATAAATGCTGACAAGCACTGGTGTGGATCATAGTTTCCAACATTGCTCTTACAAATGTGACAGAGTAAGCAATTGCGTGGGAAATGTTAGTTCCATCCGACGCTTCCGTGAAAGCCCGTGCCACTGTATTGGATGTCTTTTGATGTTTGGCTTGCGCTTGGCTTAGAAACCATTTACACTGTACGTTATACGAGACTTGGGGTTCTGTTGACGTACCTCTTGGGGCAGGGTGCGGGTGTGGGGAAACTATCTGGGGAATACCACGTACCGATGACATAGTGTATGTGTATTTCTGTGTGCGTATGTGTGTGGTTTGGGGTGGCGTGGGTGGGGCTACGGGAGTCGTGGAAGATAGGCGTAGAGTGCGCTTACATTCCGTCACTCAGAGTTTAACGGTAGGAAACTGACAGTGTCTCAGTTGGGGTTGTATCAATGCTTGATGCGTTTAGTGTTGTCACTCTGTCCATATAGACGTTTGTGTTTGACACAATTCTTCATAAACGTATGGAAAACACCCCACCCCCCTAAAAACAACAACATACAGCCAAACAAAACAACAAGAAGTGCAACGCCGGGCGGCTGCAAAGTCCCCTCGCAGCATCGCCGAGCTACTCCGAAATCGGAATGTGTCGGCTGTACACATACATAAAAACGCATCAAAACAGCACGTAACTACATAAAACGATTGAAAACAGCACGAAACCGAACAGTTTTTGACATATAGCATTAGGGTTCGGACCCGTGATTTGAGCGCGCGCGATCATGCGCACACGAGCGCACAGAAAATTTATGACAACTGTGTTATAGACCATTCACCAAGAAATGTGAAAAAAACTGCATTGAAATACATGCAAAACTTCGCGAGATATTAGCGATTATGTGTTTTGGGGTTTGAACCCCGTAACTGGCGCGACCTTGACCTTAATGTAAAACTAAATACATCAGTGGATAGCTTGCATCTTGGCAAACTAGTATACCAAATTTGATGATGATAGACTGAATAGTTTTTGAGAACAACGGACGAATAGCCGGACGGACGGACGGACGGAGGCACGCCGGAGGCAACGGACAAAACAATAGCTCCCCGAACCTTCGGCTCGGGGACTAAAAAGTCTTTTTTTTCTCCTGAGGGTGCCAGAATGATCAATGTAATGATCGTGGGCACCAAAGAGAAGAAGAAGAAGAAGAAGAAGAAGAACAACAACAACAACAACAGCAAAATACTTACTGTCTAACATCTTTAATTTCGAATAATTCAATGTTTGTATGCTCCACTCCCAATCCCTTCTCTCTCTTTCCCTCCCACCCCCACCCAGCCCCATTCGTAAAAAGACATGAACAGCCTGCCCACACAGCCATGGGCGCGCGGGCGCGCGCACGCACACGCACACACACACGCACACACACACACACACACACACACACACACACACACACACACACACACACACACACACGCACCGAGGTGCAAACTCACGCAATCAAACACACGCTCACTCACATAACGACAAAAAAAAAGGATGATGAGGACATTCTGACCTGTAGAGGAAGTCATTGAGGAGCTTTCGAACTTATGTTCTTCCTCGGCAGGCAGTTGAGATGAGAATGGCAGATTAGGGCCAGGAAGGGATAAAATCAGGTGGGAGTTGGGAGGGGGGGGGGGGGGGGTAGAGAAGGGAAGGGATTGTGGCGAATGGGAAGGTGAGCACAAATCAGTGTAAAGACAGAAAAGAATACAAGTGCATCTCCGAGCGGCTGCAAAGTCCCCTCGCAGCATCGCCAGCTACTCCGAAAACGGAATGTGTCGGCTGTATACACAGCGGGGAGACCATTGAGAACTGAAAACAGGACGCACGCACGGACGGATGGCCGGACGGAAAGAAGTGGGACATAGCGGGCCTGTGACACAAAGGGCCTAGGGCACAGCGGGTAATGTAAAACTAAATACATCAGTGGATAGCTTGCATCTTGGCAAACTAGTATACCAACTTTGATGATGATAGACTGAATAGTTTTTGAGAAAAACGGACGAATAGCCGGACGGACGGACGGACGGACGGACGGACGGACGGACCAGACAAAATCAATAGTTCCCCGAACCTTTGGCTCGGGGACTAAAAAGGGAAGTTGTAGAGGTTCGGGGCTAATGAAGGATCTATACAAAGCATTTGACCAAGAAAACATTGAAACTATCCGAAGTGTCTCCAGGGAGGAAGGTGTAAGAAGATGAACTTAGATCAACACTGCATTACAGCAAAAACGCGATATATCATTAAGATAATGAAGGTAAAGGTCAAGATGTGCCACCCCCCTCTACATTTCTCGGTTAATTGTATTTTTCCGTTATTGCCTTTCTTACCATACATAAAGCTGTCTTTTAGGAACATTTTTAGCTAATAATCTTTTTGGAATACTAACCCTATCCCTAACCCTAACCCTACCCCGCACTCTATAAGACGGAAAAACGCAACGAACCACAACTGTGACAAATCGCGGTGTACTGCAGTACATAGGGGGGGGGGGGGGGGGGGGGGGGGGGTAGGTGGGGTTAGGGTTAGGGTTAGGGTTAGTATTCCAAAAAGGTAATTAGCTCAAAATGTTCCTAAAATACAGCTTTATGTATGGTAAGAAAGGCAAACACGGAAAAATACAATTAACCGAGAAATGCAGGGGGGGGGGGGGGTGGCACATCTTTACCTTTAAAATACAGCTTTATGTATGGTAAGAAAGGCAAAAACGGAAAAATACAATTAACCGAGAAATGCAGGGGGGGGGGGGGGGCACGTGGCACATCTTTACCTTTGCCAAAACATGCAAGATCAGCTTTTTCTTGGTCATTTATTTTGGCCTTTTTAGAAACAGACACAGAAACCCACATCAGCGTCTCCAGGGAAAGAAGATGAAGCAACATTTGTCTTCCTCTGGCCAGCTCTACGTGCCTACCTCACTGATCACTGCCCCTGCCTCTTGTCTGCTTTCCCTGTAGTGTGTGGTAAAGAATGGCTTACAATGGTGCGAGGACTGGACAGCAGAGCGTGATGCTCTCTGAGGCGTTATGGAAGAGAGAGAGAGGGAGGGAGTGATGGAGAGAGAGAGAGAGAGAGAGAGAGAGAGAGAGAGAGAGAGAGAGAGAGAGAGAGAGAGAGAGAGAGAGACAGAGAGAGAGAGACAGAGAAAGAGAGAGAGAGAGAGAGAGAGAGAGAGAGAGAGAGAGAGAGAGAGAGAGAGAGAGAGAGAGAGAGGAGAGAGAGGGGGGGGGGGGGGAGTAACAAGTTTTCCCCCACTGGACTACGTTATAAAAGAAGTACCATTCGTCTTCATTTGGTATGCTCTTAGTGTCTCCCACACTGGTAAATCCTTCCCCACACTGCTAACCGTGTGAGTCAAAACACGCATCAATCTGGTTCAAGGATGAGACAAGTACACGTAAAACGAAACCACAAGTCTATGTCATCTCGAAATATTGTTAAAATGCTCTATCCAAAATCGAAATAAATTGTATGGTTAACGATTTCATGAATACTAACCATTTTTTACATTAGCATGTTTTAATGTACGTAGCTTTAAAGCATGTCATATGAATTGTGCTCTTGGGTGCGTCATATTCGCAGAATTTTAGGCCCCCGAGATAAACTCTAAAAACGAATTCTTTCATTTCGCCAAATGGTACAGATTGAGAGATACGTAAACCGACACATAGGGACATATATAAATGATTCACTATTATTATTATTATTATATACAGACGAGGACATAAAAAAAGAGACTGGGGCACAATGAGGTTGAGACATGGAGACGGGGACACGACGTTGAGACATGGAGACGGGGACACGAGGTTGACACATGGAGACGGGGGCGCAATGATGATGACACATGGAGACGGGGGCACAATGAGGTTGACACATGGAGACGGGGGCACAACGAGGTTGACACATGGAGACGGGGGCACAATGAGGATGACACATGGAGACGGGGGCACAATGAGGTTGACACATGGAGACGGTGGCACAATGAGGATGACACATGGAGACGGGGGCACAATGAGGATGACACATAGAGACGGGGGCACAACGAGGTTGACACATGGAGACGGGGGCACGAGGATGACACATGGAGACGGGGGCACAATGAGGATGACACATGGAGACGGGGGCACAATGAGGTTGACACATGGAGACGGGGGCACGAGGATGACACATGGAGACGGGGGCACAATGAGGTTGACACATAGAGACGGGGGCACAATGAGGATGACACATGGAGACGGGGGCACAACGAGGTTGACACATGGAGACGGGGGCACGAGGGACGACACATGGAGACGGGGGCACAATGAGGATGACACATGGAGACGGGGGCACAATGAGGATGACACATAGAGACGGGGGCACAATGAGGTTGACACATAGAGACGGGGGCACAATGAGGACGACACATGGAGACGGGGGCACGAGGACGACACATGGAGACGGGGGCACAATGAGGATGACACATAGAGACGGGGGCACAATGAGGATGACACATGGAGACGGGGGCACAATGAGGTTGACACATGGAGACGGGGGCACGAGGATGACACATGGAGACGGGGGCACAATGAGGTTGACACATGGAGACGGGGGCACGAGGATGACACATGGAGACGGGGGCACAATGAGGATGACATATGTAGACGGGGGCACAATGAGGATGACACATGGAGACGGGGGCACAACGAGGTTGACACATGGAGACGGGGGCACAATGAGGATGACACATGGAGACGGGGGCACAGCGAGGTTGACACATGGAGACGGGGGCACAATGAGGATGACACATGGAGACGGGGGCACAACGAGGTTGACACATGGAGACGGGGGGCACAATGAGGTTGACACATGGAGACGGGGGCACAACGAGGGTTGACACATGGAGACGGGGGCACAACGAGGTTGACACATGGAGACGGGGGCACAATGAGGTTGAGACATGGAGACGGGGGCACAATGAGGTGACATATGGAGGCGGGGGCACAATTAGGTTGACACATGGAGACGGGGGCACAATGAGGTTGGCATATGGAGACGGGGGCACAATGAGGTTGACACATGGAGACGGGGGCACAAAGAGGTTGACATATAGAGACGGGGGCACAATGAGGTTGACACATGGAGACGGGGGCACAATGAGGTTGACACATAGAGACGGGGGCACAATGAGGTTGACACATGGAGACGGGGGCACAATGAGGATGACACATAGAGACGGGGGCACAATGAGGGTGACATATAGAGACGGGGGGGCCACAATGAGGATGACACATGGAGACGGGGGCACAATGAGGTTGACACATGGAGACGGGGGCACAATGAGGTTGACACATGGAGACGGGGGCACAATGAGGTTGACACATAGAGACGGGGGCACAATGAGGTTGACACATGGAGACGGGGGCACAATGAGGTTGACACATGGAGACGGGGGCACAATGAGGTTGACACATGGAGACGGGGGCACAATGAGGTTGACACATGGAGACGGGGGCACAATGAGGGTGACACATGGAGACGGGGGCACAATGAGGGTGACACATGGAGACGGGGGCACAATGAGGTTGACACATGGAGACGGGGGCACAACGAGGTTGACACATAGAGACGGGGGCACAATGAGGTTGACACATGGAGTCGGGGACACCTAGAGATGGGCGCACATCGAACTGTTCCCCCGATAAGGCACTGACAGGTCTTCCTGACAAATTACCACTCACAGTCCACCCTAGAAAGCACCGACAAAACTGCACAGTAAGTACCTCCATCTAATGACTCAGCTTACTCGTTCAAAAAGCTACAGAAGCGAGCATGAAGTGAGAGATGAATAAAGATCACTACCAACGAATGTAAAGCCCCGTATAAAAAGAGAAGTAGCTTGGTACCAAGCCATTCTAATCCTGATCGCTTCTCGGCCTTTTGGCTAAGACAGTGATTCAGGAACATAAATTTTTGTTAATACCATGGCTGGTTTGTTCAGCCCGTCGTACATGGCGAAAGCCGATACGCGACGTTAAACTGAACTTCCATCCGTACCAATTCACATCCAGTTTCTCGCTCTGCATAGTCGAAAACAGAGTATGAAAATGAGTGTATAAAACGCATTGTGTCAGAAGTATTAATAAGATCCGAATAGTATTACAATAATAAATTGGTATTTGGTACTTCATAGTCACAGAGGCGTCTCTGTGAAATTCGGGTTGCTCCCACCTGGAGAGCGCGTCGCAGCCAGAGTAAGCTGACTCATTAGATGGAGACATGCTTCAAAAATATGTTTTATTATTTGCATGCGATTTTTGTGTGACTGATGAGGAAGGAGAGGGGTGGGTGGGTGGGTAAACTTTGACCAAATGACAACTTTTTTGTTGCCACTGGGCTTAACGTACACGTGCTAAATACGATCAACTCAGATTTATTTTTCAGAAAACCATTTTGCTTGGCATCAATTTCTCCCCACAATGATATAAAACTCAGTTTAGAAGAGTCACAGCAAATAAATTAAATATCCGAAAAGCAGCCAGTTAACGAAAGTTAAAACGAAAGGAACAGTGTATCGGAATAGATAAACCTGACTAACTCAAACTTTTAGAATACTGTTACTAGATTGAAATTCTAACTGTACGTAGTTTCATTAAAAAAAAGAAAACGCAAAACTTCATAAACCTTACAGCAAGCCTGCTAAATTTCTGAGGAAAAACATACAATCATTAGATTTGGATGAGTAACAAGTCCATTTTAAAGTCCATAATTAATAAATACTTTTCCCTTTGCTTTGTGTCATCTACTATCTTTCTGACTTATTGGCCCATTCTCCTGCCTTTTCCCCCAAAAAAATCCTTC
>CM065691.1:41276393-41278893 GCA_017654935.2 Phymorhynchus buccinoides
TGCGCGCGCGCGCGCGCGCGCGCGCGCGCGTGTGTGTGTGTGTGTGTGTGTGTGTGTGTGTGTGTGTGTGTGTGTGTGTGTGTGTGTGTGTGTGTGTGTGTGTGTGTGTGTGTGTGTGAGAGAGAGAGAGAGAGAGAGAGAGAGAGAGAGAGAGAGAGAGAGAGAGAGAGAGAGAGAGAGAGAGAGAGACAGAGAGAGAGAGAGAGAGAGAGAGAGAGAGAGAGAGAGAGAGAGAGAGAGAGAGAGAGAGAGAGAGAGAGAGAGAGAGAGAGAGAGAGAGACTATGCGATTTGTTAATTTTGTTTTGGTAATATTCTCTGTTTCATTAACTTCATATTGATTTTGCATGATTCTATGTGCTTTACTTGTACGTTCGTTGTTGAAGTTTTGCTTATTTTTGGATGTTTGTGTTTAGGCAGAAATGTAAAAAGGCCTTCAATGTGCCCATTTCTTAACCCAAATCAATCAACCAATCAAGCAAGCAATAAATATTCTTCCTCTTCTTTTTCTTCTTCTTAAAATCATCAACTTCTGATTAGATGGAAGAAAGAAAGAAAGAAAATTTAAAAAAAGAAGTAAAAAACGCTTTGTTGACCCGACCAATATAAAACATTTTCTCTCCTTTTAAAGACCCACCACGTCACGTGTCCAAATCACGGTTTCCACGTGTTTTCCCTCTTATATCTCTGGTAATATGTCTTAAGAAATCTTCCTAGCGTAAGGGGGGATGTGACACGTGACGTGGAGGGCCTTTAACACATCTTGTACTAAACCACCTGTCTTCCCCTTCACTCCCTTTCATTTTAACCCACTTTCGTGTCCCTTTCTTCTTTATGTTTTTGCATTAACCCTACAGCTTTCTTCTTTTTCTTTATTGTTTTTGGTTATCCTCCTGCTCGCTCTATCTGCCAAGGTATTCGTCTGGAAGAGAATAATACTGATGTGCCCCCGTCTCTATGTGTCCCTCTCATTGTGTCCCCGTGTCTATGTGTCCCCATGTCTCCATGTGTCCCCGTGTCTCTATGTGTCACTCTCATTGTGTCCCCGTGTCTCTATGTGTCCCCGTGTCTCTATGTGTTACTCTCTATGTGTCCCCGTGTCTCTATGTGTCCCCGTGTCTCTATGTGTTACTCTCATTGTGTCCCCGTCTCTATGTGTCCCCGTGTCTCTATGTGTCCCCGTCTCTATGTGTCCCCGTGTCTCTATGTGTCCCTTCGGGTTAGCGTTAGGGCTACGGGGACACACAGAAACGGTGAAATAAAGGACGGGTACATCATGCGCAGACGAGGACATAGCAGGGGCGGATCACATCATTTCCAAGGGGGGTTCAGGTTCCAAAATGCTTATCAGGCATGGATGGAAGTTCAGCTTAACGTCGCGTATCGGCTTTCGCCATGTACGACGGGCTGAACAAACCAACCAGGGCATAAACAAAAAATTATGTTCCTGAATCACTGTCTTAGCCAAAAGGCCGAGAAGCGATCAGAATTTTATCAGGCATGGTTGTAAAGGAAGATCATATATCGCAGGCGCGAAGCGCCAACTCGACGGCTAGGGGGCTCCGGAAAAATATCCCCCCCAAACTCACATGGCGCAATCTGGTGCCATCTGAGCTCAAAATGTACCAATTAATCCATTTATAAATTCTCAAGTATTCTCCCCCGTGTTTTGGCCGGGTGGGGGTGGGGGTGGGCGGTCCGGAAACCCTTCCGCCCCCTCCCTCCCCCTTGTGATTAGCCCCCTGCGGGGACATAATGGAATGTAGACCAGTAGAGAAGGGGAGATATAGAGACAAACTTGGTCAGACACAGAGAGAGACGGAGACACGTAGAGACGGGTGCGCATCGACACGTAACAATGGGGATAGAGGAGGATGGAGCGGATGAGAGAGAGAGAGAGAGAGAGAGAGAGAGAGAGAGAGAGAGAGAGAGAGAGAGAGAGAGAGAGAGAGAGAGAGAGAGAGAGAGAGAGAGAGAGAGAGAGAGAGAGAGAGAGAGAGAGGAAGGGTGGGGGAGGCAACCTATTTCAATTGCAAAGCAAGGAATAAGGTTTCGGGAGCCAACAAAAATAAAATGTAAAAGGCCAGTGAACGGGGGGTTAAAAAGAAAAGAAAAAGAAAACTCACTAAGAGTTGTCAATACTGTGAAGGAGAGAGAAGGTCAAGCGGAGGGCTGAGACAGAATAAAACTAATAAAGGCTAATCCTGTTGAACGGCGCCATCCACGGGCACAATGCGTTTGCGCTATGCAGCTGAAACAGAAAGGGGTGTGTGTGTGTGTGTGTGTGTGTGTGTGTGTGTGTGTGTGTGTGTGTGTGTGTGTGTGTGTGTGTGTGTGTGTGTGTGTGTGTGTGTGTGTGTGTGTGTGTGTGTGTGTGTGTGTGTGTGTGTGTGTGTGTGTGTGTGTGTGTGTGTGTGTGTGCGTGTGTGTGCGTGTGTGTGTGTGTGTGTGTGCGTGTGCGCGTGTGTGTGCGTGCGTGCGTGTGTGTGCGTGCGTGTGTG
>CM065691.1:41288893-41301393 GCA_017654935.2 Phymorhynchus buccinoides
AGTATGGAGTTTGAGCATCACCCACGACAGAGACATGCGCAGTTAGGTCACGAAATGCTCATTAAAAGGAAACATAACAGTCGTCTCATTACGACCAGCCTCCTCATCTTCCATGGGAAACCGACTTTCTAAGTAGTGACACAAAAGCATGTTAGGCCGCTAATAAGCTAATTGTATTATCTTTGCGTTGTGTGTTTCAGGCGTAGGCAGATAGGCAGGCAAATAATTGTTTCCACAATGTTGATAAAGGTCGCTTACATTATGCGATATTATTTGAAATAGACGAACGTGCTTCAGCTTGCTTAGGAAGATTTGTTGTTGCTTTAGTTTTTAGTTAGTCTTCCGCTTTACAGAATAGCCTGTTATGCTTGTATTCCTTTGTTCTAACTTTTGTTGGAGGCTTCCAAGAGGAAGCCTCCATATTAGTTTCGGGCAGGGCATCACGTGACTTTTTACTGTGGAGATCACGTGATTTGGGTCCAGTTCCATGGTCCATGGATCAGCACGTGACCTGCTGGGCGCATCAGAGTTGTCTTCCCTTTGTCATTGAAGTTGTCTGCCCTTTTTAATTGAGCGTGCGACTCTACATGTAATGTAGGTCCGTGGGTGCGATGCGCTGGTGGATCATTGAGAACCTCATGAATATGCATCAGCCTAACAGACTGGTGACCAGAACATGTTAACCGACAGAGTTAGGCTATGACTGCGTCAATCTCTCTCTCTCTCTCTCTCTCTCTCTCTCTCTCTCTCTCTCTCTCTCTCTCTCTCTCTGTTTCTTTTTCTCTGCCTTGCACGGCTTCCAATTTTGTTTCCACATACTATCTCTTTTTGTCTCTGTCTTTCGCCCTGCCTTTTCCTGCCTCTCTCCCTGCTCTCTGTCTCTGTCTGTCTGTCTGTCTCTGTCTGTCTGATTGTCTCTCTCTCTCTCTCTCTCTCTCTCTCTCTCTCTCTCTCTCTCTCTCTCTCTCTCTGCTCTCTCTCTCTCACACACACACACACACACACACACACAAAGCAAAACAAAAGCATGTTATTGCTTACTCTATTACCCTCTATAAATAAAATTCATTCAATTCAATTCTCTCTCTCTCTCTCTCTCTCTCTCTCTCTCTCTCTCTCTCTCTCTCTCTCTCTCTCTCTCTCTCTCTCTCTCTCTCTCTCTCTCTCTCTCTTAACTAGGCTAGGCTAGTAGGGCCTAGTGCGTGCGTGCTTCCACCACACTTTCTTCACTGGAGTTGCTGTCGTCTGCTAAACCTCGTCTCTCTCTCTCATTCTCTCTCTCTCTCTCTCTCTCTCTCTCTCTCTCTCTCTCTCTCTCTCTCTCTCTCTCTCTCTCTCTCTCTCTCTCTCTCTCTCTCCCCTCCCTCTCTCTCTCTCTGTGTGTGCGTAAGCAGTCTTGCTTTCACTGGAGTTTGTGTCGTCTGCTTAAACTTGCATGTCCAAAAAAATATTATGCATAGCATACGAATAGCATGCAAAAAAATTGCAGAATTTTGAAAGCCAAACGATTTTACATTAAAGTTGTGTATTATTACGCTTCTGCAAAGAGAATTATGAAGAAAACAAATTTTGTGTTGTAAGAACGAGGCGTGAATTGTATGATGATAATACCCTTGACAGGGCCTCATCCTCATTTTGGTATTTTTTTAAAAAGTGTACAACCACCATTACTAAACCTTTGCAAAATCACAGAAGTGCATTGCTAAACTTTTGCAAAATCACAGCAAGTGCATTGTTAAAAATAAATAAAAGCTGCATTCATCATAAAAATGACAACAAAAATAATAAAAGGACTGCACACAACATTTTTACTCCTCGCCTTTTAGGCGGGAAAAACCTTTTCAGGGCCTCAAATGGCACACCGTTAAAGGGGCACTCTGACATGAGTTTTTGTAAGAAACACGCCGAGATCACCAGGAAAACACCCTTTACAGAGATTGCAACACTTACTTTGCTCTGGTTTTCTATAAGTCAAATCGGCGATTCCTCTTTGGCGGAGGAGCAGGAAGTCAAATGCTTTCACTCAAAGAGAAGGCGAGCGCTGTCTCTTTTCTGATGGCTGCTAAATCGTTTGCACGAAAGTTTTGCAATACAAGCATTAAAAAAAAAAAAAATTAAGGTCAAGATGTGCCACCCCCCTGCATTTCTCGGTTAATTCCATTTTGCCGTTTTTGCCTTTCTTACTAAGCATAAAGCTGTATTTCATTAACCTTTTTTTTTAGCTAATAACCTTTTTGGAATACTAACCCTATCCCATAACCCTAGGCCATTATCTAATAGGACCCCCCCCCCCCCCCCCCCCCCCCCCCCCCCCCATGTACTGCAGTGTACGGCGCCATTTGTCACAGTCGTGGTTGATTGCGTTTTTCCGTCTTGTAGGGTTGGGTGGGTGGTAAGGTTAAGCTTAGGGCTAGGGTTAGGGCTAGGGTTAGTATTCCAAAAAGGTTATTAGCTAAAAAGGTTAATAAAATACAGCTTTATGTTTGGTAAGAAAGGCAAAAACGGAAAAATTGAAATTAACCGAGAAATGCAGGGGGGGGGGGGCACATCTTTACCTTTACCCGTTTATCTAAAGGAGTTTTACTCACAACAAAAGAACCAGATCCATTTTGTTTGTTACTGCACTACAAAAAAAGAAAACGCTTCAACCACAATAAGTGAACTTCATCCACCCCATCCAAAATGGCTTTTCTCCAGTATCTCTGCCAAAGAGGAATCACGCTGTTTTTACAGTTTAATTTCTAGGAAACCACAGCAAAGTGAGTTTTCTGATCCTTGAAAAGGCTGTCTTTCTGGTGATCTCGACATATTTCTTGCAAAAACTCATCCGTCAGGGTCCACCTTTAAACATTCTAGCTACCCCCCCCCCTCCCCCTTCCCCTTTGCCAATCGCTAACTATACTAAGCTACTGTCGGCCACGCTCCACCCCACCCCTTCACTCCACCGAAGCCTTTGCAAAATCACAGAAGTGCCTTGCCAAACTTGCTAAATCACAGCAAGTGCATTGTCAAAAAAAGATAAATTAAAAAATGCATTCATCATGATAATAACAAAAACAAAAGTAAAATGACTGCACACTTAACATTTTTATGTTTCGCCTTTTTGGCAGGAAAAACCTTTACAGGGCCTCAAAACAAAGCGAAATGTATCATGTCAAATGGATTTCATTTAGCAGACGATATTCTCTGGGGGGGGGGGGGGGGGGGGGGGGGGGGGGGGAGTATACTGTGAAGCAAAGCTGTTCGTTTTGCTATTACTCGGATATTAGAAACAACATTTTTTCTTTCTGTATTGCTTGGCATTGTAAATTCATCAAACCCTTTCTTTTGAAGAAATACTTACGGATGGAGTTTACATTCTTCTATCCTCACGTTCATTTATCAGTTGACTATTCCTTGACCCCGCCCCCTTTCTTCTTCATCCGTGTGCATCACACGACCGTTGAGAGACTCATGAATATGCTTTAGCCTAGCAATCTGACCAAAAGCTATGGAAGCAGGGTAAGTCTCTATAGGCCTAGTACAAAGGTTAGCAGACGGACACAATCATTTGACAGTCAAAGATGAACATGAGCCAAGTTTGGTTCTTTTCAGTTTCATTCACACAACCGTAGGCTGAGCCTAACCATACTCTCGTTGTGTTTATGACTCTATCTCAAAAGTCAAAGTCTGGTTTCTCTCAGTTTCATGACAACAACCCTAGGCTGATCCTAGCCCTGTTCTCTTCAGACTCTCGATCTCAAAGTCTGATTCTTTTCAGGTTCATGACAACCCAAGGCTGATCCTAACCCTATCCTCATCGTGTTTACGATTCTCGATCTCAAAGTCTGGTTCTTTCAGTTTAATGACAACAACCGTAGGCTGATCCTAACCCTATCCTCTTCGTACGATTCTCGATCTCGAAGTCTGTTTTTTCCCCAGTTTTATGACAATAACCCTACGCTGATCCTGGCCCTATCCTATTCATTTGTATGGCTCTCAGTATCAAAGTCTGGTTCTTCACAGTTTCACAACTACCCTAGGCTGATCGTAACCATATCCTCTTCATGTTTATGACTCGATTTCAAAATCTGGTTTATTTCAGTTTCATGACAACATGTATAGGCTGATCCTAACCGTATCATATTCATGATTGCGACTCTCGATCTCAAAGTCTGGTTCTTTTTAGTTTCATGACAACTCTAAGCTGATCCTAACCCTATCCCCTACATTGTTTATGATTCTTAATCTCAAAGTCTGGTTCTTTTCAGTTTAATGACAACAACCCTAGGCTGATCCTAACCCTATCCTCTTCGTTTTTCGGTTCTCGATGTCAAAGTCTGGTTTCTTTTAGTTTCATGGCAATAACCCTAGGCTGATCCTAACCCAATCCTCTTTGTGTTTATGACTCTGATCTCAAAGTCTGGTTCTTTTCAGTTTCGTTACAACAACCCTCCCTGTCAACAACTTAAGGCTGATACTACCCTTATTCTCTTCATGTTTATGACCATCAATCTCAAAATCTGGCTTCTTTCAGCTTCATGACAATAAACCTAGGCTGATCCTAACCCTATCCTCTTCATGTTTATGATTCTCGATCTCAAAGTCTGGTTCTTTTCAGTTTCATTACAACATCCTTAGGCTGATCCTAACCCTATCCTCTTCATGTTTAAGACTCTCGATCTCAAAGTCTCTTTCTTTTCAGTTTCATGACAACAAACCTAAGCTGATCCTAACCATATCATCTACGTGTTTACGACTCTCGATCTCAAAGTCTGGTTCTTTTTAGTTTCACGACAATAACCCTAGGCTGACCTTAGCCCTATCCTATTCAATTTTATGGCTCTCGATCTCTCAAAGTCTGGTTCTTTTCAGTTTCACAACAACCCTAGGCTGATCTTAACCCTATCTTCTTCATGTTTATGACCCTCGATCTCAAAGTCTGCTTTCTTTCAATTTCATGACAACCCTTGGCTGATCCTAACCTTGTCATGTTTACGACTCTATATCAAAGTCTGATTCTTTTCAGTTTTACAACAACCCTAGGCTGATCCTAACCCTATCCTCTTCATGTTTATGACTTGATCTCAAAGTATGGTTTCTTTCATTTTCATGACATCCCTAGGCTGATCCTAGCCTTATCTTCTTCATGTTTACTACTCTTGATCTCAAAGTCTGGTTTCTCTCAGTTTTATGACAATAACCCTAGGCTGATCCTAACCCTACTCTCTTTATGTTTACTACTCAATCTCAAAGTCTGGTTCTGTTCAGTTTTATGACAACAACTCTAGGCTGATCCTAACCCTAAACTTTAAGTGTTTATGATTCTCGATCTCAAAATCTGATTTATTTCAATTTCTTGACAATGACTATAGGATGAGCCTTGACGTATCAGATTCATTTTTATCGCACTCGATCTCAAAGTCTGGTTCTTTTCAGTTTCACAACAACCCAAGTTGATCCTAACCCCTCTATTCTTTTCATGTTTACGACTCTTGATGTCAAAGTTTGGTTTATTTCAGTTTGATGACAATAACCCTAGGCTAACCCTAACCCTACTCTCGTCGTGTTTATGACTGTCTCAAAAGTCAAAGTCTGGTTTCTTTCAGTTTTATGACAATAACTCTAGGCTGATCCTAGCCCTACTCTATTAATTTGTATGGCTCTCGATCTCAAAGTCTGGTTATTTTCAGTGTCATGTCAATAACCCTAAGCTGATCCTACCCCTATCCTCTATTATTTTCGTGTTTACATTACAGGAGTACATTTTATGTACTTGTGTATTTTTATTTCTTTATCCATTTTGTCTCACTGTTTTAAAATGATTTTACGTTATAAGTGTTTTAAAATGCTATTTTATTAGTATGTGTGTGTCAGTGTCATTCATTTAATGTTTTATGTGTGTGCGCGTGTGTGCACTAATCAAATTATAGTGTGTGTCTGCAACTGTGTTTCAGTCATATATATCTCTGTGTATGTGCGTGTGTCTCCGTCTCTGTCTGTCTGTCTGTGTCTTTCTCTCTCTCGGTTATAAGTGTGGGTGTGTGTGATTTGTGTAGTGTGGGGGCGTCTTTAAGTGTCCATCAGGTGAGTGTTTCAAGTTGGTTGCGAAAGTGTACTGTAGATTATGTCATTCATATTTGGGCGTGATTGAGAAATTGATAGGGAAGGGGGGTGTTGCAATGTTTGATGTATACTTTTGTTCATTGTGACTATTCATTTTAGTGATTTATGTAAAAAGCTTAAAGATAGGCGCTATAAAAGTTGTCTTCGTGTTTATTACTCTCGATTTCAAAGTCTGGTTTCTTTCAGTTTCATGACAATAACCCTAGTGATCCTAGCTCTATCGTCTTTGTATTTTGACTCGATCTCAAAGTCTAGTTCTCCTCGGTTTTTGCTTTCTGACGGCTTACAAAGTTCGCTCCCCTTGGATGGCTCTCGGGTTCTGCGATTTGAACAAGCCAGGGTTTAGCTGCGCTTTGGGATTCAGAATGAGCAGCGTATGAGCAACGCCACTGTACGACCCAGAATATGGGACAGCAAAAACATTTTTTAAAAGTCTGGTTCTTTTCTTTCATGTAGGCTGATCCTCCCCTCTCTTCATCTTTATGACTCTCAATCTCAGAGTCTGTTTCTTTCAGTTTCATGACAACGCTAGGCTGATCCTACCCCTCTCCTCTTTGTATGATTCTCTCTCAAAGTCTGCTTTTTGTCAGTTTAATGACCACAACCCTAGGCTGATCCTAACCATATCTTCTTCATGTTTATGATTCTCGATCTCAAAGTCTGCTTCTTTTCAGTTTACTGACAACCCTAGGCTCATCTTAACCCTATATTCTTTGCGTTTACGACTCTCAATTACAAAGTCTGGTTTATTTCAGTTTTATGACAACACTCCTAGGCTGATCCTAACCCTATTCTCTTCGTGTTTATGATTGTCAATCTCAAAGTCTGGTTTTCATCAGTTTCATGACAACAATATTGGCCTGATCCTAACCCTATGCTCTTCGTGTTTACAACTTTCGATCTCAAAGTCTGGTTTCTTTCTGTTTCATGACAACAACCCTAAGCTGCTCCTAGCCCTATCCTTTTCGTGTTGATGAGTCTCGATCTAAAAGTCTGGGGTTTGTTTTCAGTTTACTCACAACAACCCTAGGCTGATTCTAATCCTATTCTCTTCATGTTTATGACTCTTGATCTCAAAGTCTGGTTTCTTTCAGTTTCATGACAACAACTCTAGGCTGATCCTAACCCTATCATCTTTGTCTGGTTTCATGAAAATGTGTAAAGTGTACATTTGTTTCAATTGGTGCTTCTTATTGTTGATGTCACTCTCATTATGTCTTAACGAAAACAGCATTTTGTTATTTAAAAGCCTTTTCTGACATTGTGAAACAAAATCTTGGAAACGTGAACTCTCCATAAGTACATTTTTTAAACAACTTAGATCACAAATACTTTGGAAGATGAATCTCATCTGCTTACAGAACTAAACCTACATTTTCAGCAATATAATATGATCTCGCTTTATTGCGTTGAACTTCTTTTTGTTCCTGTCTGAGCGATCGATGACAAACGTCTTTTATGACACGTTCATATGTTATGTCATTTTTTCTCTTCTTCTTTCCTAAGGTAACCAACTACATCACGTTGAAGATATTTTGAAAAGACATGTTCATTATTATTTTACACTTTTGAAGTGCAATACAACACTGTTTAGCCTCCTGTTGATCTTTGATCAACTGAATTTCTTGTTTTGTTCTTATTTATACAGGACAAAACTGTCTCTTCGCTTGGATTGGTGATCGCTTTTCTTCTCTCTCGATCTTCTTTTGAACACCCAGAGTTGTTGTCGATCCCATGCCACTCATTCTGTATCCCAAGTTACAGCCACGCCCTCGTTTTCAGTCCTGAAACCAGACGTCTTTCAGAGGCAATCAGTGTTCTGTAGACACCCCACCAAAGAACACACTGCACTGCTGTTGAGCCACTTCGTTAGAGTTTTAAGCGAGTTACAAAGAATACATTTGCAAACGGATAGAACATCCAAAAATAGGATAAAGGTACAATATATAAATACAGTAGGCCTACTGAAAAGTGAACAAGTCATAGTTGTGTCACTATCATCCAGTGGTGTCCTGGGATTGTCCTAAAGCACTCTCCAGTCACTAACAAGGGCCAGGCAACATTTGGATTGAAGGGGCAGACGACCCATAGTTGTCTCACAGGCGGCGGCGGAGGCGCTGAAGATTTGCTTAACGTCTTATTAGTCTTGGACTCTTAAAGACAAATTTCCTGAAGACTTGGTCTTCCTGTAGATGAAGATGAAGATGGTGACGATGAGACAGAAGTCGAGACGTAGCAGCCGTCGTGGATGATTCCGAAAACATTGAGGACCCTTGATCTGAACTTAGGGGTTCGCCGTCTGAAACTGGATCATTCGGACGGAGTCCGAGTCGTGATGTAGTTTTTGTCCTTGATGCTTTAGGTGTGATCAGCATCGGCGTCGCGGTAGGAGATGAAAAGCACTGCGAGACAGGAAAAGATTATGGCGTTGGTCTCCTGTAGTCCGCTTGCTTGTCGTTGGTTTGGTGAGCAACCCTTCCCTCCAAGGCCGTCTTCAGGACCACCGGGCAGCCTGCTCCGTACTGGGGTGTTGGCGTCGTCAACACACGGGCAGAAGATGCATGGTCTAGTCGAACAGTCTCCGCAAGTGGATGATTTTCCCCTAGCAGGCTAGTGGGTGAACTGGACCCACTGAAGCCAGCCTTGCAAAACGTGCAACTGGTGCCTACCAGGCATCGGCGGTCTTGTTGACTCAAAGGCCAACACTGCAGAGATCACCCAAGTCGCCGTACTTCGCCCCGTCCGCATACTAAGTCAACCAACACCCGTGGTGAGGGAGGAAGACTGCTCTACCCTTCCTACTGTCTGCCAACCAATAGGAATTCTGGTATACTGTCTCACACCCAGTACCCGGAATGTCTCACAGGCATCCGGTGTTGTCCTTCTGTTTAGTATGGCAGATCTCCCATAATTGTACACGATCATCCAGCGATGCCCCTCCTTCTTTGTCCCACAGCGGTCTCCAGTAACAAGGGGCAGATAACCTTTGCAACGAAGGGCAGACCACCCATAGCCGTCTCGCTAGTACCCAGTGGTGTCCCTTTGTCACGTTTGTGTCAAATGCGCTCTGCAGGAAGACTAGGCTGACGTTGGACCTGAGCAGGAGGAATAAGTAGACTTACTGTTCCTGATCCGAGGGCAAACCACCCCTTATAGCTGTCCATCTAGCACCCATTGGTGTAAATTTGTTTGTGTGAAAAACACTCTCCAGTAAGAAGAGGCTAGTGGTTTGATCTGAAGGGCAAAGCCCGAATAGCTGTCTGGCCAGCACCCAGTGACGTTCCCTTGTTTGTCCAGCAGCACCCTGTTAATAACAGACTGCAGCAGTCAGTCGATCAAACTGATGAAAGGGATAATACATGCAGCCGTGTTATCAGTGGGGAACCGTTTCTGAAGGAAAGTGCATCAGCAACCAATGGTTCGCACGCACGCGCACCTGCACACACACACACACACACACGGAAAGAGAGAGAGAGAGAGAGAGAGAGAGAGAGAGAGAGAGAGAGAGAGAGAGAGAGAGAGAGAGAGAGAGAGAGAGAGAGAGAGAGAGAGAGAGAGTGTGTGTGTGGTGTGTGTGAGAGTGTAAGGAGAAGAGAGAGAGAGAGAGAGAGAGAGAGAGAGAGAAAGAGAGAGAGAGAGAGAGAGAGAGAGAGAGAGAGAGGAGAGAGAGAGAGAGAGAGAGAGAGAGAGAGAGAGAGAGAAAGTGGAGAAAGAGAGAAAGAGAGACAGAGAGAGAGAGACACACACACAGACACAGAAATAGACGAACGCTCTCACACACAAACACACTTGCACAGAGAGAGAGAGAGAGAGAGAGAGAGAGAGAGAGAGAGAGAGAGAGAGAGAGAGAGAGAGAGAGAGAGAGAGAGAGAGAGAGAGAGAGAGAGAGAGAGAGAGAGAGAGAGAAAGAGAGAGGCAGAGAGAGAAAGAGAGAGGCAGACATACATGCATATAAACAGAGAGGAAAGACAGACAGACAGAGACAGAGACAGGAGAAGTCCAACAATGTGGTTCATTTGCTGGCGTAAACTGATTTCCCACAACAGGCCTGGCGTTATTCGGTTATTCGTGGTCTTCACATACGCACGCACGCACAAACACACACGCGCGGGCGCACATACACACACACACACACACACACACACACACACACACATACACTCAAACGAGCGTATTTACACACACCAATACAGTGAGAAAGTGAATGAATGAATGAATTTTATTTTTCGAGGATACAATAGAATAAGCATAATTGGGTTTTTTCTCCACCCAGTCCTCTAAATAAACCAAATAAAATAAAATAGAACAAAAGACAGAAAAGAAAAACAAGCATACAAATTCAATAATGAAAAAACTGCATGCAACCAAAACAAAGAACATGCACGTACACACTTTCACCTTCAAAAGTACGTGAGACAGAGACGGACAGACACACAGACAGAGAGACAGAGACTGAAAAAAAAGTGACAGAAATTATTTAAAGTAGATGATAGACTATTTTAAAAGAAATGAGTACAAATATGTAGTGTATGAATACCATCTTTTGGCTATTTGTTTAATATCCCACTTGGAGAGCATACACTCATTCCCATAGTCATACGGGGCTCAGTAATGTTGAGCTTTCGAGTAACACTTTCAGAGACCAATAATCTCATGCCCATAATCATACGGGGCTCTGTAATGTTGAGCTTTCGAGTAACACTTTCAGAGACCAATACATCTCATGCCCATAGTCATACGGGGCTCAGTAATGTTGAGCTTTCGAGTAACACTTTCAGAGACCAATAATCTCATGCCCATAGTCATACGGGGCTCAGTAATGTTGAGCTTTCGAGTAACACTTTCAGAGACCAATAATCTCATGCCCATAATCATACGGGGCTCAGTAATGTTGAGCTTTCGAGTAACACTTTCAGAGACCAATAATCTCATGCCCATAGTCATACGGGGCTCAGTAATGTTGAGCTTTCGAGTAACACTTTCAGAGACCAATAATCTCATGCCCATAATCATACGGGGCTCAGTAATGTTGAGCTTTCGAGTAACACTTTCAGAGACCAATAATCTCATGCCCATAATCATACGGGGCTCTGTAATGTTGAGCTTTCGAGTAACACTTTCAGAGACCAATAATCTCATGCCCATAGTCATACGGGGCTCAGTAATGTTGAGCTTTCGAGTAACACTTTCAGAGACCAATACTCATCTCATGCCCATAATCATACGGGGCTCTGTAATGTTGAGCTTTCGAGTAACACTTTCAGAGACCAATACATCTCATGCCCATAACAAGGGCGTCGTCAGAGACCAATACATTTAGAACAAGGGCGTCGCCGAGCGGCAGACATGTCCGTCACCAACAATGCCACGGCACTTGCGACACCCCGTAGCAGTCACACCCTGACACAAAATTGGAAGGGATTTTGTCTTCTAGTTCACGAGATACAGCTTGAAGAAGAAACATATAGCGCAAAGAAGGAAATTTCGGTTTTCAAGGTCACACTTCAAGGTCAAGATCAGCATGGTGATAATTTATGCTCGGATGTTTTCTTCTCTAGGGTATACAGTACCACACACAATCTGAAGCAGCTTCTGTCAAGTACAAATGTGGAAAATATGGCGTAAAACCCAATTTGTAGACCCTACCACTTTCAAGGCTTACCTATCTCCCGGACCGTGACCTTGACCTTGATCGGTATGCCACTATCAGAACGGGCATAAGCCAAAGTACCTACATGCCAAATGGGAAGACTCTAACACTAACGGTGTGGGAGTTATGGCCCCTGAAAGAGTTTTCGGTTTTCAAGGTCGTACGCCAAGGTCAAGGTGACGACGGCAAAACATTTTGCGCGGATGCCTTCCTCTCATGGTGACACACCAGCACACACAATTTGACGTGATTCTGTCAACCCGTTCGAAAGATATCCTTGGGACAGACAGAAGGAGAAAAAATGACCCTCCGATTTTCAGGCTCCAGCGATCTTTTTGACCTTGACCTTGATCGGTATGCCATCATCAGAACGGGCATAAGCCAAACCACCTTCATACCAAGTTTCAACATCCTATGTCGATCGGTGCCCGATATATGGCTAAAAATAGATTTTCGGTTTTCAAGGTCGTACGTCAAGGTCAAGGTCACGACGGTAAAATGGTTTGCGCGGATCTCTTCCTATTAAGGTGGCACACCTTCACACAAAATTTGACGCGATTCGGTCAAGCGGTTCGGGAGAAACCCTTGGGACAGACAGAACAAACAAAAAAACAAACAAACAAAAAACAAACAAAACAAAAACAGACAAACCAGCCCATCGCAAAGTCCGATCACCTTCGGTGACGGACAATAAATACAATCAGCTTGGAAGCATCGACGCCTTTCGTCTAAAACTGATAACATT
>CM065691.1:41308893-41311393 GCA_017654935.2 Phymorhynchus buccinoides
GTTTGTTGCATTGAGTCTGTCTCCAAATGTTCATTGTTGCATTGAGTCTGTCTCCAAATGTTTGTTGCATTGAGTCTGTCTCCAAATGTTCGTTGCATTGAGTCTGTCTCCAAATGTTTGTTGCATTGAGTCTGTCTCCAAATGTTTGTTGCATTGAGTCTGTCTCCAAATGTTTGTTGCATTGAGTCTGTCTCCAAATGTTTGTTGCATTGAGTCTGTCTCCAAATGTTTGTTGCATTGAGTCTGTCTCCAAATGTTTGTTGCATTGAGTCTGTCTCCAAATGTTTGTTGCATTGAGCCTGTCTCCAAATGTTTGTTCCATTGAGAAAAAACTGTCTCCAAATGTTCGTTGCATTGAGTCTGTCTCCAAATGTTTGTTGCATTGAGTCTGTCTCCAAATGTTTGTTGCATTGAGTCTGTCTCCAAATGTTCGTTGCATTGAGTCTGTCTCCAAATGTTCGTTCCATTGAGTCTGTCTCCAAATGTTTGTTGCATTGAGTCTGTCTCCAAATGTTTGTTCCATTGAGTCTGTCTCCAAATGTTTGTTGCATTGAGTCTGTCTCCAAATGTTTGTTGCATTGAGTCTGTCTCCAAATGTTCGTTCCATTGAGTCTGTCTCCAAATGTTCGTTCCATTGAGTCTGTCTCCAAATGTTTGTTGCATTGAGTCTGTCTCCAAATGTTTGTTGCATTGAGCCTGTCTCCAAATGTTCGTTGCCGGTGAGACTGACTCCAAATGATTGAGTCTGTCTCCAAATGTTTGTTCCATTGAGTTGTCTCCAAATGTTCGTTCCATTGAGTCTGTCTCCAAATGTTTGTTGCTGACTCCAAATGTTCGTTCCATTGAGTCTGTCTCCAAATGTTTGTTGCATTGAGTCTGTCTCCAAATGTTTGTTGCATTGAGTCTGTCTCCAAATGTTTGTTGCATTGAGTCCTGTCTCCAAATGTTTGTTGCATTGAGTCTGTCTCCAAATGTTTGTTGCATTGAGTCTGTCTCCAAATGTTTGTTGCATTGAGTCTGTCCCCAAATGTTTGTTGCATTGAGTCTGTCTCCAAATGTTTGTTGCATTGAGTCTGTCTCCAAATGTTTGTTGCATTGAGCCTGTCTCCAAATGTTTGTTGCATTGAGTCTGTCTCCAAATGTTTGTTGCATTGAGTCTGTCTCCAAATGTTCGTTCCATTGAGTCTGTCTCCAAATGTTCGTTGCATTGAGTCTGTCTCCAAATGTTCGTTCCATTGAGTCTGTCTCCAAATGTTCGTTCCATTGAGTCTGTCTCCAAATGTTTGTTGCATTGAGTCTGTCTCCAAATGTTCGTTCCATTGAGTCTGTCTCCAAATGTTCGTTGCATTGAGTCTGTCTCCAAATGTTCGTTCCATTGAGTCTGTCTCCAAATGTTCGTTGCATTGAGTCTGTCTCCAAATGTTCGTTCCATTGAGTCTGTCTCCAAATGTTCGTTCCATTGAGTCTGTCTCCAAATGTTCGTTCCTTTGAGTCTGACTCCAAATGTTTGTTCCTTTGAGTCTGACTCCAAATGTTTGTTCGTTCCTTTGAGTCTGTCTCCAAATGTTTGTTCCTTTGAGTCTGACTCCAAATGTTCGTTCCTTTGAGTCTGTCTCCAAATGTTCGTTCCTTTAAGTCTGTCTCCAAATGTTTGTTCCTTTGAGTCTGACTCCAAATGTTTGTTCATTTGAGTCTGTCTCCAAATGTTTGTTCCTTTGAGTCTGTCTCCAAATGTTTGTTCCTTTGAGTCTGACTCCAAATGTTTGTTCCTTTGAGTCTGACTCCAAATGTTTGTTCCTTTGAGTCTGACTCCAAATGTTTGTTCCTTTGAGTCTGACTCCAAATGTTTGTTCCTTTGAGTCTGTCTCCAAATGTTTGTTCCTTTGAGTCTGTCTCCAAATGTTTGTTCCTTTGAGTCTGTCTCCAAATGTTTGTTCCTTTGAGTCTGACTCCAAATGTTTGTTCCTTTGAGTCTGTCTCCAAATGTTTGTTCCTTTGAGTCTGACTCCAAATGTTCGTTCCTTTAAGTCTGTCTTCAAATGTCTGTTCCTTTAAGTCTGCCTCCAAATGTTTGTGCAACTTTTGTTCCATCGAGTATGTCTTAAAATAATCGGTCCTTTGTTTCTGTCTCCCAATGTACTTTGTTCGCTATGGTTCTGTCTCCCAATGTACTTTGTTCGTTATGGTTCTGTCTCCCAATGTACTTTGTTCGCTATGGTTCTGTCTCACAATCTTTGTTCATTTAGTTCTGTCTCACAATCTTTGTTTCTTTAGTTCTGTTTCAAATCTTTGTTCCTACAGTTCTGTCTCACAATCTTTGTTTCTTTAGTTCTGTTTCAAATCTTTGTTCCTACAGTTCTGTCTCACAATGTGTTTTTCTTTAGTTCTGTTTCAAGTCTTTGTTCCTCTAGTTCTGTCGCACAATCTTTGTTTCTATACTTCTGTCTCGCGATGTTTGTTTCCTTAGTTCTGTTTCACAATCTTTGTTCCTTTAATTCTG
>CM065691.1:41318893-41321393 GCA_017654935.2 Phymorhynchus buccinoides
TTGTTTCTTTGGGTCTGTATAACACGTCACCAATGTCAATGTTTGTTCTTTTGGGTCTGTCTAACACTCCAACAATCTCATTGTTTGTTCCTTTGGGTCTGTATAACACGTCACCAATGTTAATGTTTGTTCCTTTTGGTCTGTGTAACACGTCACCAATGCCAATGTTTGTTTCTTTGGGTCTGTATAACACTTCACCAATATTAATGTTTGTTCTTTTGGGTCTGTCTAACACTCCAACAATCTCATTGTTTGTTCCTTTGGGTCTGTATAACACGTCACCAATGTTAATGTTTGTTCCTTTTGGTCTGTGTAACACGTCACCAATGCCATTGTTTGTTTCTTTGGGTCTGTATAACACTTCACCAATGTTAATGTTTGTTCTTTTGGGTCTGTCTAACACTCCAACAATCTCATTGTTTGTTCCTTTGGGTCTGTATAACACGTCACCAATGTTAATGTTTGTTCCTTTTGGTCTGTGTAACACTCCAACAATCTCATTGTTTGTTCCTTTTGGTCTGTGTAACACGTCACCAATCTCAATGTTTGTTCCTTTGGGTCTGTATAACACGTCACCAATGTTAATGTTTGTTCCTTTTGGTCTGTCTAACACGTCACCAATCTCATTGTTTGTTCCTTTGGGTCTGTGTAACACGTCACCAATCTCAATGTTTGTTCCTTTGGGTCTGTGTAACACGTCACCAATGTCAATGTTTGTTCCTTTGGGTCTGTATAACACGTCACCAATCTCAATGTTTGTTCCTTTGGGTCTGTATAACACGTCACCAATCTCAATGTTTGTTCCTTTGGGTCTGTATAACACGTAACCAATCTCAATGTTTGTTCCTTTGGGTCTGTATAACACGTCACCAATGTCAATGTTTGTTCCTTTGGGTCTGATCTATCTAACACTTCGCAATGTCAATGTTTGTTTATCTGAGTATGTCTAACACGTCCCCACTGTCAATGCTTGTTCGTTTGGTTCTGGAGAACATGTCAATGTTTGTTCTTTCTTGTCTGCTTAACATGTCACTAATCTCACTGTTTATTCCCTTGGGTCTCTCTAGCACGCCATATATCTCCATGTGCCAATCTATCTAACACATACATGATTATCAACAATCTCCAGTTGTTACTTTGAGTCTGTCCCACACCTTACCAATCTCCATGCTTGTTCCTTTGGGTCTGTCTAACTCGTCACCAATGTCAATGCTTGTTTCTCTGAGTTTGTCTAACTCGCCACCAATCTCACTTGTTTGTTCTGCCTCAAACATAGAACTGAATGAGAGATGGATTTAACGTCCGCTCGACTTCAAGGAGCACATGTGAGACGAACCATCAACCAACCACCACAACGACCATTCAATGCTCGGAGCAGATCCTGGAGGCACTGCAATACCAGGTCCAAGACATAGAACCGATACCAATGTTAATTTTCCCTTTCATTCTGTTTGACAAGGATTCCAGTGTTCGTTCCGTTTGGTCTCACGCGTCATCAGTTCCGACGGCTGTTCTCCTTTGGTTTGTCTCGTACCACGTCCCAACGTTTATTCGGATCCGTTTATTCTTCATCAGAAAGTATCAATCTTAATTTTCTTCCTTTTGACCTGCCTAGCACGCCTCCAATTCCAAAGTTTGTTCTTTCAGTCTCTCTCCCATATATCACCGGAAGCATATAATTGTTCCCACATACAGTTAGGCCCACACTGTAATTTTTGCATTTGGTATTTGGTACTTTATAGCCACAGAGGCACCTCTGTGAAATTCGGGTTGCTCCCACCTGGAGAGCGCGCGCGTCGCAGCCAGAGGCGCGCCACCCATTTTCTTTTTTGTTTTGCATGCGACTTTTGTGTGACTGATGAGGAAGGAAAGGGGTGGTGGTACATTTTGACCAAATGACAACTTTTTCGTTGCCACTGGGTTTAACGTGTCCTACATGCAAGGGCACACAGGACCTCGGTTTATCGTCTCATCCGAAAGACTCCACGTTCAGACCATAAGGCCTAGTGCAGAGTGAGAGGACCCCTGTACCCAGGTTCGAACTCGGGTTTATTGCGCACGGGGCGAACGCGTTACCTCTGTGCCACTCTACACCCCTTACACCCATGATACGACTAGCCCCACATGCTGCTATTCCCGCAAAATGTCTCTCTTTCTGTTTGTGTCTGTCAAACCCAGGTAAATGCATGCGTACACGCGCGCGCGCAAACACACACACATGCATGCATACGCACTCACACACACACAAGCCCATCCAGTATATATATATATATTCATTGTATGTCTATATATATAGAGAAAAAGATATAGAAAAAGATAACAGCCGCACAAGCCAAACTTCCCACTCCACACAACTCTGTAGGACTAAAAAGTTGTTGCATTTGAAATGCCGAATTGATGAAACTTTTCTGTATCTAATGTATGAATTTGTGAACTTCAGAAACAAGTTAACGTTATACAATATTCTGTGTTACTTTAAAATAATAATAAAAATTCATAA
>CM065691.1:41333893-41336393 GCA_017654935.2 Phymorhynchus buccinoides
TTGAATAGGTTATAAAAAAAAAGCCACTCAAGGCAGAAACAAGATTGCTAATCATATAAACGAACACCCAGAGAGGCTGTGTCAATCTTGTACAATATAAGAATACCTTGTCGTGAAAACTCTCGATCTTACTATCTAACTAGGGGGAAACCCCCCAAAAAACAACAACCAAATACTATCTAACTGGGAGAGCACGAGTACATGGATAATACTTAACCTTCTTACTATGTTGATTCGTTCTTCAAAACGACTTATTTCAGTTGACGAGATCATTTATTTCTCTCTCTTTCTCTGCGCTTACATGCATAACAAAACAAACACACACACACAGTCAAATTCACGGGTCAGCTAGAAGACTATCTACACCTGAATCAGCGGAGACCTCCGTACACCCAATAGCCAATCAATAGACGATTTTCGGAAGAAAAAACCCTAGGGGAGAGCACTTCGTGAAAATTAGAGTTGATTACCTCGACTACTTCGGTCAAAACCATAGCAACCATGGCGGCATGGCGTCGAAGCTTGAAACCGCAGGATGCGAGTCAGCGACTTGCAAACATTTCTTTAATAAAAAATGAAGGGCGGCCAGTATCCACAAACTGATTGAACTTGCCAAGTGACGTAAAAATATAAAAATTACATCAATTTTAGAATGACGCACTGCGTTCTACATGCTGTGTGTCTCCTCAAACACACGAGGCGAGGGCTGGGGAATCTACCTGATGGTAGAGTAACTTCCCCTGTTTAACCGATTGAATTAGGCAAGAGCACTCCCACACACCATGACATTACTCCCCTTACTTATTTCCTAACGATTCCTATTCACGGGTCAGCTAGAAAACTATCTACACCTGAATCAGCGGGGACCCCTGTACACCCAATAGCCAATCGTCAGTCGCGAGGACGAAGATGAAAATCCGTTTAACGTCTTCCGGTCTGAAACAGACACACATGGGACATTAGTAGATATAAAGATGGTGGGAACGATCCTGGAGGCAATGCCCGGAGGCAGTGCAATTCCACGAAAGTCCCGAGTTTTTAACGATACAGATGTATATAATAACAGTCATGAGGACATGACTGTCTCACTGCCTCTGGGAATTCGCAGATTCATGGCGTTCGGTTTCAAAAAAATTAACGAAAGAAAAACTTAAAAAAATCACTTTGTCTTTATTAACCGTTTCGGCTTTTCGGATGATATGAAGTAACTTGACCCTTTCACTGCCAATGTCGAATTGTTTTCACCACAATGGTTTTTTCACCACCCATGACACTAAAAAGCATCAAATCAGGGTCTGTTATCTCAATACCTTATTTTCGTAATTTTAGGAGGTCAGGATAGGCCTAATGTTTTGCATGTTACAGAGGAATTCTCAATATTGCAGGTTGTTTTTTTCTCTACCCAGGTAAGTGTAATGGTTATTTTTGGCTAACAATTGGCTGGCGGCGAAAGGGTTAAATTAAACATCATCATCATGAGTACACAGGAGACAATTTTGCTAAATTGTTTTATTATGATCAGCTCATATTGTTGCGACTGAACCACATTTTTGTATACACATACAGACATAAACACACACACACACACACACACACACACACACACACACACACACACACACACACACACACACACACACACACACACACACACACACACACACACACACACACCATCATTTGAACAATACGTCACTTGTCCTACACGGAAAGACAAAACCATTGACTTGTGTTATGGAAATGTACCGTTAGCCTACAAATCTCACGCTCTGCCACCAATTGGCATCTCAGATCACAACACCATTCATCTCCTCCCTGCATACAGACAACGCATCTATACACACCCTGTAGTTAAGAAAGTTGTACAGTGCTGGTCAGAAGAAAGCCGCACTGAGTTATATTACAAGGATGTTTTGATTGTACTGACTGGAATGTGTTTCTTGATTCAAGTGATAGTATTCATGAAGCCACAGAAGTGATATCTGATTATGTTTTGTTTTGTGAAAATATGATTGTACCCACTAAGACTGTTAAGATATTCCCTAACAACAAGCCATGGGTTTCCAAGTCGCTTAAAACGACACTTAATGAGAAGAAGGTAGTATTTAGTTCAGGGGATACAGCTAAGCGTAGTGAAGTGCAGGCAAAGATTAGGAAGGAAATAAAAGAAGCCAGAACACAGTACAAAGATAGAGTAGAGCTACAGTTTCAGTCAGGGAACATGCGGGATGCCTGGAAAGGGATTAAGCTTATGTCGGGAACCACTAAGCACACTCAGGGATGTAGTACTAATAGTAGTGACAGCCAGCAAGATTTCTCTAACCAGCTGAACACATTATATTGCAGGTTTGATAACCAAGACTTCAGCAGCGATTTACACTCTATTACGAGTGACTTGCATAATGAGTTGGGTAGGGAGGGGGCGGATGAAGAACAGTATGAGGTAGAACAAAGTGTAGTTCAGTCTGTGTTTTCTCGTCTAAATGTTAGGAAAGCAAAG
>CM065691.1:41343893-41346393 GCA_017654935.2 Phymorhynchus buccinoides
ATAAATTACCCCAAATTGAAAGCGACACATCAGTTTAAAGAGCAGCCTCAATTTGAATATGGGGAAATTCGAATGTGGGTCACAGCAACCCAGAAAAAACCAAGGGACGTAACCGTGGCGCGTCACAGGGTCTTTAAGCTGCTTCGTAGTGAAAAGTTTGGGGCAAAGTTGTACTTTAGACACACTTCTCGTTTACGACCCTCAATCTCAAAGCCTGCTTCTTTTGAGTTTTGTGAAAAATCCTAGGCTGATCCCTAACCCTATCCCGTTTCCCGATAATGGCAGAATGTTGGTTCTTAACTCTTTCGTTCCTGAGAAACCGCTTTTGAGGTTGAATGGGAGCAACTGCAGATTCCTAGCTTTATAGAGCTCTCTATCTCCCTATTCCTGGGTTTCCAGAGAGAGTAAAACTGTATAAAGGGGTGTTATGTTATTGTGAATATGGGGCATGTTTTCAGCAGCCTGTTTCTCTTTCATAAACAATACTTGCCCCAGTTCTTCTTCTTCGATCACTCAGACAGTTTCCTGTCAATTACGAGCGTATATGCGTCATGCTGCCGTTATGTGCCTAAGTAAGAAATAACTAGGCCCAGCATGTCCGACTTCGGCTGGAGGAATCTTTTTGAAAGTGTTTCTTGAAAAAAAAGGCAGGAGAATGGTCCAGACAGGCAGAAAGATAGTAGATGACAGCAAGCAAAGGGAAAAGGCAGAGTCAAAGAGAGTGACAGATTAGAGGAAGTTACAAGCACAGAACTTCCAGAAGGTGGGGGAAGTATTTATACAAAAGACCCCCCGGTATCCCCACGGGGGGCTGCCCAGTAAGAATATGGAAAAAACCCTCATTGCATTTATAGAAGAGAAAATTAATAACAGTTGCATCATGCTGCATGATATCACGAGCAAAAGTGGCCCGTAGGAATCAACGGGATAAACTTTCTCAGCAGCTAAAGAGGTTCTCAGAAATGAACAGTAGTTGAAACTTATCTAAATACAGAAACCAAAGAGATAATGGATATTTTCAATGCGAAAAGTTGAGGGATATGGTAGGGGGTATCAAAACTACTCTTTTACGAAAAAGAAAACATATGCGCAGACAGTAACAAGGGCGTCGCCGAGCGGCAGACATGTCCGTCACCAGCAATGCCACGCACTTGCGACACCCCGTAGAGTGTCACATCCTGACACAAAATTGGAAGGGATTCTGTCTTCTAGTTCACGAGATACAGCTTGAAGAAGAAACATATAGCGCAAAGAAGGAAATTTCGGTATTCAAGGTCACACTTCAAGGTCAAGGTCAGCATGGTGATAATTTATGCTCGGATGTTTTCTTCTCTAGGGTATACAGTACCACACACAATCTGAAGCGCTTCTGTCAAGTACAAATGTGGAAAATATGGCTTAAAACCCAATGTGTAGACCCCTACCACTTTCAAGGCCTACTGATCGCCCGGTCCGTGACCTTGACCTTGATCGATGCCACCATCAGAACGGGCATAAGCCAAAGTACCTTCATGCCAAATTTGAAGACTCTAACACTAACGGTGTGGGAGTTATGGCCCCTGAAAGATTTTCGGTTTTCAAGGTCGTACGCCAAGGTCAAGGTCACGACGGCAAAATGGTTTGCGCGGATGCCTTCCTCTCATGGTGACACACCAGCACACAAAATTTGACGGCAAAATGGTTTGCGCCGATCTCTTGCTATTAAGGAGGCACACCTTCACACAAAATTGGACGCGATTCGGTCAAGCGGTTCGGGAGATATCCTTGGGACAGACAGAACCCCCCCCAAAAAAAACAACAAAAAACAAAAACAGACAAACCAGCCCATCGCAATAGTCCGATCACCTTTGGTGACGGACTAATTAATGTATATGTACGTTTTTGAGTACATATATGTATGTCCTTACCATTATGAAATGTGCATGCGCCAGACAATATTGAGCGGTTGCATGAGAGTGAATTACTTACTTGAGGTTAGTGTGTCTGCGTGAGTGTGCATGTTGGATTGCATCTTCAGATCATAAGAAGATGCATACGCGTTTGCGTAGGAGAAAGTCTCAATCTGAATATGTGCAAGAGTGTTAAACTTTGTTTCCATGTTTCCAATGTCAAGTGTGCGCAAATACGTTCGCTTGCGTACAAATGTGTGAGTGTGAGGGTGCGCGCGCGAGCTCTTGTGCATGCGCACGTGCTTTTGAGACAGCACTTGTGCAAAAAGTTGCAAGTAACCTAGAAGGTAAAGGATGAGGTAAAGAGGTGAAGATTTGAAGGGAGTAAGGTGGGGAATATGGAGAAGAAGACATGTATTATGAAGAAGAGACTTTTCAGTCCGCTAACCATTGATAAATCAATATGTTACTTTCCAACTTTATCCACTGTCCCCTTTTCACAGCTTCTGTGATTTACTTTGGGTCCACGGCACTTTTTTTCCCCTCTCTCACAACTTTTGTCATTCTCCCTCCTCCAAATCATATCCCCCCCCCTCCCCTACCTTGCCATC
>CM065691.1:41356393-41366393 GCA_017654935.2 Phymorhynchus buccinoides
TCAAGTTTTACATTCGAGATGTTATCTAGAATAACTTAAAAAAACCCGCTAATGTTAATATTTGACCACATACGCACACTGGCACGGTACGGTACATAGGGCCCATATGCACCCACCCACAGATACACAGACATACACACACACACACTCACGCACACACGCCCCCCCCCCCCCCCCCCACACACACACACACGCGCGCGTGCGTGCGCCGCACACGCACACACGCACACGGACACACACACACACACACACACACACACACACACACACACACACACAACTGAACAGTCGCGAGAACACAGGCTCACTTCGTTTCTACGAATAAACTTTGAATAAAACACCAAAACGGACACAAAATACATTGTATTTGACAGACTACGAAAGAGGATCGACAGTTGCTATAACGGGATTGTATAAGGCAATTATCTGAACAGAACGAAAATGACACCGAATCGTGGTTGGTTTGGTTGGGTTTTTTTAATCACAAAGAGGATGTTCCTTTAATATGGCAATGGCATTATTCATTATATATTCGTGATATTCGTGTCCCATAGTTGACTTCCAACTGCCTTCATTTTTATTTCAAAGGGAAGAAACCAAACTGAGTGAGGAAAGACGAAAGGATTGTCCATATAATATTCTGTACTCTCTTTTGAATCCTCGTTGTTTTTGTGTCTGTCTATCGGCCTATCTTCATCCGTCTTTCTATGCACCCCCTCTCCGATTCTACTTATTTTTTCACGCTCAAAGACGTAGCAAATGATTGTCCTATGTGTGTAGGTGTGGGCGCATGCTTATGTATGATGCATGTGTGTATACACGTGTGAATGTGTGTGTTATATGTGTCAACGTGCATGTTTCTTTGTGCATAGGAAAGTGCATGTAACGAGTAGGTATGTGTGTGTGTGTGTGTGTGTGTGTGTGTGTGTGTGTGCGTGTGCGTGCGTGCGTGTGCGTGCGTGCGTGTGCGTGTATATATGTGTGTGTGTGTGTGTATGTGTGTGTGTGTGTGTGTGTGTGTGTGTGTGTGTGTGTGTGTGTGTGTGTGTGTGTGTGTGTGTGTGTGTGGAATGTGCTTTTGTGTGCAAATGTAGGCCTGTTTTGTTTGTGAGCAATCGTATGTGTATGCGCGGCTGAGGATTTGCGAAGAGTGAGCGTGTGTTGTATTAGAGATAGATAGAGAGAGTGTGAGATAGACAGAGACAGAGAGAGACAGCTAGACAGACAGACAGAAGAAGAGAGAGAGAGAGAGAGAGAGAGAGAGAGAGAGAGAGAGAGAGAGAGAGAGAGAGAGAGAGAGAGAGAGAGAGAGAGAGAGAGAGAGAGAGAGAGAGAGAGAGAGAGAGAGAGAGAGAGAGAGAGAGAGAGAGAGAGAGAGAGAGAGAGAGAGAGAGAGAGAGAGAGAGAGAGAGAGAGAGAGAGAGAGAGAGAGAGAGAGAGAGGTGTTTAACCTAATTCTCATCTTAAGAGTTATGGCAAGCGAATGAAAACAGAAGCGCAGCATTAAAAACCAATAAATACAAAAAAGCAAACAAAAGAAAGAACAGGATGGCAACGCCATGAAAACGTACTCCCAATGCCAGCAACACCCCCACATAAGTACACACACACACATACCTCACTATACCCATGAATACCGGTATAATTACTTAGATCTATGACAAACAGACAGAAATTGAGAGGGAGACGATGGAGGGAGCCAAAACAATTAGTCAACTACATTGGTCAACAGTCATGAACATTTTATTATCGGTTAAAAGAGTCAGGTGAGGCCAGGAAGGCTGCCAGACAACTAGAAACAGCTACTGTCGGTTTACAAACACCCAATCTGCGCTGATATGTTGTTCTTTGCAAAGAATGCGTTATTCTAAGACAAAAATACTTTCAGTTTGCATTTTTTTTTTAAAAGGTTCACAACTACGGAGACATCTAAAAACTAGACGTGGGGGAAAAAACCGGTTTGAACCGAAAAACCGGTGCTAAACTTTCGCGGTTCGAAAAACCGGTTCGAGTTGCTGTGAACCGGTTTTTTTAACTGCAAACTGAAAGTAAGTTTTTTTTAGAATAAGGCATTCTTTTCGAAAATCAACACTGATTCTCAGCGCAGATTTGGTGCTTGTAAACCAAGAGTACCTAGCTGTTTCTAGTTTGTGGTGGTGTATCGCTTTGACTTTGAGTAGACTGAGTGTTGAGTTGAGTGTGTGTGTGTCACAAGTCATAAGTTTCTTTATTGTGGTGTGTGTGTTGTGTGTGTGTGTGTGTGTGTGTGTGTGTGTGTGTGCGTGTGCGTGTGCGTGTGTGTGTGCGTGTGTGTGTGTGTGCGTGTGCGCGCGTGCGTGCGTGCGTGTGTGTGAATATTCTGACAAATAAATATGTTTGCATAGGTGAAACTAGTGATGCGAGTACTGGTTAAAAAAACCGGTTCGGTAAAACCGGTTCGAAGAGGGAAAACCGGTTTAAAACCGGTTCGGATTTTTGAACCGGTTCTCAACTCTACTAGAAACGGCTACTTTCGGTTTACAAAGCGCAGTATCTCTCTTGTCAAGGGAGTTAATTTTTGATCCTCGGGTCATTGTGATTTTTGTGTTAAAAGATTCTTGCATCGGTATGGTAATACTGAGAAATTAAATGTTTTACAAGAAACGTTGTTAGGTGACACCTGTACACTATGCCTACTTTAGCTTAAACCATCCATTAGCTTTTAAATAATCAGGTTATATTTTTAATATTCAAAACAGTATGACTGAGATTACGTTGATTATGACTGAGATCTTTGTGTGAATCTGACATAGCATGAATCATCTGCAAGGTATAAAGAAGCATTGCATCAAGTTTCATTAAGGTCGGTCCATTGGTTTAGGCGCTATGGACTGGAACACATTTTGGTCACACACGGACACACACACACATACACACACGCGCACGCACGCACACACTCACACACACGCGGACAGACAACGCACAGCCCTCGTTCCCATTCCAAGGTACTCCCGTTCTGTAAGAACCGAGAGTACAAAAACCTGTCCCGCATAGAAAATGAAGTGGACACTTTGATGACGTGTTGGCCCCACGTAAGCTAATGTTACAGTGAATTTACAAAACCAGGAAATTTGCAAATTTCCTGTTTCACTCAGGGATTTTGCAAATTTTCCTAAAATGTTTTCCTGATTTGGCGGTCCAGGAAATTTGCAAAAACTTTTAAATAACCATTTGAGACAATCAATTGCTATGTAAGCCAAGAAATTAGAAAATGTACTGAATTACTGTGTGTGTGTGTGTGTGTAGCAAATTTGCAAAATACCTGAGTGAAACTCAGGAAACGTAGGACATTTGCAATTTTCCTGAACATGTTAAAAAAATAGCAAAGTTACTAGTTTTGTAAATTTACTGTAACATATACAACCCTTTATGAATCTCCCTGCCCCACTTTCAGATTTGCTTGTCCACCAGACCCCCTCCCCTCCCTTTCTCCTCCTCCCACTTCCTCCGCATGAAAGAGTAGCGTCATCACATTCTTCACCAGAGTCAAGAGGGTTTTCAAAACTTGGTGCGTAAGAAAAAAACATCAACGTGAAAGTTGAAAAGAGAGAGAGAGAGAGAGAGAGAGAGAGAGAGAGAGAGAGAGAGAGAGAGAGAGAGGAAAGATGGAGAGAGAAAAAATGGAAAGAAAGAAGAAGAAAAAAAGAGAGAGAGAGAGAGAGAGAGAGAGAGAGAGAGAGAGAGAGAGAGAGAGACAGAGGGAGAGAGAGAGAGAGAGAGAGAGAGAGAGAGAGAGAGAGAGAGAGAGAGAGAGAGAGGGGGGGGACAAAGAGAAAGAGATAGGTAAACGGAGAGAGAGAGAGAAAGTAAGAGAGAGAAAGAAAGAGAGAGAGAGAGAGAGAGAGAGAGAGAGAGAGAGGGGGGGGGGGGGGGGGGGGGAGAGGCATAAACAGGTGTTGTAAAAGGAGAACAATCCAGAAAAAAGAAAACATTTTGTTGGAGTATTAGAAATATTGTTAGGTTAGGTTAGGTATTAGGGACAGGCTTTCATCAGCCTAGGCCTCGCGGCCTATAAAACGTCCCATCATTCACATATACATTTTGATTTTGCATTGGGGTCTGACACAAACAAATACAAATACAAGCAATAAAATCATCTTTATTAGTAATTATTAATCAAATTCCAGAAAGAGATCTCTAAATGTTGGTTTAGTTCAAAATATATATTCGTATACAGGTTATGTAGTTAATTACGCCATATATGTATGAAGTAGAGAAGTAATATTATTTTGATATACCATTCAATAGTTCTGTTCCTTTCTGAATTAGTTGGAAAAGTACTATTGATGTGTAAAATATTACACGAGAGAGAGAGAGAGAGAGAGAGAGAGAGAGAGAGAGAGAGAGAGAGAGAGAGAGAGAGAGAGAGAGAGAGAGAGAGAGAGAGAGAGAGAGAGAGAGAGAGAAACTCGGACATATTTTAATGATTTAGGCCAACAGCCCCTATCATGACAAGAAAACACTAACACAAAACATGCACAGCAGCAGCACATAGTTTTCAATATGAACATACACACACGCGCACACGCACACACACACACAAACACACACACATACACACACACACTCACTGCATAACACCATCCCACACATACGCATACCCTCATGTTCACTCACACACACACACACACACACGCATGCACACTCATTATACTTACACACGCACACATACAAAAACACACGCGTACAAGCACGCTCACATAATTATGCGCACGCTAAAGCACGCAGGCACATGCACACGTGCACAACATACTCTCATATACTCGCTCGCACACCATACACACACACGCGCGCGCGCCCGCGTACCACATTATTCCTAATACAACTAACAAATGCCACGTACAAATAGAAAATTCGTACAAATAATCAATCGTGGCTATGGAAAGCCTGAATTATATACATGGAAAGAGATACCAACTTCTTGGTAGATTTATCGTTCAATAGTTTTGACAAAAACTTGCGAGACTATTAATATCTAGATTAAGAAAAGGCAAACAATTAAACAGCCTGGAACGGATATCTGAATAGGCCTCGCAGTCAAACAAAAAATGACTTTCTGAAATGAAAATCGCTGACAATGATAAATGTACTTTTTGCAAATCTGAAAAAGAAACCATTGTACGCATGTTATTTTCATGCAATGTGAAAGCAGGTTTCTGGACTAATCTTCAACGATTTCTGCAAGACAAGTGTGCCGATGCGCAAAAGGTAGCTTTAACAAAGGAATTGATCATTTTTGGTACTGATGATGTGTTGGATTATATAGTTATTACTGCTAAAATAATTCTATAATTATAAATCAAGAATGAAAAAAGTGTCCTCATTTCCTGCTTTCAGCAAAATATCTAAAACATAAATATCGCGTTGAAGAATATATTGCTACAAAAATTTGAGGCGATTCGGTCAAGCAGTTCGGGAGATATCCTTGGGACAGACAGAAAAACAAACAAACAAACAAACAAACAAACAAAAAAAAAAAAAATAATACAAACCAGCCCATCGCAAAGTCCGATCACCTATGGTGACGGACAATAAACATCTCTTATGCTGACTTTTAATCAATATGGCTTTGATATCAACAACCATTGATTGACATTTAAACATGAGATGATAGAAAACATTTCGGTAACGATAGTGTAGGAGGAGAACATGGTGATTTTCGTTTGTCTTTTAATTTAGAAGTTATCCTATCGTATTTACATCTCTCTCTCTCTCTCTCTCTCTCTCTCTCTCTCTCTCTCTCTCTCTCTCTCTCTCTCTCTCTCTCTCTCTCTCTCTCTCTCTCTCTCTCTCTCATCGAGATCTCTATTAGTCTACTCAAGTTCTTGGCATTGCTGAGCGACTTAGCTGGCTATCTTGCCCGCTGGCATCTCTCGAGTGGGGCTAATCTCTCTATATTCTTAGTTGGGGATAAAGAGAGAGAGAGAGATAGGGAGGAGTCCAACCCTCTCTCTCTCTCTCTCTCTCTCTCTCTCTCTCTCTCTCTCTCTCTCTCTCTCTCTCTCTCTCTCTCTCTCTCTCTCTCTCTCTCTCTCTCTCTCTCTCTCTCTCTCTCTCTCTCTCTCTCAGATGAGGGTGTTGTTTAAGCTTGCAGGTATTCAGTGCGTTTAAGACGAATATCAATAATTGTAATTAATAATCGTGCACTGAACAACGTATTTTTTTAAGATTTACTTCCGTGTTCTATCACTATTTCCCTTCGCATTCAACGTCGGACTTAAGTAATAAAGTTGGCCTAAGGGATTCAATGCAATTTGATTTCTAATTAGAAACCCACACAACATAAGTGGAAAAAGTCAAAGATGGTGACGGCGATTATTTCAACAAAACTAATCTTGCCTTCAACGATAATGATTATGGCAATATCGAAGTGATTTCTGATTCAAAGCAAAAACAAATTCGAACAATACCCGACAGAGATAGCTGTGAGTGAGTGTGTGAGAGAGAATCACAAGGAAATTTATTATTTTATTTTTATTTTTTATCGAAAAGAAATAGTTTCGCAAATTATTATTCTACGCAGAAATCATTAATAGGTTAATAATTAATTTATTGTGGTTTTTCATCCCCTGAATGTGTCTTTGCCAGTCGCAAACACGAGTCCGACTATGATATCCAGATAACAGCTATAGGAGAAAACTCCTGTCCAGGAAACGTGGGCCAATTTTGTTGTGGGATATAATTATATTCCCTTGTACTATTCTACGGTATATTGACCCTTTCACCGCCAATGTCGCATTTTTGCACCTCAATGATTTAACACCCATGTCATTAAAACCCTTGAAATCAGGGTCTGTCATTCAATGACATTGTGTTCCTAAATTTGGGCAGTAAGGATTGACCTTATTCTAAATGTGTCACAGAGAAATCCCACAATATTGCAGACAAAATGTTTTCTGTAGCCAAGTAAGTTTCATTGAAATGTTTGGCTCAAAGATGGCTGGCGGTGAAAGGGTTAATAAACCTGTGCTGATTTTGTTACTTTCAAAAAAATCAAAATGACTTTCTGTTTCAGGTTTGTCTTTACAAATTGGGCATTGCACATTATTCTCTGTGGCGTTAAAACGATGTAGATGAGTGTTTCATTGAGACACTCCCATCCGAAGTTGGGCGAGAGCGTTATGATAGGCATCTTTCCAGAGAACTGTTATATCATTTTCTCTTTGAAATACATGTTTAACATGTCTGTATGCAGACAAATGTGGACTTTCATCCATATGGATTGTCCAACGGTGACAGAAAGAACTAAATAAACGGTCACGTAGTTCACTTACAACACGCTTCTCCCTGTCACAGCCCAAACGAGAGAGAGAGAGAGAGAGAGAGAGAGAGAGAGAGAGAGAGAGGGAGAGAGAGAAGAGAGAGAGAGAAGAGAGAGAGAGAGAGAGAGAGAGACGAGAGAGAGAGAGAGAGAGAGAGAGAGAGAGAGAGAGAGAGAGAGAGATGGAGAGAGGGAGAGAGAGAGACGAGAGAGAGAGAGAGAGAGAGAGAGAGAGAGAGAGAGAGAGAGAGAGAGAGAGAGAGAGAGAGAGAGAGAGAGAGAGAGGGAGAGAGAGAGAGAGAGAGAGAGAGAGAGAGAGAGAGAGAGAGAGAGAGGGAGGAGAGAGAGAGAGAGAGAGAGAGAGAGAGAGAGAGAGAGAGAGAGAGAGAGAGAGAGAGAGAGAGAGAGAGAGAGAGAGAGAGAGAGAGAGAGAGAGGAGAGAGAGAGACCGAGGAGAGAGAGAGAGAGAGAAGAGAGAGAGAGAGAGAGAGAGAGAGAGAGAGAGAGAGAGAGAGAGAGAGAGAGTGGAGAGAGAGAGAGAGAGAGAGAGGAAGGAGAGAGAGAGAGAGAGAGAAGAGAGAGAGAGGAGAGAGAGAGAGAGAGAGAGAGAGAGAGAGAAGAGAGAGAGAGAGAGAGAGGAGATGAGAGAGAGAGGAGAGAGAGAGAGAGAGGTGGGTGCGAGAGAGAGAGAGAGAGATGAGAGAGAGAGAGAGGATGAGAGAGAGAGAGAGAGAGACTAGAGAGAGAGAGAGAGGAGAGAGAGAGAGAGAGAGAGGATTGAGAGAGAGAGAGAGAGAGAGAGAGGGGGAGTTGTAAGGGAGAGACACGAAATGAAAGACACAAAGAGAAAGACACAGAGAGAGAGACGAGAGAGAGGAGAGACTCAGAGAGACAGAGAAACAGAAGCAGAGACAGCGAGCGGACAGAGCCATAGAGAGGGAGGGACCATCTCTCAAGAAGCTAGCTGAACTGGCACGAATAGAAAACCAAAGGCAAAAAGTTGTCATAATAAAGTCTTGGACAGGAGCAGAAGGCAGGATTCCCAAGCCATTAGCAGATCTGCTAAGCCTTTCAGCCAATGCTCTGCAGCAAAGCTTGCTGGCCATAATCATTCTCTCAAAGCCTTTCAGCTTATCAACCAAAAGGGAAATAAAGCATCCAGCCCAACACCCCATGAATACTGCCTCTCTCTCCTCTCTCTCTACTCCTCTCTCTCTTTCTCTCTCTCTCATCTCCTCACTCTCGCTCTCTCTCTCTCTCTCTATCTCGCTCTCTCTCTCGCTCTCTCTCTGCTATCTATCTCTCTCTCTCCTCTCTCTCTCTCTTCTTCGTTCAAAAGCTGGGTCTGGTCTGTGTATGTATGTGTGGTCGCGCATCTGCGAGCCCCTGTGTGAGGGTTTGTCGATAGAGTGAGAGAGAGTTCCGAGAGTGTGTGTGAGTGTCCTATAGTTGCGTGGAAGGGATCCCGCATAAATGTGTATGAAGGAGATAGGTATTTGACTCGAGGAGATGATGAGATGATTACCTCCTGGGAGGAGGGATGATGACAGAATTACTGGTGCATGTCTAGGTTATGTCACAAGATCCATGAGAGATCTGAGGAGTGGAGAGAGCTCCCCGGGAGGGTTAGATGAGAGAGAGGTATAGATGAGAGAGAGAGAGAGTTGACCGGAGAGATGAGAGGGATAGTGAGATACCTGAGATCGAGGAGTTAGAGAGACCTCTGAGACGAGATGAGAGATGACGGGAGAGGGAGGAGGGTAGAGACCCCGCCCCCCCAGGATGCTCGAGATTGAGATCGGAAGATTGGTGATTGAGCTTAGAGATGAGTTAGATCCCAGAGACGGCGAGAGATGAGAGAGAGGAGAGGGGATGAGGAGGAGATGAGAGTCGAGAGAGAGAGGAGAGTTCCATCTTGGAGGCGGGTTGAGAGAGGGCGGGGCGCTTGATCCTGGATGTCGGAGAGATGTCCGTGATGAATGGATGAGATCGAGAGATTCGAGAGAGCGACTCCAGAGCTGCGACCCAGAGATACCGGGAGAGGAGGGAGACCTCGTCTCCAGCTCTGATCTCCTCTCTTATCATCTTAGAGTGAGAGAGGCGGAGCGGAGTATTGTGACGGAAGAGGGGATGTGGGTCGGAGGAGAGGGAGCGAGGCGGGGAGACGGTGTGTGTGAGTGAGAGAGAGAGACGTGTGAGAAAGTGGAGGAGAGATGAAAGGGAGGAAGAGTACCTGGAGAAGGGAGGAGTGAGGTGGAAGGAGAGCAGGGCACGTTTTTGCATTAGAGCGAGAGGATGGAGGTGAAGGGACCCGAATGAGAGGCTAGAAGGGAGAGAGATGAAGATGAGAGAGGACGGAGAGAGTTGAGGGAGACGCCTTGGGATTTTGGGAGAGGAGACGAGAGAAAGATAAGATGGAGAGAGAGGAGAGAGAGAGTAGAGAGAGGAGAGAGAGAGAGAGAGAGTTAGAGAGGGGGGAGAGAATGAGAGAAAAAGTGAGAGAGAGAGTAGAGAGTGAGGGAGAGCGAGAGAGAGAGGAGAGAGAGGAGCACAAATGAGAGGAGTGGGAGAAGGAGTTCGGAAGCCGAGAGGAGCTGTGTTGAGAGAGAGTTCGCGCCTGAGGAGGAAGATCTGAGTAGAGGAGAGAGAGGAGGAGAGATAATTCTTTCTTATCCCCACCCTCCTTCCCCCCCGAAGAAG
>CM065691.1:41368893-41371393 GCA_017654935.2 Phymorhynchus buccinoides
CCCCCCCCCCCCCCCCCCCCCCCCCCCCCCCCCCCCCCCCCCCCCCCCCCCCCCCCCGACCCCCCCCCCCCCGCCAGACCCCGACCCCCCCCCCCCCCCCCCCCCCCCCCCCCCCCCCCCCCCCCCCCCCCCCACCCCCCCCCCCCCCCCCCCCCCCCCCCCCCCCCCCCCCCCCCCCCCACCCCCCCCCCCCCCCCCCCCCCCCACCCCCCCCCCCCCCCCCCCCCCCCACCCCCCCCCCCCACCCCCCCCCCCACCCCCCCCCCCCCCCCCCCCCCCCCCCCCCCCCTCCCCCCCACCCCCCCCCCCCCCCCCCCCCCCCCCCCCCCCCCCCCCCCCCCCCCCCCCCCCCCACCCCCCCCCCCACCCCCCCCCCCCCAACCCCCCCCCCCCACCCCCCCCCCCCCCCCCCCCCCCCCCCCCCCCCCCCCCCCCCCCCCCCCCCCCCCCCCCCCCCCAATAAAGAATGAAAAAAGGGAAACGATGAGTATAGATAACAGTAAGAACACAGTCGATAGAGTTATAGTTCCTTCTTGCTTCCTTTATCTTGGAAGTTCAGTTTTAAACGTCGCGTATCGGCTTTCGCTTTATTCTTCCATCCATTTCTTCTATTTATCCTTTGTGCCGCTGTTTTAAATGGCAGCCAAGCTCGCTCTCTCTCTCTCTCTCTCTCTCTCTCTCTCTCTCTCTCTCTCTCTCTCTCTCTCTGAGTCTCTCTCTGCTCTCTCTCTCTCTCTCTCTCTCTCTCTCTCTCTCTCTCCCTCCCTCCCTCCCCCCCTCTCTCCCCCCCCCATATCTGTGTGAAGAGAGCACGTGTTGTTGATATTGTCAAAGCGAATGAGGCGTTGCATTGATTCAAAGGTGTTTGTTTAAAGAGTTTACAACCATGTTAACGATCGATTTTCAAAACAAAACTATGTTTTCTCAATTCAATTCAATTCTACACAGTGTTTTCGCGAAAGAGAGGTTCTCTTGTGTCCCTTTTTTGCTTCAATAAAAGCTCAGACATGTAGAGTAAACGAACCGACCTAAGCACTATCCATGGTTCTTTGTTTCTGCTTGAACGAAGTATATCAATCAATCCATCAATCAATCAATAGCTGTCCGTGCAAATTATTGTGCACTTGAGTGCGTTTATAAGCCTTACGCTCGTTGAGCTCACGTGCGTATTCTGCTAGGCTTATTTTTGTTAATAAAAATAATATAGTTAAATCAATCAATCGATCAATCAAAGTACAGTCTAGATCGATGTGTAGATGGGTAAACGCATGATCCATTTTAACGTAGTATGAAAACTAAAATGCAGGGAGGGCAGTATGCAGCACTCTGTTTGATTCTTCTAGTTTATAATCGCGCTCATTTCAGGCCCTTATCTTATGCTTTGTTTGTTCTCGGCGATCGAGCAGACAGAGACACGCCTGTGGCACGAACGAAGGCTGCTGTACGCCCAAGATCCTCCCTCCAAAGGGCCAAAGATCTTCCCCCGAACCGGTGTGTCTGACTAGAAGGCCAGGTTTCATCCCTGAGGTTCTGGAAGGTTCGACAGTCCTGGAGGAGATGTTCAACAGCCTTGTCAGCGGCACCACAGGGGCACACAGGGGAGTCTCCAATGTGGAACTTTGTGAACATGTGATGCCTGAGTCTGGAGTGTCCCAGTCCTCCGTCTGGTCATGATCACTAGGTCTTGTCTGGTGGAGAGGTGGTGGTAGGCACCACTGGCACGGTGGTTTGGATGTTGTTGTAACCATCTTCTCCTCGGCTTCTCTTTGCAATATGTGATTCCTAAACTTATCTTATATATATTTTCGAAATCTGTCTGTGTGTCTGTCTGTCTGTGTGTCTGTCTGTCTGTCTGTGTGTCCCTTATGCACGGCCACAGTTCTCAACCGATCGACACCAAATTTGGCATCAAGCATCCTTGGCACCCTCCGAAGGTCATGCCGTCCTTACTTTTCGGAAACCTCCGCCAAGGGGTCGTGGGGAGGGGGGGGGGGGGGACCACACGCAGCTCGGATTTACTAACGGCAAGTGCGTGTGAGCTGTGAGCGTTGGGGGGGGGGGGGGGGGGAGGGGGGGGGGGGGGTGGGGGGGGGGAGGGGGGGAGGGGGGGGGGGAGGAGGGGGGGATGAGGGGGTCTGGGGGGTCTGGGGTGGAGGGGGGGAGGGGGGGATGGTCGGGTGTGTGTGTGTGTGGGGGTGTTCAGGGGGGTGGGCTGGAGGGGGCCACAGTTCTCAACCGATCGACACCAAATTTGGTATCAAGCATCCTTGGCACCCTCCGAAGGTCATGCCATCCTTACTTTTCAGAAACCTCTGCCAAGGGGTCGTGGGGAGGGGGGGGGACCACACGCAGCTCGGATTTACTAACGGCAAGTGCGTGTGAGCTGGGGGGTATGGGAGGGGGGGGGGTATGGGAAGGGGGGGGTAGGGATGGGAGGGGGAGGGGGGGGCCAGGGGGTTGAGGGGAGGAGGGAGGGGAGGAGGGGGTCTGGGGGGAGGGG
>CM065691.1:41383893-41393893 GCA_017654935.2 Phymorhynchus buccinoides
GAGTTATAAGGCTCGTTTTGTGTTTCAGACAGACAGACAGACACACGGACACTTGGCTTTTTACTATATGATTAAGTTCAAATTATATCAGCTTAGTGCTAATTACCGTGTTTCTTTCCCGGCAGCATTATGGTATTCCGATCAAATGTTTTTTGGATTTTCCTACGTATGCTTTCCTTGCTTAAGAAATATCACGCAAAAGGCTCTCTCGGTCTTACTTTATAAATGAAAAGTATTTTGAGCGAACGGCTTTGTCTCTTTCTTTTCTGTTTGTATGCATGTGCGTGAAATAAGGGGTAAAGGAGCAAACCAGTCAAGACACACACTAACAACGCACGTACACACACGCGCACACGCACACACGCACACACACACACACACACACACACGCGCACGCACACACACACACACACAACTATCTACAAACATGTTAAAAAGGCATACTTGTGTATTTCCTTCTGCAGTTCTTGTTAATAGAACCTTAGCTCAGATGAGGAAGGGGGGTGGGGGCTGGGGGGTAGGGAGTACTTTTGTTTGTTATTAATTTATTTTCGTCTTCGCAATTTTCATCAATAGGACCTTTAATTCAGGTACTGTAAGGGAAAGAGGGGGAAGGTGTTTTTGTTTTTTGTTCGTTGCCAAACTAAACCAGGCAGCTCACAAATACTTCGCTGCCACGAACAGATGCGGGGTCTAAGCTGCACCTATACATTTTGCTCGTGCAACTGTTGAAAAATGCATCGCCGGCCATGCCGTTAACCCTTTCACCGCCAAAGTCGCATTTTAGCACCACAGTGATTTAACACCTATGTCACTGAAAGGCATCAAATTGGGGTCTATTACCCAAAGACCCTATTTTCTTAGTTTGGGGAAGTAAGGTTAGACCTTATTTTATATCTGTCACAGAAGAATCCACAATACTGCAGATGGATTTTTGTTCTCTACCCAGGTAGCTTTAATGGACATTTTTTGCTGAAATATGGCTGGCGGTGAAAGGGTTAAGCAGCATTAAAACCAGCCAACCACAGGGAGGAAAGTAAAAGCATGAAAAAGGAGCTGTAAGAACACACAGACACAGACACACAGACATGCAGACATACGCGCACGCACACACACACGCAACACACACACCACACGTACACATACACGCGCGCGCAGCACGCATGCACACATACACAAAACACACACACACACACAAAGCACAGAAAGAGACAACACATAAATACACACTCACTACGCACACATACATATGTACACATACACATACAATAAATTGTACACACACACACACACACAACACATATACACGCGCGCGCACACACACACATATACAAACACACACACATACAAGCACAGAAAGAGACACAACACATAAATACACACTCACTACGCACACATACATATGTACACATACACATACAATAATTGTACACACACACACACACACACGCACGCACGCACGCGCACGCACGCACGCACGCAACACACACACGCACGCACACGCGCGCGCACGCACCCACACGCACGCACACACACACACACACACACACACACAACACCACACACACACACACGACACACAAGCTAATGTAATGCTTATTCGATGTCCATCTGGAAATAACATTTTGACTTTGACTTTGACACATAATGTTCATCTTAACCCTTTCACTTCAGCCAAAAACTTCCATTAATTTTACCTGGGTAGAGTAAAATCCATCTGCAGTATTGGGGATTCTTCTGTGACAGATGTATAAAATAAGGTCTATCCTTACTTCCTAAAACTAAGACCACAGGGTCTTTGGATAATAGACCCCAATTTGATGCCTTTTAGTGACATAGGTGTTAAATCACTGTGGTGCTAAAATGCGACTTTGGCGGTGAAAGGGTTAAAATAGAAAGCACAGATGCAATTCAAAGCCAAGGCAAGTGATAAATCAGTAGTACTCATTTTGGTAAAACCGACCCATAGAGGTAAGTTGTCATAAAGGCGGTTTAACCTTTTCGCCACCAATAATTGTTTCATTTAAAAAAAAAATTCCATTAAACTTAACTGGGTGGAGAAAAAAATCGGCAATATTTCGAATTCCTCTGTGACATGTAGAACATTTGGCCAATCCTTACCTCCCAACATTAAGAAAATAGGGTCTTTGGATAACAGGCCCTGAGATGATGCCTTTTAGTGACATGGGTGTTAAGCCACTGTGGTGCATAAATGCGACATTGGCGGTGAAAGGGTTAAGCTCTCTTGAAATACTTATCAAAAGAAGAAGAAAAAGAAGAAGTCCTGAATCCGAACACATAATAATTATCAACTTCATGCTCATAGTTATAAGGAGCACGTTCTTAGGTGTCACCCTACCCATTCACAACATGTGATCGAGTTTCATTGCTCAATAGTCCATAAAATCAAAGAACAGATATCATTTCTGGTTGCTTAGGAAAATATAAACATTTTGAAATCCGGATTACTAAAATTACAAATAGAACAATATCTTTAAATACATTTTAGACACTTCATTACATAATACATCATCATCCTATCTGCTCTAACTGTGTAATCCGAGTAGCGTAGCTTATGTGCTTGATTTAGTTGAACAGACAAAAACTTAAGAACACATGACCTTTTCAGTGTTGGTATTTATATCCCCAGCATAATTCGTTTTACAAATAAATCCAGAAAGCGTTACAACTTTTCTCAGTTTTCAGCTTTGATAGCAATACCCCGAAGATAAATATAATATCAAAAGTTGTTCACAATCTTAATTTCGTGGCCTTTGCAGTGTCCTTTGGCTTAGAGAGTTGTCGTATTTAGACTGTGGCATTTAGTTTGGCTTACATAAGTTTTTATTTATATCCAAAACGATACATCATAATACAAATGGGGAACAAAAGAAACACGAACAAGCTAGACTGCGCTCCTATATTAGCTACAAACATATTTGTTCGTTTTGTTGTTGTAAACATATATCTTAATATAAGAGAAAAACTAATCTTTTAATCATGACACAATTCATTCACACACACACATACCCCCCCCCCCCCCCCCCCCCCCCACCACCACACCTCAACCGAACAACTATCATACTATAGACTCACACACTCAGAGAGAGAGAGAGGGAGAGAGGGAGATAGAGAGAGAGAGAGAGAGAGAGAGAGAGAGAGAGAGAGAGAGAGAGAGATGGACATAGAGAGAGGAGAGAGAGACAGAGAGAGAGAGAGAGAGAGAGAGAGAGAGAGAGAGAGAAACAGAGAGAGAGAGAGAGAAACAGACAGACATAGAGAGAGGGAGAGAAGACAGAGAGACAGAGAGAGAGAGAGAGAGAGAGAGAGAGAGAGATAGAGAGAGAGAGAGAGAGAGAGAGGAGATAGAGAAGAGAGAGAGAGAGTGAGAGAGAGAGAGAGAGAGAGAGAGAGAGGAGAAGAGAGAGAGAGAGAGAGAGAGAGAGAGAGAGAGAGAGAGGATTTTCTACACTGCACATCAACAGTTAAGCAGCCGACCCACTGCATACGATTCAGTCCAACAGCGATCCGACAGTGTGACATTTGCGAGGCATGATTCCCGTGGTGAAATTCAACTGTCTAAATGAATCTGATGAAGGTCTGCTAGTTTTGTTCACTATAATATTTGTAGTTCCCTGTACACGAATCTCATGAAATGTCTGTACTTTTGTATCAGATATTTGATGCGATTTGCGAAGGCGCTTGGGGTCTACGTGAACTTAGTGAACAAAAATAGTAGGACTAGTTTCAGACATAATTATTTCAAACCCTCTCTGGCAATGCTGGCAATCATTATGTCTTTGATTGCTCTGAAAATAAACGCAATAAACAATCTTGTAAAAATACCTTGCCGAGATAAAACCATATTGCCCCAAAGAAAATATATGACAGGAAATTTTACACCCCAAAATAACAGCAACTAGCACATCGAGATGTCTTTTTTCCCCCACAAAGGTCAACAGTCTACTTGATTGCGCAATCTTCATCGGTTGACTTTTACACCGCTTAGTGTGGTCGTTAACTTTGTCCTTTGTGTGTGTGGTGTTGTGGTGTGTGTGTGTGTGTGTGTGTGTGTGTGTGTGTGTGTGTGTGTGTGTGTGTGTGTGTGTGTGTGTGTGTTGGCTTTCTTGTTGTTGTATCCTGGGTTAATTAATTAGAAACAACTCGAAGCAAGAAGAACCAATTTTCTTTTGAACCCTCTGGCAACCGTCGTGAATAGTTATATGTTTCGCTGTTATATTGCTGTGACATTTCTACGTAGGTATCCGGTACTGTTATGATGCTATCTTGCACTCCAGTCCCCCTCCCCCCCCACCCCCCCCCCCCCCCCTCTCAACTTTTCGCATGGAAAATGTCACTGCGAAGTAGCACTTCGCTATTTTTTTTTTGGGGGGGAAGGGTAAGCCCGGGATTATTTTCATAAAAATGAAAACAATCAGACTTTGAGATTGAGGGTCGTAAACATGATGGGGTGTGACTAAACTACAAGACTGACCCGCTATGGTTCTCTTTACACTTTACCCAAGACCCCGAATGGGTGCGTGGGATTCAACGCTAAGGTCTTGGTAAAATAATAACAAAAGCCCCAGAAAAAAATGAAACAAAACAAGAGTTGGCGCTTCTGTTAAAGACCCACTGACCCACCACGATTAAGTCCCTTGGTTTTTTTCTAGGTAGCTGTGACCCACATACAAATTCCCCAAACTTCAAATTGAGGCTGCTCTTTAATATGATGTTTCGTTTTAGAATTTTGGGGCATTGGTATGGGAGTCAAACCTGGTCAAAACAAGATTTTTTACCAGCTTTAAAAGGAAAAAGACGTGAAAACCGTGATTCTGAGAAGTGATCTGGTGGGTCTTTAAAAGGTAAAAAAAAAAAAGTCCTCTTTTCGTTTGTGTAGGCGAGTGCCGATATTAGTACACACATTTAATTTTTTTTAAAAGAACCGTGCATGAACTTGGTTCTATGGGGAAAAACAAGAAAAACAACAAGAACAACAAAACGACAAAAACACTGTCACTCAACCCACCCTTCATCGAAGTAAAAACAAGCGCGGATTCGCAATCGTTTGTGGCGTGCGACAATTGAAAACGAAACATCATTTTAAAGAGCAGCCTCAATTTGAAGTGCAGCCTCACTTTGAAGTGCGACAATTTTGGACCGACCGACAGACAGACCGACAGACAGACCGACAAAGTGAGTTATAGGTTTGTGGCTTGTGCCACAAACAAAAACATGCGCGGATTCGCAATCGTTTGTGGCGTGCGACAATTTTGGACCGACCGACAGTTCGACAGTTCGACAGTCCGACCGACAGACCGACAAAGTGAGTTATAGGTTTGTGGCTTGTGCCAAACACAAAAAAGAAGAAGAAGAAGAAAAAGCAAAACATTTCATCAAAGCGAATTGTCAACCATGTCAAAGTATCACATTAGAATGCATAGGGTCCAGTCCCCTATCCACTCTACTTTCACAGATGTTATTCGTACAATTTCTGCAAGCCTTCATGCACTACACACGATTCGATTCCCTGCGATCCGAATTTGACATTTTGTGAGGCATGATTGACGTGAAATTCTACTGTCTAAGTCAATCTGATGAAATCCTACTAGTTATGTTCACTATAGTTGTTGTCTCCCGTACACGAATGTGATAAAATATCTTTTTTTTTTCATCGGACATATTTTTTTTTTATTCGTGTATTGCGGTTTACGTGAGCATAGTGAACGAAAAAAGTAGAGTTACTTTTAGACGGAAGTATTTCACGTGAATCACGACTCACAGACATCGTCACAATCGTATCGTATTGGGGTCAAATCGTATGCAGTGTGGCTGGCCCTTAAGGCGAAAGACTTCTTTCGCTGCCTTCTAAAGGCCGTGCTGCACACATCCAACTCCAGTCGTAAGACCATTCAACTGGGGCGTCTCCTTTAGGTATTACTTTATAGTCACAGAGGCATCTCTGTGAAATTCGGGTAGCTCCCACCTGGAGAGCGCGTCATAGCCAGAGGCGCGCCACCCTTTGTTTTTTTGCATGCGATTTTTTTTTGTGTGATTGATGAGGAAGGAAAGGGGGGGGGGGGGGGGGGGGGGGGGGGGGGGGGTAAATTTTGACCAAATGACAACTTTTTCGTTGCCACTGGGTTTAACGTGTGCTAAGTGCATGGGCACACGGGACCTCGGTTTATCGTCTCATCCGAAAGACTCAACATTCAGACCATAAGGCCTAGTGCAAAGTGAGAGGGAAAATCCCCTGTAACACTGTGCCACTCTACACCTGTGATTCATCAATCTGAATACACACTTACTGTTACGAAATCGTACTTAAGTTTCGTTCACTATATTCATGTAGACACTCATACCAAAGATATTCTAAAAGGGAAAGATGGATTACTTAAAAGCTCGGCGAACCGGGCTGATAGAGTTATCGTTAGTGCGGACGTGTACACTATTCACAGTGGAGGCTATCCAAAAACTCGGACTGGAACTTGAACGGAGAATTCAACTGGCCTATCGATGTGTCACGTTTCAAAGGGACATAACCAGTGTTTCTGTCCTCACTACTCATATAGGGAAAAGAGACCGGATGTTTATCTTCCCCTGTACAGTCTTTGCTCATACCCGAGTTTGATGGAATAATGTCTGTATTTTACAATCCTCTGACAACATTCTGCTAGTAGTGAGGTCTACAGGAATACTAGAGAAGGAAACTAGTAGTAGTAGGATTCCAACAGATTGATGTAGACATCAGTTCATGCGCCCTCTGGGTTTCGGGACAGTTGCGCAAAAGAAGCGATCTGTGTGTGTGTTGTTGTTCTTCAGTTTAACGTCCTTCCACTAAGAGTGATTCGGACAATATTATATTGCAGTGTGATTTCGGTGTGGTGAATGTGAATTGGTGTGTCTGTAAATGCGTGAGTGTGATGTTAATGATGTAATCATACCCCCCCCCCCCTCCCCCCCCTTCCATTAAAAAACAAAAAAACACTTAAACTTAAACAATATAACCGAACAGTGAACAATGCTAAATACAATTACTAACTGAACTACTTAATAAACATTTACAAACTGAATCAAGAACAGGGTAATTCTTTAGTAGACTGGATACAGATAATGGAGTCGATCCATCAGTGAAACCGTCAATTCCCGAATTCTTAAAAAGCTGTCTTGCTCTTGAGCAGTGAATCAGTAAAGGACTGACACTCAATGATTCACCACACATGTATACATTTAACGACGTTACAATAGTTTGTTTTAAATGAATGCAAACGAAGTCTATGGATTAGACTTTCAATCTCCCTGGACGAGAAAGTAACATGCTAATCTGACGTTTTCCCATTGTATTTATCATTCGATTTAACACATTTATTATAATATTGTGTGTGTGATTGTGTAATTACGCGTGTGCGTGTGTGTGTGTGCGTGCGCGCGCGTGCGTGCGTACGTGCGTGCGTGAGTGTATGTGTATGTGTGTGCGCGCGCGTGTGTGCGCAAGTATATGTGCGCGCGCATGCATATGCGAGTGTGCGTATGTGCGCTTAGAACTGCTTTAATCCTTCTTTAGCCGCTTTTCGTTCTTCCCAAAACTTCTCTTCGAGCTGGCCTGTGGGTCTGGGAAAAGATTTCCCCCGTGCTGACGTCAAATCAATGATTTAATGTCGTAATGATGACACCCGGTTTTACTTGAGGCCAAACGGGCACATGTAGTGCAACTCACAGAGAGAGAGAGAGAGAGAGAGAGAGAGAGAGAGAGAGAGAGAGAGAGAGAGAGAGAGAGAGAGAGAGAGAGAGAGAGAGAGAGAGGGAGAAAAATGGGTGAGCAATAAGCTGGGTGGGGGGTGGGGGTGACTCTCTCTCCCTCTCTCTCTCTCTCTCTCTGAACGCTTTCTGGTGCTTTTTTGGAAAGTATATTTATTTCCCCTGAAACTCTCTCTCTCTCTCTCTCTCTCTCGCTCTCTCTCTCTCTCTCTCTTCCCCCCCCCCCCCCGCTCTCTCTCTCGTCTCCGGCCTCTTGGAGAGATAGAGAGAGATAGAGAGAGAGAGAGAGAGAGAGAGAGAGAAGAGAGAGAGAGAGAGAGAGAGAGAGAGAGGCCTAGGAGAGAGAGAGAGATAGAGATAGAGAGAGAGAGAGAGAGAGAGAGAGAGAGAGAGAGAGAGAGAGAGAGAGAGAGAAAACTTGAACTTTATTTTTGCCAAGGATATATATAGAAAGAGAGAGAGAGAGAGAGAGAGAGAGAGAGAGAGAGAGAGAGAGAGAGAGAGAGAGAGAGAGAGAGAGAGAGAGAGAGAGAGAGAGAGAGAGAGAGAGAGAGAGAGAGAGACAGAGAGAGAGTTGGTGTTGCAGTGGATGTCGGTTCAATTCAATTCTCCACAAAAAAGGATTCTTTTCTTCTTCCATGGTATGGCAATAGTGGTATTATTTCTACACACAGTGTAGACTCGCCCCTGAAACGTGTGTTGCTCCCAACTGGAGAGCGCGTCGCCCCTAGTGCAGCGCCATCTTTTTTTCTTCTAGCATGCGAGGTGGGTTTTTTATGCGTGACTGAAGGGGACGGTGTGGTATATTTTGACCGATCGACGGTCCCTTTGTTGTCACAATTAGGTATTAGGTATTAGGTACTTTATATATAGTCACAAAGGCGTCTCTGTGAAATTCGGGTTGCTCCCACCTGGAGAGCGCGTCGCAGCCAGAGGCGCGCTACCCAATGTTGTTGTTTTTTGCATGCAATTTTTGTGAGATTGATGAGGTGGGTGGTGTAAAGTTTGGCCCAAATGACAACTTGTTCGTTGCCTCTGAGATTACCGTGTGCTAAATGCATGGGCACACGGGACCTCGGTTGTCATACCCCTCGGGTTTATCGTCTCATCCGAAGGACTCCAATGCAGTACCTCCAGGATCTGCTCCGGGCATTGAATGATGGTTCTGTTTTGAAGCCGAGTGGACGTAAAACCTAACTTTCACTCCCTTTGATGTCACTGGGTTCCTTAACTTGCGCAAAGTGCCTGTGCAGACGAATGCTCGCTTGTGTGTGTGTGTGTGTGTGTGTGTGTGTGTGTGTGTGTGTGTGTGTGTGTGTGTGTGTGTGTGTGTGTGTGTGTGTGTGTGTGTGTGTGTGTGTGTGTGTTTGTAGTATGAATGAATGAATGAATAAAATGAATCTCTAACTTAATGTCTTTTCACATCAATAGTGATTTTAGACATGACGTTTTTGTGGTCAAACAGCATAGTTCTTCTTCTTCGATCGCTCAGACAGTTTCCTGTCAATTATGAGCGCAGATGCGTCATGCTGCCGTTATGCACCTAACTAACAAATAGTTAGGCCCAGCAAGTCCGACTCCGGCTGGAGGAAATGTTTTTTTGAAAGAGTTTCGTGAAAAAAGGCAGGAGAATGGACCGGAAAGGCAGAAATATAGTAGATGACAGTAAGCAAAGGGAAAAGGCAGAGTTAAAAAGGGTGACAGATTAGAGGAAGTTACAAGCACAGAAATTCCAGAAGGTGGAGGAACTATTAATGTCTTTTGTATAAACAGCATAGTAAGGTCTGTTGGAGAAAGAGCAGTACAACTTTCTGTTCTGATCGGGAAGCGGCGTACCAGGTACCAGGGTTTGTTGCTTGACGAATTACGGAGAAGACCCTCTGAGCCACTCTACCATCTTGGGCACAAATTCTAAAGCACGAGCGTCGAGCCTTCGGCCTTTAAAAGTGGGTTCAGGTTTTAGCATCAGTATCAACTTAGAGCGTGTTCTCCTATTCTACCTATATAATAATATTATGTGACTGCCTGACTGCCAATTTCCAAAGTTATTTCACAGAAGCCTGCTGCAAAGGTGTGTGTTACCTCTGCCGATAATGTAGGTCAGGCACGTGCGCGCGTGATACGGCCATTGATCCTCGACACGTACACACAGTATGCTTGAATGAACACAAATATATATGCATATGAAAATGACATGTGTGTTATGCACGCGCATTAACGCATGCACACACGCCCGCACACA
>CM065691.1:41398893-41401393 GCA_017654935.2 Phymorhynchus buccinoides
CACAGCGGGGAGACCATTGATAACTGAAAACAGGACGCACGCACGGACGTATGGACGGCCGGAAAGAAGTGGGACATATCGGGCCTGTGACACAAAGGGCCTAGGGCACAGCGGGCTTATCCCATGTTTAAATCAAATCAACTTTTATTTCAAAAACCCCTGGGGGCACAAGAAAATGCATACACGTACCATTCACACCTGCGGCATCAAACATTACAAACAACAGCCCAAAAGACCCCATAACAGTACACATCAGCATAGTATTACATAGGCTCCAAACAAAAACAACAACAAAAACCAACAAAAACACTTTTTTTTTTAACAGTACTCATCACCATATAGACAGGCACATTATACCATCATGCACAGATACAGCTTCATACACACACACACACACACACACACACACACACACACACACACACACACACACACACACACACACACACACACACACACACACATATACATGCACAACACAGTTGCTGGAATTGCACATATGAATCCTTTTTTTTAAAACCGCTAATTAACTTATCTCCATTAACAAATATTGACATATGAAACAAGACAAGAAACAAGTAGGACATAAACTCAGACATGGTGACCAAGATGTGTGAATAATAGAAGAAAACAATAAATAAAAAAAATAAAAATAAAAAAAATAAAAAATAAAAAATGTGAATGCGACTCTCGACGCGCATTGCTTTCTCCCCGCGCCCGGTTTGGCTGTCGGGTTTGACTGTAGATCTGATGAATGGCAAAATTTGGGTCGGTCTCTCTCCCTCTCCCCCCCCCCCCCTCTCTCTCTCTTTCTCTCTCTCTCTCTCCTTTTTCTCTCTCTCTCTCTCTCTCTCTCTCTCTTCTCTCTCTCTCTCTCTCTCTCTCTCTCTCTCTCTCTCTCTCTCTCTCTCTCTCATCTCTCTCTCTCTCTCTCTTTGTGACATGTGTAATATTATTTATGTTCATGTTTGTGTCTTGCATCTTTTCCTAATGATCAAACAATAATGCATAGCTGTGTTGATTCAAGTTTGCATCCACCCAGTCTTTCATTTTCATTATTTTTTTTCTTCTGTTTCGTACATTTGTTTTCCACGTTTAATTCCGCCAATATTGCTGTGTACATTTTCTAACTGAGCACGCTATAAGCTTCGCTTGTTGTTGCTTCAGTCTGTTGTGTTTTATGTCTATGCGAATGTAGCTGAATAATAAATCGTTTAAACCAGATCTGATGGTGGCGTCTTTCAAGTGAATCTTCCCACCCAATGCCGCGTGTTTCATGGCGCATGTGTGTTCGGACCCGTCATTTGAGCGCGCGCGATCATGCGCACACGAGCACACAGAAAAATTCATGTCCTGGAACAGGCGAAGCAGCAGATATCAAAAGAAAACGTACTTACATAAAAACGCATCAAAACAGCACGTAACTGAATAGTTGTTTATATATAGCCTTGGGGTTCGGACCCGTGATTTGAGCGCGCGCGATCATGCGCACACGAGCGCACAGAAAAACTAATGACAACTGTGTTATAGACCATTCATCAAGAAATGTTGTGAAAACAATTCATTGAAATACATGCAAAACTTCGCGAGATATTAGCGATTATGTGTTTCGGGGTTTGAACCCCGTAACTGGCGCGACCTTGACATTAATGTAAAACTAAATACATCAGTGGATAGCTTGCATCTTGGCAAACTAGTATACTAAATTTGGGAAAGGGGGTGGGTAAGGGGGTGGGTAAGGGGGTAGATAGAGAGAGAGAGAGACACACAGACAGATAGAACACTGAACACTGAATAACTTTATTTAACAAAAGATCTTAGGCGATGCCTATTCTTACAATCTGTCATATATATATATATATATATATGACCAGAATAGTGTAGACTCTTCTGCTAGGGGAATTTGTAAAAGAAAACATAGAGGAGGGAGAGCTCAAACTGCGAGAAGACAGAGAAATAGAAGACGATTACGTAATAATAGTAAGTACACGCCTACAGAAGAAGAACTATCTACATTAGATCCTGTAATAGAACACTGAACACTGAATAACTTTATTTAACAAAAGATCTTACAGGTACAGGAACAGGAACCCCTGTTCCAACCCCTGTCCCAATTTGTACAACAGTCCATCTCCCATCTCACTGACCATCTTCCATGCCAGGTGATTGATTCTAAAGAGTTTCTCCAGAAGATTGAAGTGATAAATGAGCACCTGACGCCTCTTTCTCCATCAGCTACATTGACAATCTGCGATGTAGTTTCCCTGTACCCCAGTGTAGACAACACAATGGGGGTCCCAGCAGTGAAAAGACAGTTACGCCAAAACCCGTCTCCCCTCGATGTGCCTAACAACTGCATCATTGAGGCACTGGACCTTGTCCTGGAGAACAATAGCTGTGCTTACACTGATGGAGAAAACACCACTCTCTTCGCTGCTCCTAACACAGGAACAGCCATGGGACCGTGCCACGCATGTGATTATGTGGACGTGTTCATGGC
>CM065691.1:41406425-41421425 GCA_017654935.2 Phymorhynchus buccinoides
ACCCCAACCGTCACCGTATATGCATTCCTTCTTCTTTCTTCTCTTCTTCGATTGGCTCAGACAGTTTCCTTGTTCAATTATTGAGCATCGATGTGCTTCCTGCTGCCGTTATGCCTCTACCTCAGCCCTAGTTAGGCCCTCGCACTTCGGCCTTTTTTCGTGCTTGCTTGCCATCTTTTTGAAAGTGTCCTTGAAATTCAAGAGACACTTCAAAAAGATTTCCTCCTTTGAATAGAAGTCAGAGAGAAATTGGTGAGGACGTCGGTAAGGCTAGAGATAGTAAGAGTAGACTACGAGAATAAGCAAAGGGAAAGAGGGCTTAGAGTCAAAGATAGAGTGGACAGATTGAGGAAGTTAGCAGGCACAGAACTTCGCAGAAGGTGTGGGAACTGTATTATACAAAGATGCCCGTCCGGTATCTCTCCCACGGGGGCGGAATAAACTTTCAATTTATTAGACTTTGTTGGCCTTTCCTGGTGCTCGCGCAATAGTGACGGGACAATAGTGCTATTCACGTCTTTTACATGTTATAGCAGTGATTTTTAGTTATACCATATTTAGTGGTCGCTTAGAAATCACGCAATTCTAGCTGGTTAGTACTAGGCGATGCAGTATATGTCTGAGGCTCATTTGACTTTGTGACTCAGTTTGTGACAGCAACCATCTCAACCACACAATACAGCCAACAAGATACATTACACGAGTCACTATGTCAAAGGTGTTCTTATGCAAAGGAAAACTATATAGAAAAGAAAACATCAACAGTCATCTATCACAAGAAGAGTGCGAGCGAAAAATGGTGTATTACAGTGCCTCATTGACTACTAGCATCAGACTACAATATGAGGTACATTTGTAAATAAAGAAAGCAATATATGTGATTGGGAACAACTGGGAATAGCATGTCCGAGTGCAGTAAATCGAGAACGCAGTACAGTTGCGACAACGTATTACTTTATAAACCAGACTTAATACATAGTATGAGTGAATGAATTTGGGCAGTGTAGTCGGTTGAACAGCACAGACCTGGACAATGTATAAACTCATCGGCTATGAGGGGACAGCCGTGACACGAGAGGCTATGCAAACTGAAAGTCGCTAACAATGGAGTCACCAGACATGAGCAATAGTAGCTAATGTTTTGAGGTTGCATGGTCTTCATTTAATGTCGATCCCAGGTGGGGGGACCACTGCTATGGGTGCGGATGATCTGCGGTGTGTCTTGAATCATTGAGATAACTAGTTATTCCCTACTCTCTGAAATGAGAGAGCACTCAGATCGAGAATGCATGCTCCATCTTTTTCTAGATTAATGGGGGGGGGGGCGCAAGCGGGAAGGCATTATAGACAGTCCGGCCAGCCTTCTCGTCCCAGCTTCTGGAACGTTCTCCCGCCCGCCGCTTCGTAAATCAGTTCTTCGCTCTAATCTAGTCACTCTCAGGGATTCTCGATCGTTCATCTTATCTGGTAATTGCTTTTGTGTGTCGCTCTTCTGTGCATCTGTACTGTCTGGTGCTATTGGTTATACAGTTCACCTCTCTACAGTCGGCAGCCCTTACTGGCTCCGCATCAGTCTACACACTCGCCCTTTACCGATGTCTAATCTTACGCGCCCATGATCACATCTTTACAGCCACTGAAGCACTCATACTCTATGCTCCAGGGCAGTCTAATCATCATTATCTTAAATTCAGTTGGCGACACGCCGCATATCGGTCAGCATGATGCATCTGTGCTCATGTTCACAGGAGGGTATACATGTCTGAGTACGCTGTGCTAAGGCATCATCAGCAGACATACACAACATATCTAGTAGGAAGAAGTAAGTGACAAAGTTCTCGTATGTATATACATACCTTACATCCATGTTTAATCATAGATATCGTTGAAATCGTCATCATGCTCTAGTGATCGTCTGCCAGCTGGTCGCGCGTTGCTTCTACGTAGGCTTATAACTGATTTTAATATTTGTTAATGATAGTCATACTTCTACTCAGGAGCGAACTGATAGATTCGCCCAGAATAGGGCATGATAACTGAACTCCGCCCATCTCCGTAAATCCATTCTCTTTATGACTTTCTGTCTGTGTTTGTGTCTCTCCCTGTCTGTTCCTGTCTGTCTGTGTCTTTTGTCATTGGTACTACTCTCTCTCCCTGTTTCTCTCATCTCCTCTGTTATTCTCTCTGCTCTCTCGAGTCTGTCTGCTTCTACTCATATCCACTCATTGTCTCACATCGGAGTACACTCTGCCTCTACTATCGATCTCTACTCCATCTCTCTCTCTCTCTTGCGCTTTACTGTTCTCTCATCGTCTCGTCTCTTTCCTCCATCTCTCTCGCGTCTCGATCGATTCTCTCTCTCCGTCTCTCTCTCAAAGTATCGTCGACTGCATGCACTCTCTCTCTGCTCGTCTCTGTCTGTCTGTCTTTCTAATCATGTGTGCTCATCATTGATGCTATGGTCCATTCATATTCAGAACCAAATATTCAGTCACTTGCTGCTCGTCTCGTACTCTCTCGCCTCCTCTCGCCTCTCCCCTCTCGTCTCTCTCTCTCTCTGCAGAATGCTTCTCTGCTCGTCTCTCTGTATGCTCATCTCACTCCAGGGCCACCCCTCATCTACTCTCTCACCAGTAACTCTCACAGTCTACTCACTACAGTCCCTCATCGTACTCTCTCTCACATAATCTCTCTCTACTCTCATCTCTATACACACACTCTCTCACTAGATAAAAATGTGATCCTTCCATAAATCATCAACTTTTTAGTCTCTGTCTCTAGTCGGCAACTGCTCGATGTCTGTCTGTAGTAGGCTCTCCTCTCTCCCCAGACCCACACCAATCTCTCATTTCGTCTCTTCTCCTCATCAAATCCTAGTCCGTTCAAAATCATCTCTCTCTCTCTCTCTCTCCCTCTTTCCTCCCTCCTCGACGCTTCCCGTCCTTCCAGCCAGATTACAATAATATTTCCTATATTATCATTCTCTCGCTCTCACCACCCGGCATTATTCATGTTGAAATTAAGCATATCTTCCGTAAGCCTGTTTGATATTAAGGCGTATCTGCTGTCGCTTGATGAAGTTAGGAATCATTTTATTTATCCTTCATCAACATCTAATCCGCCAATAGCTTGTCATCATCTCTCCTCCCTTTCTCAACCTGATTTCATTTCGATGGAACTCAAATACCGTCTGCCAAATTAGGTAATGACCACCTACTTCTCTCTGCCTTTCTCCATCATCTCTCTCTGCTCTCTCTCCCTGTCTCTGTCTCTCTCTCTCTGTCTCTCTCTCTATCGGTCTCTCTCTCTCGCTTCTTCTTCTCATCATCTCTCTCTCGTCTACTCTCTCTCTCATGCGTCTCTCTCTCTCTGTCTATTGTCTCTCTCTCTCTCTCGTCATCTCATCTCTCTCGTCATCTCTCTCTCCATCTCTCTCTTTCTCTCCCTCGCTCTCTCTGGCCTCTCTCTCTCCATCTCTGTCTGTCTCTCTCTTCTCTCAATCTCAGATCTACTCTCTCTCCTCTCTCTCTCTCTCTCTCTCTCAACACATCCCCTATCTCTCTCTGTCTCTCTCTCTCTCTCTCTGTCTGTCTGCTCTCATCCTCTCTCATGCTCTCTCTCTCTCTCTCTCTCCCTCATCTCTCTCTCTCTCTCCTCTCCTCTCTCTCTCTGTCTGTCTCTCCTCCTCGCTCCTTCTCTCTCCTCTCTCCGTCTCTCCTCTCTCTCTCAATCATCCTCTCATCTCTCTCTCTCTCCACTCTCAACCTCTCTCAATAGCTAATCTCTCTCCTCTGTCATAAACTCGAATGAAAATGCGATCCTTTTTTTGATAGATATTTTTGATGCAAGATAAGGTATGAGTTGGTGGTAATTTTTCATTAGTATGGCGATGCGTCTTTTGTATGCGTATGTGTACGTTGTGTGACGTTTGTGTAGTGTGTGCACGTGTGTCTGTACCAAATCCCATGTATAGTGCTCATGTGCGCGTGCGCGCTTGTGTTAGTGTGTGTGTTAGTGTGTGTATTAGTGTGCTATTATGTATGCTGTGTGATGTGTGTGTGCGAGGGAGTGTGTATGCGTGCATGTCTCTAGTGTGTAGCGTGTGTGTAGCGTGCGTAGTGGTGCTGGTGTGTGTGTAGGTGCTGTGTGTGTGTGTGCTGCGCGCGTGTGTGTGCATGCGCGCTGTGCGATGTTTCGTTTGTTTGTTGTATTGTTTGTCTATTTTCGTGTGGTTGGTTCTGCTGTGTCGGTCGGACTGAATTGGTTTATCTCGTCATTTCGTTCTGGACTGAGTTGACTGGTTGACTGGCTGGTTAATTGGTATTGACTGCTTGATTGAATAGCACCGTCACCTTAAGAAATATAGCGATGCGCTTAGAGCCGAACACGGACTATCTCCAAGTGAGTCCATTATCGATGAACTTAGTACGAATTAGAACTTGAGGCAGTTATTGCAACTTATTACGAATACGAATGTATTTATTTTAGGGTTAATAGATAACTCAAAGTTGTTTTACACCATGCCCTCTGAAAATGTATAAAACACAAACCAAATGACGGACCAAAGAAAGTGAAATATGTGAAGGACGGGGAGACGAATAGAAAGGGGGGGGGTGGGGGAGGGGGGGGGGTTAACAACTTACACACAACAAGAAAAATAGAAAAATTAAAAAACACATCGTACCAAGAGAGAAACAGTACAGACAGACAGAGATAAGAGAGAGAGGACACAAAGAGAAGGAATGGCGGATGTCGTTTCATACGTATCGCCTTTATTGTCCATTATCTCACTCTCTGTCTGTCTGTCTCTCTGATTTCTGCTCTCCTCTCTCTGTCTCTCTCTCTCTCTGTCTCTCTCGTACTCTCTCCTTCTACTCTCTCTCTCTCATCGCTCTATCTCTCTCTCTCGTGTCTCTCTCTCTCGCTCATCTCTCGCTTGCTCAGCTACTGAATAGTCACCTCTGAATTCCTTTTTCTTTCATATTCAGTCAGTCAATTATCATTCTCCCCCCCTCCTCTCACTACTCTCGCAATCCTTCTCTCTCGCTCCTCTCTCGCTCAACTTCTCTCTCTTCTCTTTTCTCTACTCTCATCCTCTCTCTCCTGTCCTCTTCTCTCTCGATATCATCTTTCTCTCTCTCTCTCTCAGTGCGTCGACTCTTCTCGTATCATCTCCCTCTCCTGCTCTCTCTCTCCTCATTCTCGTCCTATCTCTCTCTCTCTCTCTCCTCTCTCTCTCTCTCTCTGTCCTCGCCTCTCTTCCTCTATTATTGCGTCTAGTGCTATGTGCAAATATACACAAAAAGTACTAAATTAACAACACTTTTTGTTTATGTAGATAGTACTAGAACACATAAGAGTTAGTTTTCTCAGATATCATAATGATGAAGGGTGGAAATTCCACACTTGTGAGCCATTTGAAATCTGTCTGTAGAAAGCCTGATTACGATTGTGTTAATTTAAAAACGGTTTTCATCGTGCTTTATACATACAGTCTTTGTATAAAATTGTTAACTTTAGGATATCAGCTCAGATCGATCTAGCAAAAACTGCATTTTGCTGTACTTGTAACACCCACTTGACTCCCACACACCAACGCACAAGCACACACGCACGCACGCACCGCACGCACGCACTGCACCACTCACAGTGCACACGCACGCACCGAACACTACACATGCACAAACACTACACACACACGAACCACACAGCAGACCCACACACACACACACAGCACACAGCACACCACACATCCACCAACACCCACTACAGTAGCACACTAATCACATCACAGACACACACGCACACGACACACACACTTCGCACGCGCACACACACTACGCACACGCCCACACGCACACAACACACACACAACACCCACACAACACACGCCTGTGCACACTGCCACACGCAACACACACACTACGACACACACAACACACACGAAACACACACACACAACAGCACACACACACACCACTCGACCAGTTTCACACACACACACAAACCACACACACACACAGCGACACACACACACACCACACACATTACACAAACACATGGATCAAACAACATACGTTATTTATTGACTCTAAATCTTGTAGAAACTCACATGAAAGCGTGCACACACACCGGTATACAGCCATCGCATAACAGCATTCAAACAAAAGACGCTATGCAAGACGGAGCAAGAAGATACGCACGAACTACTCATCGTTTGAGACATAGACCTTCGGGCAATAGAGAGGGAGGGAAAGGGAGAATTTAGCGTCAATGACGGAAACGGTTGAGTTTTGACGTTTGATTTGAACGCAGAGAGGGTCAGGTCGCCTGACCGGGGAGGGAGAGACGAAGTTTGTTCCATGAGGTTGGTCCTGAAACAGCAAAAGAGAGCGGCGACTAACAATTGAAATGCTCATACTTCGGGAGGGTCTGGAGAGATAGAGGGTCGGAAACGGAACGTAATGTGCGAGGCTGGCGCACCAGACACGCACAAATACACAGCTCCGCGCATGCACGGCACACACACACACACACGCAGTCGCGCCACGCGCGCCCTACGTCCACGATGGCGCATGTGAGAAGTGTACACAAGCATACCCGCTCATTGTACTACAATTTCCAATATTCATAGGAGTAACAATAGTGAAGCTTATAATATCCTGTATTTATATGTGCTATAAAAAAAAATTACTTAAAAATTGAAATATAAGCTGTTCTTCTTGTAAACGTGTCTTTAATCATATTATTAATCTGTTGGGGTCTATTTGTCACTCCATTTGTTTATTTCTCATGCCTCTCTCTATGTATATATGTTCGTTGTCTCACCCCCCCCCCCTCTCTCTTGCTCTCTCATCTTTTCTTTCTCCACGTTGGAAGTTTCTCTTCTCTTTTTTCTAACCCAAAGGCGTATCATATCTCTAGAAGTCCATCACTTGTCATCTGCAGCAATACTATTCTCCTAATTTATTTTTGTTCTCTCTCCCTTCTAGGGTGTTAGATGTTAAGTGCATAATTGATTTGATTTGGCTAGTTTAGCATTTATATTATGTTGATCCATGCAAATTTGATACGCAGAAAGAGTCCCAATCAATAATTTTAAAAAAAAAGTTTTTTTTGTACAGCCTCACGGACTTCAGACTTCACTCATCTTAGTAACTCTTTTGGAGTTTTACGTCCTCTCGACCGGAGAAGGCACATATGGGTCATCATACTCCAGACTTTCCCTCACTTTGAGTCATGTTAATACTAATCTTTAGCTATAGAATGCGGTTCTTTTATAATGTGAACATCGGGTTTTCGGATATTCGCTACTATGTATGGAAAAGATACCTTATCTATTCTCCGGTCGAATAAGCTAGTAACAGAGGCTGTAACTTAGCGCCCGGCGTGTCGTGTAAGCACTCCTTGTGAAATTCATAGGAAGAAAAACACCTTCAACTTACTTTGTGCAACCGTCTCTTGTATTTTTGTTTCGGATTTTTCAATTTTGAGCAGAACGCAAACTAAAGTGTAACCCTTTCACCGCAGCCATATTTCATCCCAAAATTGTCCATTAAGTAATGTGAGAACAAAATCCATTTGCACGTATTGGGGAGTTCTTCTTGTGACCATATATGTGAAAGAAGGTCATATCCTTACTTCCACAAAACTAAGACGAGAGGGTCTTTGATTATGACCACAGTTTGATGCGTTTTTTTGTGACATGGTGGTGCTAAATGCGACTTTGCGGCGGTGAAAGGGTTAACCTAGTTTCGCTGTGTCCTTTTGGTGTTCTCTATTCTGAATCGCTCTGAGAGAGCCGAAGCAAGTTTCATTGCTCTGACCTTTAAAAAGATCAAAACTGCCAAGCAACGTTACCCGGCTTTTACGATCACGTTGAAGGAAATAAAAATACTATTCCCTCATGCATTTGGAGCGGGACATTTATAAAAGACGAGCCCTATTTCTTTCTTGGTGCAAGCGGCGTTAACGAAGTCGTTCTTTTATGATAGGAATTTGTACAATCATGTCGCACTGCACGCCTTTGCAAGAGAGGACAATATGACAATGAAACACCGGGGGGGGGGGGGGGGGGGGGGGGGGGCGAACCTCAGCGCAAACAAATAGTAATGTTTCTTTGGGTCATTCACCAACAAACACAAGGAACTGAACAGTGTCTTTCAGAAGTCTAAAACTAGACAAGCAACACACTTCCCTGCTTTGGATGCTTATACAGTACAAACAAATATAACACACTTCTGATTGAAGCTACAGCTTTCGTATGTTGAGACACCGAAGTTGCCTTGAATATTACGCAGCTACTCTTAGTTTTATAGGTTGTTTTAACCCTTTCACCGACAGCCATCTTTGAAGCAAAAGCATTCCGTTAAGTAACTTCTTCTTCTGCCATAATGATCCACCTGTCGTAACCGACAATTCTGACTCGCTATGGCGGTTTCAAAGCAATCATGCGCGCAGGAAAAACAAAAACAAATAATGTCTAGACAGATAAGAGGACGGTGCACGATCCGAACTACCCTGGCTAGTCCGAGAATCACCCATAACGCTTCTTGGACTTTAGGCAGGATGATCATGCCTCTCGGTGTGTGGGTCCTGTTAAGCCAGCCGTTTTGTCCAAGATTCCCCGTTTTGTCTAGAGACAAACGGCGAGGCTAGAAACCGCTGTTTTTGGCTCCAATATATTTCTATTATGATTTGGACAAACACGGCGGTTCAACATTCCGCCGTTTGTCTATAGACAAACGGCGGGTTGGACAAAATCGGCGCCCGAGTCTTGAAACCGCCGTTTCTCTCAAATGAAAGTTGGAGTTTACTAAAAACGTTCGATCACTTTACGAAGTTCGTCATTATAAAGAAAAATCTTGTTAAAAGATAACATGAATAACAAGCTGACGTGCACGACCACTGCTCCCTGTCTTGGCCTAATTTTGAACGCGTTTGAATGCTAATGTAGTGTACATTAGTAGATCATATGAACAATTGTTGATGTGTTGACAGTGGTCCAGTGGGGGGGGGTCACTGACCATGGGTCACTTTGGCCTATTTTCAACTGTTTGACTGGCGAAATTAAGTGTCATGTAGGAGTTCAAATGAACAATTTTGGTATGCTGGTTGACCCGTGGTCAGTGTCACTGACCAGTGGTCACTTTGGGCTCATTTTTCACTGTTTGACTGCAAATTATGTGTATTCAGGAGTTCAATGTTTTTTTTTAATGTATTTGACCAATGTTCAGCTGTACTGACCATGTGGATCAATTTGGCCTCATTTGTCACTGTTTGACTGGCTGTATATGTATGTAATTTTTAGTTCAGAATGAGGCAATTTTGTATGTGGTCTCGTCCGAGTGGTCAGTGTCCTGACGACATGGTCCCTTTGGCCTATTTTCACTGTTGTGACTGCCAAATTAGTGTATGTATGAGTTCACATGAACCAAGTTTTGATGTGGGTTGACCAGTGGTCAGTGACACTGACCAATGGTCCATCCACTATAAAAAATAGGCCATAGTGACCACTGTGTCGGTAACACTGAACCACTGTTCAACGACATCAAATTTTTTAATTTGAACTCCCTATACACTAATTTGGCAGTCAAACAGTGGGAAAATAGGCCAAGTGACCACTGGTCAGTGAAATTGACCACGTGGTCACCAGCAACATCAAAATTTGTTATTTGAACTCATAATACACTACATTTGCACATCAAACAGTGAAATTAGGCCCAAAGTGACCACCTCTGTCAGTGACATTGACCACTGTGTCAACACACATCAACAATTGTTACATTTGAACTCCTCAATACGACTAATTTGGCAGTCAAACAGTGAAAATAGGCATGTGACCAACTGGCTCGCCGTGACACTTGACGCACTGGTCAACCCACATCAACAATTGTTCATATGATCTCCGACTACACTAATTTAGCTCAAACGGTAAATTAGGCCTAAAGTGACCAGTAGTCAGTGTCTAGCTTGTTATTCATTTTATCTTAACCAAGATTTTTTTTTTAAAATGAGGAACTTGTCAAGAATGACTTTTTATAACCCCAATTTTCTTTCATTTGGACAAAAAACGGCTTGTTCAAAAGTCGGGTCGCCGTTTTGTCCAAATCAATAATAGAAAATTTTGACAAAACGCGGCGGTTCTAGGGTCTCCATACTGCGCTTGCATAAGTTCAAATTGGGCCCTGACATGGCTTTGTAGGCTACTCTTGAAAGGCCGAGGAACACACACCTTCAGTTTTTTCTTAAGAAACCTAGAGCTCTGTTGGCTTGGCGCATGGTGGCGCAGGTGCCTGTGATGCGGGCCCCCATGAAAGATCAGATTGCAGTGTGGACCCCGATGTTTTCTGTTGAGGTCACTCTTTTCAAAGGTGGGTTGTGGACACTGTAGCTGGTGGAGGCGTTCACTTCCTACGTCAAAGGCAGCTGAGCTGCACTTGCGGGGTGGAACGCCATGTCCCATTCTCTTTTGGCGGGGTGGAACGCCATGTCCCATTCTCTTGGCGGGGTGGACACGCCATGTCCCATTTTTTTTCTCACTTGGCGGGTGTGGACGCATGTCCCTTTCTCTTGGCGGGGTGAGAACAGCCATGTCCCATTCTCATTCGGCGGGGTGGCAACGGCTTATGTCCCATTAACTCATTGGCGGGTGGAACGCTCTATGTCCCATTCTCGTTGGCGGGGGAACGCCTACTTTCCACTTCTGCTTCGGGCGGGTGTGGCAAACTACCATTGTCCCAATTCTCTTGGCGGGGTGGAAACGCCCATGTCCCATTCTCTTGGCGGGTGGAACCGCCAGATCCCATTCATCTTTCGCGGGTGTGGATACGCCATGTCCCATCTCTTGGCGGGGTGGAACGCCATGTGCCGCATTCGTCTTGGCCTGGTGGAACGCCATGTATCCCATTCTCTTTGGACGGGTGGAAATACGCCATGTCCCATTCGCTTGGCGGGGTGGAACGCCGATGTACCATCTCTGTTTCACACGTCCTTCCAACTTACTGAAGCGTCCTCTTGGTTTTGACGGGTCGTCATGCAATGTCTCAGAGAAGTAAGATTATAATAAATACAACAGCACCGGTAGTTGTGGCAGCGAACAGTCGGTTTACTCTTTTTAACAAACGCATTTGTAATACAGCTAAAACTGTCTTTCATATTCTGGTGATCTCGACGATGTTTCTTACAACACAAAACACTCGTGCCGTCAGGGTGTCCTTTAAGACAAAGGACCCAAAGGCAAGTAATCCCATTCGTCGCAGCACTAGAGCCAGTGACAAATGACACCCCCTCCAACCCCCCCCACTCCCCTCACCCCCAACCCCCACCCTCACACACAGTTTCAAAGGGTCATAGTCCTTCCACGAAAGCTAATCTATAGCACTGACTATAAAAATTCCATCATATTATACAGCTCCCCTTTTTTACAACTAGAGTATTGTTTTTAGGTATTCAGGTATTTGGTACTTTATAGCACAGAGGCGACTCCTGATGAAATTCGGGTGCTCCCACCTGGAGACGTCGGTCGTCGCCAGAGTGGCGACCAGCCTTTTTTGTTTTTAGTTTTTTGCATGCGATTATTGTGTGCACTAATGAGAGGAAGGAGGGGGTGTACAGTTTGACCAATATGACAACTTCCGCCCTTACAGACACGATTAATGTCAACCAATGATACGTAGCCATCAAGGTTAGCACGTACATATAGTACCGCCATTATAATACAATTCACTTTCTGTGTTTTGACGTCGTCTGTCTGTCTCGCTAGTATCAGTATCAGTTATTCACCGGGCTAATAAGGGGGGGGGGGGGTGGAAGGGGGTGGGGGGTTGGTGGGGGGGGGGGGGAAACCCGGATTCTGACGCTGGTCATGTAACATCACTGAGTATTGTGTTATTTGTCTATCTCGTTAGCTGTGGCCCTGTCAAATGAATGGTGATGTGACCTGTTCTTTACTCAGGCGGGGTCGATCCAGTCGATTCTCAGACATTCGTGTCATAAAATTATTAATCTCAGGTCATGACATGTTCGGCCTTAGATCCCCCTATGCCCACCGCGTAAACTCTTACACTAGTGTCCGTGTTTTAGTGACGCGTAGCACCTAAGATGGTAGACAACGCAGATTTCACTCAACTATTATCTCGAGCTTTTCTTCGTCATGCGTCTTATTATTATTATTAGTTATTCCCTCCTCCTCACTCGCCTAATCATCACATCATGTACCCGCCAGAGGCTCCGAGGTATTGCGATCGAGGTTTGTGTGTCTGTGTGTCCTGTCCATGTGTGATCTGTCTGTCTGTGTATCGTTATCTTAAAACTCTGTTTAGGAGTTGTGCTTAACATTGGCAGAGGGTAGAACGCTTGCAAAGGAAGCTTTCCTTTCGTTAATCAACACCGTGCTGACCTTGACCTTGAGTTTGACCTTGTCCTTCGTTCTTGTTCTCCTTCTTCTTCTGTGCGTCTTCTTCTTCCCTCCTCCATCCTCTTTCCTCCACATTCTTACTTCTTCTTCGTCTTTCTTCTTCTTCTGTTCTTCTTCTTCTTGCTTGCTTTCTTCCGCTCACCCTGCATCTTCCTCCTTCTTCTTTCTTATTCACCTACCTCCTCCTCCTCCATTCATCCTCATTCTTCTTCTTCTTCTTCTGTTCATTCCGCTCCTCCTCACTTATTCTTCTTCTTCCGCTCCTCCTGCTTCTTCTTCCTATCTTCTTCTTATTCACGCTCCTCTCTATCAGTCCTCATCCTCATTTCTTCTTATCTTCTTGCCGCTCCTCCTCCACTCCTCCATTCTTCTCTCCTATTCACCTACCTCCTCATCATCATCATGCCTCATTATCCTAAACTCTCTTCTTCTTCTTGGCTGATATGGCCTCGCATCGGTTGCTGGTTTCATGTATAGACCTGTTAGTGTCTTCGAAAATGGTTTTGTTTGGTATCGGATAATCAAGTAGGGAAAGGTATCACTCCTTTTTCAGGATCGTCTCATGTTTCAACCTTCTGTCTAGCCTTCTGTATGTATGCTATGTCTGTAATGTACTGTGTGTGTGATATGCATGTAAATGTATGGTATGTCTGTATGTATGTATGTATGTATGTATGTCTGGTAATGTACTGTATGTATGTATGTACATTGTATGTATGCATGTGTGTATGATATGTGTGCGTGGTACATGTATGGGGATATGTCATGTATGTATGTATAGCATATGTATGTATGTATGTATGTATGTATGTATGTATGTCATGCATGTGTGATGTATTGTGTGCGTGTCCATGTATGGTGGTATTAATCATGTATGTATGTATGCCATGTATGTGTATGTATGTATGTCATGGTAATGTATGTATGTTTTATGTATGGATGTATGTATGTAATGTACTGTATGCACGTGTGTATGTAAGTGTGTACGTGTACATGTATGTGTTTCTGTATGTATTAATGTTAATGCATGTATGTATGTATGTAGTATGTCATTATGTATCTATGTATGTAGTTGTATGTATGCTATGTATGTATGCATGGGTGTATGTATGTGTGTGCGTGAAATTGTATGTGTGTAATGTATGTAACTGTATGTATGTACTGCATGTATGGTATGTACTGTATGTCATGTATGTATGTATGTGTGTGTCGTATGCATTTATTATGTATGTATGTATGCTATGTATTGTTATGCACGCTATGTCTGCCTGCCTGCCTGCCATTTGCACTGCCTAGTCTGTATGGTGCTCCTATCTTTGTCTCTGTCTCTGTCTGTCTGATCTTGTCTGCTGTCTGTCCTCTCTCTCTCTCGTCTCACGACATCTCAAGCATCTCTCAGTCTCGTCTCTCTCTATCTCCTCTCATCTCATCTCCTCTGCTCTCATCTCGTCGATCGTCACTCTCATCTCTCTCTCTCTCTCTCTCTCATCCCATGTAGACTGTTTGTGCTATACATTCCTCGTTCTCGCTACTTTTCATGTGGAGTGGATAGGTTCGCAAGAACTGTTTTCGTGGCAACATCGCTACGGTAACTGTCGTTTTGTGGAATAAGCACTGCGTGGGCATACATGTAGCGAGTCAAGCTTTTTTTGTACGACATTGGCGGTATCTTCACAACCAACCGCAGGATAGATGTGGTTAGTGAATAGGGACACCGTCTGGTCAACAAAAGGGGACACCTTCGGTACATAGCGCTCGTTCCTTACAGGGGGTGCTACCATTCTTCACTTGGAATGAGAGGTGTAACACTATATGAAAGGTAGGAGCTGGTGAGGGGGAAGAGATGGGTGTACGATTGTGTGGTGTGGGGGCGGGGGGGGTAGAGGTCCGCGGTCTTTTTTGACAGAGCTGTGCTTTTATATAAAAGAAATAACTAAGTTGGGCATCTTCCATAATGCCAGCACATTCTTAGGTGGTTGTATATTTATTCTGCCTCTCTTCTGCTTCTTGCAGTCTTTGCCTGCCTGTAAGTCGTCTGTATCTGTGTGGTCTGTCTCGTCTCTGGCTTTCAGTAGGCCTATGTCGGTCTGTCTGTAATATTGTCTCTCTTCTCTCTCTCTCTCTGCTCTCTCCATCTCTCTCTCTCATCTCTCTCCCTCCCTCTCCCTCCCTCACTCTCTCTCTTTACTATCGATAATCTGTTTTGTTTCTGTCCAGTCTCGTATGTCTATTTGTGTGTCCTGTTTTGTTCTCTCTCTCTCCCTCTCCCCCACCCCCTCTCTCTCTCTCTCTCTCTCTCTCTCTTCTCTATCTCTCTCTCTCTCTCTCTCCTTATTTTTGCATCTCTCTCTCTCTCTCTCTGTATTTATCTATATCTCTTTTTGTCTGTGTCTCTGTCTCAGTCTGTGTATTTGTCTGTCTTTCTGATCTCTCTCTCTCTCCTCTCTCTCTCTCTCTTTCGCTCTCTCTCTTTCTCTCTCTCTCTCTCTCACTCTCTCTTCTCTCTCTCTCTCTCTCTCCTCGTCTCTCTCTGCTCTCTCTCTCCGCTCTCTCTCTGTAATTCCATCTATATATCTCTTTTT
>CM065691.1:41438925-41444018 GCA_017654935.2 Phymorhynchus buccinoides
TCACATTTAGGATGCTCTGAATGAATTTGCCCCCTGACCATTTTCAATCAAATGCCCCGCTGTGCCTAGCAGGAAACCGTGGCCCAACACATTGTCAACTGTTTTATGACTATTGCTATTTGTGACTTTTGGACATTGCAACCTATTGCTGTTCGTCTTCTCTGGTAACCACGTGACGTTTCAAACATAATTTTTTGTCTTCGATTTTATGTTCAGGAAATAACATACGTTTGTTTTCAAATTGAATAGAACTTTATTATTTTGGTCATTGAACCCATGGTGATCTTACAAAAACACAATATCCCCTACTTTTTGTGAGCAGTACTGTATATATATAATTATGCACGTGCACACCGTGCACACCGCCTTCTAAAGTCAGCGGTGTAACGATCCGGCCAAAGGGCAAACCCTTGCCTGTCGCTTACACAACCTGGCAAAATAGGCACCCCCTAGTCGATTAGGTTGTTTTTCCTTTTCTTTTGCTTTCTTTTTTCGTCTTTAAAAAAAAATTTCTTTCTTGGTCTTTCTTCTTGTCTTATGCTTTCTTATTCTAATTTCTTCTTCTTCTCTTCTCTTCTTCTTTCTTCTTTCTTCTTCTTCTTCTTCTTCTTCTTCTTCTTCTTCTTCTTCTTCTTCTTCTTCTTATTTCTTCTTCTTTCTTCGTTCTTCTTCTTCTTTCTTCTTTCTTTCTTCTTCTTCTTCTTCTTCTTCTTCTTTCTTCTTCTTCTTCTTCTTCTTCTGCTTCTTCTTCTTCTTCTTCTTCATTCTTCTTCTTCTTCTTCTTCTTCTTCTATCTTCTTCTTCTTCTTCTCTTCTTCTTCTTCCTTCTTCTTTCTTATTCTTCATCTTCTCTCATATTCTCTTCCTCTTCTTTGTGCGTGCGTGTAATCCCAAAAAAAACGGTCACACATGTAATGTTTCTCATCCCTAGCGGTGCGGTGCATTTGTGCCATATTTGTTCAAGTGCTTCGGCTGTTGGGATGGTCCCTGGAGTCTTTAAGCCAGGGTAAGACAACAACAACAACAACAACAACAACAACAACAACAACAACAACAACAAAGAAAACAAAGACAAACACAAATATGAATATACAGCTGTGTTTTTGTACTCCAAGTTCTTTAAGAACAGGAGTACATTGGAATTGGAACGAAGGATGTACTGTACGTCCCTCTGTCTATCTATATACGTGAGCGTGTGGGCATGTGTGCATGTGTGACAAAACAACTTCTTCCACATCACATCACCTAAACTATTCAACCGATCTTGACAAAACTTTGTAGAATGGCTCCTTAGGACCTCACGATGCCGCCTTTGATGTCAATGTTACCAAACCACTAGCCATATCAATATAATCTTGGTGAATCTGATCCCAAGAAAAGGGAGAAAGGTGGCAGAAGTGGTTAAGACGTTCGCCTGCCAAAATGTAATGCGTGACTGCAACGTGAGTGACCCGGGTTCGAATCCCGGCCTCGCCCTTTCTTTCTAGTTTGACAGGAAAATCGAATTGAACGTCCAGTCCTTCGGATGTGAACTTAAAGCTAGTCTGACCCGTGCGCTTTACGCACGTAAAAATCCCATGGCAGTTGAAAGTCGGTAAGAGCAGGGAGAAATCCCGCTGCATGGTATGGCCAAATTGATAGCTAGGTTTTCCAAGTGTGCCCACACACCCTCCTCACCCTGTGCCCCCCACACACACACACATTTAATTTTTTTTTAAAAGTATACTGGATTTTAATAAGTCTATTCAGGGCCTATACTTTACAACTAGAAGCATAATTTTTTTTAATTTCCATTTTGAATTATGAACCCTCCTCCCCCCACCCCCCCCCCCCCCCCCCTCACCCCCCCCCCCCCCCCCCCCCCAACACAAAAGTCCATGTTTGATTTTGTTTTTTTATTTTAATACTGCGTCTAACTGGGAGCGCAGTATATTATTTTGCTCCGCCATCCTGTGTTAGTGTTGTTTTTAGCTTACATTTCGTCTTTCGAAATATGCCTTAGACATTCAGGAAAACACACACACAAAAACAGAAGAAGGTGACAGTGGTTCTGCATACTTACAGACAGTGAAGTCATTTTCTTACTTTTCTTACCTGCCCCGTTGTTGTGGTGTGAAGGAAAAAACAAGCGTCAAAGCCTTCAAGGCTCACTCGGGGGTGGGGGGTGGGGGGTGTGTGTGTTAAATACAATATTGCCAATAAGTAATGACTTTGAGATTGAAGGTCGTAAACATGAGGGGGGGGGGGTAAAGTACAAGATTGCCAACAAAAAATGACTTTGAGACTGAGGGTCGTAAACATGAGGGGGTATGTTTAAAGTACAAGTTTGCCAATAAAAAACACACTGAGATTTAGGGTCGTAAACATGATGGGGTGTTCAAAATAGAAGATTGCCAACAAATAATGACTTTGAGATTGAGGGTTGTAAACATGAGGGCGGTGTTTAAAGTACAAGATTGCCAACAAAAAATGACTTTGAGATTGAAGGTCGTAAACATGAGGAGGGTGTCTAAAGTACAAGATTGACAACAAATAATGACTTTGAGATTGAGGGTAGTAAACGTGAGGGGGGGGGGGGGTTAAGTACAATATTGCCAAAACATAATGACTATGAGATGGAGGGTCATAAACGTGAGGGGGGTGTTTAAGTACAAGATTGCCAAAAAATAATGACTTTGAGATTGAGGGTAGTAAACATGAGGGGGGGGGGGTTTAAGTACAAGATTGCCAAAACATAATGACTTTGAGATTGAGGGTAGTAAACATGAGGGGGGGGGGGGGGGTAAGTACAATATTGCCAAAACATAATGACTTTGAGATTGAGGGTAGTAAACGTGAGGGGGGGGGGGGTAAGTACAATATTGCCAAAACATAATGACTTTGAGATTGAGGGTAGTAAACGTGAGGGGGGGGGGTGTTTAAGTACAAGATTGCCCAAAAATAATGACTTTGAGATGGAGGGTAGTAAAACGTGAGGGGGGGGGGGGTTAAGTACAATATTGCCAACAAAATAATGACTTTGAGATTGAGGGTAGTAAACGTGAGGGGGGGGGGGGGGGGGGGGGGGGTACGTAAGACACAGGAGCCAATATTGCCAAACATAATGACTTTGAGATGGAGGGTAGTAAAAGTGAGGGGACGGGGGGGTGAAGGGACGTGAGGCGGTGAGGGGGGGGGGGGGGGGGTACGTAAAAACATACGACGAATATTGCAAAAACATAATGACTTTGAGATGGAGGGTAGTAAACTTGAGGGGGGGGGGTGGGGGGGTAAAGTACAGTATTGCCAAAACATAATGGACTTTTTAGATGTCGGGTCGTAAGCGTGAGGGGGGTTTTAAAAGTACAAATGAAAACTCATCGTTACAATAATTAACAAAACTATACTAAAACAATTATTAAAAAAAGTGGCATGAGAGAGACAGAGACCTCTACGGTATCTCTAACGCCATGAGCTATCGAGCTTTAATTGTTGATGAGTTTCATTAAGTCATGTTGCCTGTTTGAATACTCTCTACGCCCCCTAAGCTAATTTTTTCTATCTGTTTGTTTATCTGTTTTACAGGTGTTGTTTTGAGTATTGGATTAAGCACAAATCATTAGTTGTCATGAAAAGCTTGCATAGAATTCTACATGTGTGCAAAGTTTGATCGATGAACGCCTTTTAGATATACGAGAATAAAGCCACCGGGTTAGACGATTACACACACAAGACGGACAAGAACCAAAGACAGACACACCCACACCCGGAAAACCAAAGAAGCATGAAAACATAAGACTCACTTTTTCGTGTCGTTGACACGAGTGAGCCAAATACAGATAGCTCAATGGAAATTGTTTTATTAGACACGAGTGAAATACGATGTAAGCTCACAGAGTTGAAGGGATGTCATGACAGTGAGTGGGTGCCGGCACTCATTAGGTCGTGTGTTAATTATTGACGGAACTGTCCTTTTAGTTTTCCTCCTCGTGAGTGTCATGAAAGTGGTGGGACGGCATCATTAGGTCTGTGTTAATTATTGACTGGAACTGTCCTTCTTCTTGGAGTGGCCCAGCCCAACCCAGGACACAAGCACCAGACGGTCCAGAAGCCACAATGCCTTTACCATGCCCTTTCAAATGTGCGGGTTTACAACTACAGATAGACCCCTTTGCTTTCCCCACATGTGTAGGTTCGAACTGTTAGCAGACATTATTTCAGTTGTAGTTAAACCAATACCTAGACCTTTGGACCTTATAATGCAGGATTGGTGATTATGATATTTTTTAATCAATCATTTAGTGACGCGTCTCTATGCTTTTCTCTCTGTTATCTCTGCCTCCTCTGCCCTCTCTCTCTCTGTTCTCTCTGACTCTCTCTCTGCCTCCTACTCTTCTCTTGTTTCTCTCGTCCTCTCTCTGCCTCTCTCCTTCTTTTTGTTTTCTCTCTGCCTCTCTTGGTTTCTCTATGTTTCTTCTCTGTTATTCTGTTTTCTATCAGTAATCTTTGCCTTCTTGTCACACAAACACCACACACGCTCTCTCTTCTCTCATATATCCTCTCTCTCTCTACTCCTCTATCCGATACTCTTCTACTCTCTCTCTATCTCTATTATATGTCCCTCTCGTCTGTTCTCTCTGCCTGTCTAAAATCTTTATCTTGTCAAATAAAGTTGCCACGTGTCCAGTGTCCAGAGTCAGTGTATCTGTCTAGGTATCTCTCTACTCTATCTCGTCTTGTTTCTCGCTCTCTCTCTCTCTCCTCTCTCCGCTCTCCTCTATTCTCTCTCTCTCTCTCTCTCTCTCTCTTCTCTCTCTCTCTCCCTCTCTATCTCTCTCTCTCTCTCTCTTCACTCTCTCTCTCTCCTCTTCTCTCTCCTTCTCTTCTGAAGAACAAAATCAAATTACAGTTTTATGACTATGTTGTTCAGTTGTTTTGCGTTTTGCTTCCTGGCTAACGGATTATAATTGAACTATCTTTTCGTCTGTTCGTCTGTTCTCTTTCTCTTTCTCTCTCTCTCTCTTCTTTCCTCTCTCTCCTCTCTCTCTCCTCCTCTCCTGTTTCTTTTTTCATTCTCTATTTCCCTCTTTCCTCATTTCCCCTTTCTTTCTTTC
>CM065691.1:41444518-41454518 GCA_017654935.2 Phymorhynchus buccinoides
AAGAAGCTATTGTAGCTATCCTTTTTACCCTTCAATAAAAACATTCGGTATCCTTATTCGTATTTCTCTCCATACTTACTCTCTCCTCTCTCTCTCTCTCTCTCTCTCTCTCTCTCTCTTCTCTCTTTCTCTCCGCTCTCTCTGTTTGTCCCTGTCTGTCTGCCTCTTTTTCTATCTCTGTCAGTCTCGTTCTCCACTACTCCCTTGCTTCTCTCTAGCTCTGTCTCTCTGTTTCTCTCTCTCCTCTCTCTCTCTCTCTCTCTCTTCTATCTTCTCTCTCTCCTGACGTCTCGAGTTTTTCCCTCTTTGTCTCTTCTTCTCTTTCATTGCACGCCCTGTATGTCTTTCTCTAAACACATTGTCTTCTCTTTGTCTCCCTCAATAATGATTACATAATGGCAATGACACAATAAACCAGTGCCAGTGTGTCTCTTTGTCTCCCCATCTTTCCGTCTCTGGATCAATCCGACCCCCCCCCCTCCCCTTCCTCTCTCTCACTTCTTATGCAGCGCACGCACGCACGGCCAACACACGCCACAGGCATGAACGACCCCATGCAAACATCGTTTCATGCTTGATTCCTCTCCACATCTGCCAAGCGGCTCCCCCCGGAGACTCTCAGTTCCACGGTGTTTCATCCACTCTACTCCGGAGATGGTGAGATTTACGTCCAATTAGCAAGTGCCCTTAAGGTCAGTAAACTCTACTTCAGTCCCTGTTATCTTTTATCACTCTACCAGCTACAGAGCTGAAACAAGGGCATCGCCGAGCGGCAGCAACACATTGTGACAATGCAAAACCCGGCCAGAGTTATGTCCTTTCTCCCCCCCTCCCCACCCACCAATAAAACACACCACTTTCCACCCTCAACAGAACGCATAAAATACATAGCCCAAAATTGTGAAGCGATTCTGTTCAGGTTTTCACGAGATACAGCTGAACTTGTTGTGTATACAACACACCTTCCTTGCACCGAGTTATGTTCCTCCCAACCCCCCAATAAACACACCACTTTCCACCCTCACAGAACGCATAAAATACATAGCCCAAAATTTTTGAAAGGCGATTCTGTTCAGTAGTTCACGAGGATACAGCTGAACTTTTTCATACAAACTTCCTTGCACCATGTTGTCCCCCCCCCCCCCCCCCAACCCCCCACCCGTCCCCCCCCGCCACCATAAAACACACCACTTTACCACCCTCACAATGAACGCAATAAAATACTATAGCCAAGTAATTTGAAGCGATTCTGTTCAGTAGTTCACGAGATACAGCTGAACTTTTATGCAAACTTCCTTGCACCATTTGGTACACCACCACACAAAAAAAGGAAGCGATTCTGTTCACTAGTTCACGAAAAAAAGCTGGAGGGGAAATTACATAGCCCAAAGAAGGAAATTTCGGTTTTCAGGTCAAACTTCAAGGTCAAGGCCAGCACAGTCACGAATATCGAAAGGAACATTCCTTTTCAAGATGTCTACCCCTCTGCCAATTTTAATCAAAGTCCAAACAGTAGTGTTTAAGATAATCGATTACACAGACACACAGACAAACACACAGACACACACAAACCAATCGCAAAACCCCGGCCTTCTGGCCGGGTAACCAGTTGCCCTGCTCTCTGCATTGCGGGAACTAAACCAGCGGGACGGCATCCCAGAAAACACAGTCTTTCTGACAGACTGTTGTGGCTGTACTTCAAAGCCTCCAGTCAAGATAGATAAGAGAGCAAATCCTGCAGGACATCAAGAAGGAGCTGCAATAGACTCAGCAGCAAAGTCAACCCTGATCCTGGCAGTGGGTCCTCCTCCCACTGTGGTCTGGGTGGCAATGAACAGGCAGACAGGCTCTCTATAAAAAGGGCAGCAAGCCTGGAACAGTTTACACAGCCAGTTGTCATACGGAGACAAGCAAAAGCAATTTATTGTTCGTGGTCACTTCAGAACAAATTGGAGGGAGCGTCTGCAGATTGATCCTGGAGAGGACAGCATTCACCGGCTTGGCCGTGCCCGGCAGGTCGCCATCTTCAAAATTAAGAACTGGGCACTGTTGGCTCTTCTCCCACCTGTACCGTCTGAGGATCTCACACACGGATGAATGTCAGTGTGGCACAGGATTACAGACACCAGAACACATTCTGCAGGACTGCCCTACCTTCAACACCCTGAGATGTCAGATCTGGCCCAGGCCTGTGGCACTCCATGACAAGCTGTGGGGTCCTGCTGAGTTGCTGCTGTTGACCGCGGCCTTCATCAACCGAACCGGACTGACAATCTGAGAGAGTGTGACGAGGTAATGGTTAAAAGGCTAAGTCTCTAGGGAAGACTTTAGAAAATTTGCCTTTAGATCACTTCTCTAGGGTGTGGGAGATGAGAAACTTTCCCGGCCCTTTTTCATCTAATAAATTTATATTTGTGCCCGGGTTCTGGCTCGTATGGTTGTAAGAAATACAAGTGGTTGAATTGCTCTAAATGGCAGACAGAGAGAAGTAGGGTTTTACATGAAAATAACAAAACTTCCACTCTCATCAGTCTGACCAAAGGGTTCAGGATTATTTGACACTTGTATTTTATTTACTCCCAAAATCTGCATAAGATTATGCAACAATAATAATAAAGCAGCTCAATGGCGCCAAAACAAAATATGGATGAAAAAACAATGAAATCCGAAAGGATTCACAAGACTTTTGTCTTTCTATAAGGTTCGCCCCATGCCGGAAGGGTTACTAATTATCTTCGGTGTCCGTAGGAAAGTTCAAATGATTGGCGCAGTCAGGTAGACTTAGCTGTTTGAGGTTCTGGGCTTGCTCGTCAGTTGAGAGTAGCTCCCAGTCGTTCCGGTTACGGCTTCGCGGGATGGCACGGTTCAGGCGTGGTCTCCTCGCGGATTCTGGGTGCAGGTTGTCTTGGCGACGGACCCGTCTTGATGCTTGGTGGAGTCCGGGGTGATCGTCCGGCCCACGATGCCCTGCTGATAATCACAGGAGAAGGTGGATGTAGATCTCTATGGCTTAGAGACAAGGGGCTTCAGTCGGCAGGGAATTAGTGAATCCCAACCGGCTTGAAGGCTTCCCTTGTACAATAGCACTACATGTAGTTAATAAATAAACTGAATTTCAGTTAACAAACTGAGATCAGTAAAACATAAAAGGTGATCAATACATCATCACTCTCCATCCAACACCTGGAAAGGAAGGGTATCATAAAGTGCAAGATTGCGGCCCATAGGTTTCCTACTAAAAATAGTGCAAGATTGCGGCCCATAGGTTTCCTACTAAAAATAGACAAAAAGGGTTAGTAGGCATAAACTCCGGTTCTGGTACCAAAAGTGTTCAAGTCAAAAACACACACACACAAATAATCAGTGCACATAAATAGAATAGAATGTTTACCACTTCTTTTCTATAACATATCTATCTACTCCTTATTCATCATTGAACATAGGATCTAGATCAAAACTAGAGTCAAACAAACAACAAATCAGTCTCAATCACCAGTCATCAATAATACTTACTAGGTGGGCTTATGAGGACTGGTTGTGAGAGTGTTGCTCTAGCTACGTTTCAGCAAAAAAAAGCTTGTGTGAAAACTTTTTCTCACTACTCCAATTATAGCCTTCACTTTCAAACAATGAAAGCCTGCTATTGGTGTATTACAGTCCACACGTCACAAGATTGCTGTTCTAAATGTACCGAGCAATCACGCGCCTATTACATCCTTATCACATGCCTGACATTCCTAACCTTGTGATTGGAAAAGCAAAACCGTCTTCAAAGGGAGATAACCTCGGTTGTCACTTTCTTGTGATGAGCCGGTAGAAAGGGGGGGGGGGGGGGGGGGGTGGTAGGGGAGGTAACCTCGGTAGATGGTACGTGCCGACCAGGGAGACAAGTCGGAGTTCAAACAGACAACGCCCTTACTCGGCGTTCTCTTTGAACGCGGGATGGCAATTAACGTGGCGGCCAAGTAAAGAAAAGAAAAGGAAGGGGGGGGAGAAGGGGGGGGTGGTGTAGATAAGAAATAAAGAAAGCGGGTCGCGCGGGACACTTACGTCACAACGTGTGCGTGCGTGTTGTGCGTGCGTGTGTGTGTGTCGTTCTGTTTGCCTGTCTGGCTCTGTCTCTCTGTCTTTCTGTGTCTCTCTCTCTCTCCCTCTCCCTCTCTCCCCTCTTTTCTCTCTCTCTCTCTCTCTCTCTCTCTCTCCTCTCTCTCTCTCTCTCTCTCTCTCTTTTCCTCTGTGTGTGGCGTGTGTGAGAGAGAGCAGAGACAGTCTGTGTGTTGACGCTAGCGTTGCTAGTCTAGCGTACAGTATGTTTGTGTGGTGTCTTGTGTTGTGTGTGTCATTTATATGTCTGTACTGTGTATGTGTGTATGTAGGGCACGTCTCTGTGTCTGTATGTCTATATAGAGTCCCGTATGGTCCATGTGTATCTCTTATCTGATTTGATCTCTCTCTCTTTACTCTCTCTCTCTCCTCTCTCTCTCTCTCTCTCCTCTCCTCTCTCTCTCTTCTCTCTCTCTCTCCACCCAACACAGAGCACAATGTCACAATATGCATGCGTTGAAATAATCATGAACACACGCACCTCCGCACGTCACACGCACGCACACACACACACACACACACACACACACACACTCACACACACACACACACACCACACAACACACACACACACCAGAGCGACAACGTGCATGCGATGAAATAATCATGAAGGTCAAATCAATAGACACAAAGACCAGACAGAGAAAAGCATCCCTAGCAAAGTCAGCACGCGCCCTGCGTTACTTTACAAACTGAGGAGCTGAGAAGTAAAGGCTGAACATGAAGGGACTACACTCTGTAGGCTGTTCACTACAACAACAAGATACATACAGCGCTTCATCTTGATAAAAATCAAATCAAAGCGCGCGCACACTTTAGCATTCGTAACGCATTCACACAAACGCTCCAAACAAGATGGACAGGGAAGTAACACACATTTTACATAAGAAGTCTAAACGACAGAAACAGACCTAAAGACAACACTTATCATCTTGCTTTAAGACTTTTGCTTTTCATTAATTTTTTTTTTTTTGTGTTAAAAAAATGGCGTTCTTCTCAAATCAGCACCACAATGTTAACCCTTTGCATTTCATAGCTGGGGACCTCTGGGTAGAAACGACAAGCTGCATGTGCTAAAACAAAGTGCAGTGAACAATCAGCACCACCATCTCCCCCCCCAATAATTTCCATCTATGTTCTAATCTATGCTAATCCACGAGTAGTGACGCATGCTTTTCCATCGATTCCCCCCCCCCCCACAATCCCTCTACCCCCCCCCCCACCTTTTTTGAGCTTAACCCATTACATTTAGAAGCGTCATAGCTACACCTTCCGTCCCTCTCCGCTCTCCCCTCACCCCCTGTGCCCTCCTGCAGGATGCACAGAGATGCTACACCTGAATGTGTGTCCACATTCAAAGCCTATCTCCAACGGAGTTTACTTTTATGACTGTGCAAAGGTATCTGTACATGTGAACATTTTGTACTCTTTCCCCATGGCAACACAGTGATATGCAAGTGATCTTATGAGTGGCTATCACTGTGATGCCATGGCGAAAGAGTGGAGGAAACATGTTAATGTTGTATCGAGAACTTAAGTGAACATAGACGATGGAAATTGGTCACATGAAAATATAGAACAAACGAAACAGGAAATCGCGATGCGTGAACTAAATTGTGTTGATAATAGACCAGACCCCATCATAAATAGCAATATTCTGTTTCGATTATTCGTTAAAGTGTTTTCCATATTAGCAATCAGATTTGAACATTTGTTTTATACAATAGTGGGTTGTGTTTTTTTTTACTGCACCACACAGTCTCTCCTATTCATGGATAAAGGAGTTTTGTGTAGAAAAATTACCATGTAATCAATAATTTCTATATCATGTCTATGTATTTGCACTTGCGCCTAGTCCGTGCTCATACATCAGAGAGAGAGAGAGAGAGAGAGGAGAGAGAGAGAGAGACGATGAGGAGAGAAGAAGAGAGAGAGATGAGAGGAGGAGAGAGAGAGGGAGAGAGAGGGTGAGAGAGAGAGGCGATGACACGAGAGAGAGAGAGAGAGAGAGAGAGAGAGAGGAGAGGGAGAGAGAGAGAAAAGAGAGGGAGAGAGAGAGAGAGAGAGAGAGAGAGAGAGAGAGAGAGAGAGAGAGAACCGAGGAAAGAGATCGAGAGAGAGAGAGAGAGAGAGAGAGAGAGGAGATAGAGAGAGAGAGAGATCAGAGAGGAGAGGAGAGGAGAGAGAGATAGAGAGAAGAATCCGGAGAGAGAGAGAGAGAGAGAGAGAGGAGAGAGAGAGAGAGAGAAGAGAGAGGAGAGAGAGAGAGAGAGAGAGAGAGAGAGAGAGGAAAGAGAGAGAGAGAGAGAGAGAGAGAGAGAGAGGAGAGAGAGAGAGAGAGAGAGAGAGAGAGAGAGAGAGAGAGATAGAGAGAGAGAGAGAGAGAGAGAGAGAGAGATAGAGAGAGAGAGAGAGAGAGAGAGAGAGAGAGAGAGAGAGAGAGAGGAGAGAGACAGACAGACAGACAGGAACAGGAACATAACCCAAAAACGGACAGACAGACAGACAGACAGACGGGGTACGTCATGCTTCCCTGTCGTTTCAATCTCACTACCGCTCCTAACCTAACTTCAGCGGGGACGGCAGATCGACTCACGTTCACAAATCAATCACCTATGTTACATCACCATCACAAACCCTTTCCCTACCACCACCACCACCACCACCACTCTCCCTACCCCTACCTACCCTTACCCCACCTCCCTCTTTAAAAAAAAAAAAGAGAGAGAAAGAAAAAAGCTTTTCCATCCTTTCCCAGTGGTGCTGTTTTTACCTCATTTTGCTACCGTTTGTTTTGATGTGTTTGACGGCCCCCACTCAGTCAAAATGCTATTAGTTGTGTCCATTTGCTCTGCCCGCTCGTGCGAAAAACTCTATTGTCGGTTGTTTTCGTCGTCTTATACGCTTTAACATTATGGGAAAGCGATGTGTGTGTGTGTGTGTGTGTGTGTGGTGTGTGTGTGTGTGTGTGTGTGTGTGTGTGTGTGTGTGTGTGTGTGTGTGTGTGTGGTGTGTGTGTGTGTGTGTGTGTGTGTGTGTGTGCGTGTGTGTGTGCGTGTGTGTGCTGTGTGGACCCGTGCTGTGTGTGTGTGTGTGTGTGTGTGTGTGTTGTGTGTGTGTGTGTGTGTGTGTGTGAGACATAGAGAAGAGAGGTAGAAAGAGGAAGAGAGAGAAAGGATGAGAGAGAGAGAGAGAGAGAGAGAGAGAGAGAGAGAGAGAGAGAGAGAGAGAGAGAGAGAGAGAGAGAGAGAGATAAAGAGAGAGAGACAGAGACAGAGACAGAGACGGACAGGGAGAAGGACCGTATTGCAAGAAACGCTGGTGCACAGGTATTTGTACTGAAACGTGCGCGTGTATGATATAAGTCTGTTATCTGTGTGTATATTAGTGTATGGATGTGTGTGTGTGTGTGTGTGTGTGTGTGTGCGCGTGCGCGTGCGCGCGTGCGCGTGCGCGCGTGCGTGTGTGTGAGTGAATGAGAGAGAGAGAAAGAAAGAGAGAGAGAGAGAGAGAGGGAGAGAGAGAGTGTCTGTCTGTCTGTCTGTTACCTCCCCTATAGCCTAATACACTTTCCCTTTGTCTTCTCAGATAAAAGGAACGCTTTGTGCTGCTTCAGAAACAAAAGATAACGACAATAACAGAAAACATGTCTATATCCTTCTGATAAATGCACGCTTTATGCTAAAAGAACAGGGTCCGTTTCACAAGGGCGAACGCCCGAAGGTGTTCGCGGAATTCAGCAAAAACAGTCATACGAAACAGAAACAGATTCGTTTGCCAATAGTTTCGCAAACGTTTTGCGGCTCTTCCAGAGGTGACAAGCGGCCAACTATTAGGGCGGGGACACATCTGACGCACGGATTAGGTTAAATGCGGACACGTGCGCGTATTTTTCTCCTTCTTTCCTTTACTTATTTACGGATAGCGCGTGGGATTTCTGCGTCAGAGGTGGCCCTTCCTATGGTGAATCACGGGAAATATAGAAAATGTTTTCTTACTTCCGTCTTTTTTAATATCTTGCGAGGATATTACACCCACCCACCCCACCCCACCCCACCCCAAATTGCAGCCCAAGTTTTAAAAGAAGAAGAAGAAGACAAAAACAAGTAATCTTTATTCTATCGCGCAAAAATATACGGGATGATTTTAGCAAATTAAACAAACACTAGTGTTTTTGAGTGCTCTTTCTTATTTGTTCATCATATTAGATGGCATAATGATAATGTGCAAACAGTTGTTTCGGCACACAAATAGACATGAATGAAACAATCTGATTTATCTCCCTTTTGATAGCAACTCCTTTCTCTCTCCCCAAAGTGAGAGTTATCTGAACGTTATGTATGTTTCTTATACCCCTTTCGGCGCAAACGTAATTCGCGCGGCGAGCGACCTCTCGTGAAACTCTACCCAGTATCTCCCTTCTCAGATGAGACTTAATTACCCTTTGTGTTAATTACCCTGTATCAATGTGACACAGGGCAAGCACCCTGATAGAGACACTTTCTTACATAGTACAGGGCATGCATACTTAAGCGATGAGTATCTAGACTATTCTATTGCTGTCATCAGTGCTGCTAAGAACCAGCCGCCCATTATCAGTTCACCAGCAAAAGATCCGGCGCTTCGAGCAACGATCTCCATCACACTCTATATATTAGTTTATCACAAGGTGAAAGGGTCGTAGACAATGTAAGGGTGTGTGTGTGGGGAGGTGGTGTCATCAGATAACTGCTTCTAGATTCGGCATTTAATATAATTCGTCTTGCCTTGGCATGAGGCTGTGTCAGACCGGTCGGTCAGTTGACATAAGCTAGAACACCAAGGCTACATCAAAACGTTGCTATGTTCTGCGTGGTTGTGCGGCGGGGATTGTCGTAAGCCATGACAAGCTCCTAGCATAACATCATCAGTCTCTAAAATCCTACGAAGTCGGAGTGTGGCTGCCCACGTGGCGGGGCAATAAAAACAACAACAACCGGTCACACACGTAATGTTCTCATCCATAGCTGGTGCATTGTACCATAGTGTTCAAGGGCTTCGGTTGTTGGGATGATCCCTGCAGTCTTTTAACCCAGGGTAAGACAACACGAAGAACAACAATACATGGTCGGGTGAAGGCTAGACTGTGCTATCACAAAAGAAATACAGAATGCCAATAGTACTTCTGGTGTTTACTCGACGGATTTTGTGTGGAGATCTCGTGGTGACAGAAATTGACACGACTTGTTAATCACGAAGTGACAATGACAGCTTCGCCAGTCCTTCTTCGTTCTCTAGAGAGGTCAGAACTTGAAGCAGACAATCACATTTCATATGCCGATGGCAACGTTCTAAGATACCTACGAAATATTCAACCACTCTCCACACATCACTTTTCTCTTTCCCCGTGCTCTCGGTATACCAAGCAAAACACAACTTCGGTATTTCTCTACGCAAAAGACCCTCATCAAGACACCCACCCCCCACCCCCCCAAACAAACACACACACAACAAAAACAAAACAAAAAAACCGGACCCCCACCCCCAAACAAATCCAATAACCAAAAAACAACAAAACAAACAAACTAATAAATTTTAAAAGAAAAGTATAATTAACAAAGAGCTGCATCAGATGAAATCACAGGATACTTAGTCTATAAAAAAAAAAGAGAGAAACAAACAAGACCAGAGTGTAGAAAGTAGATCAATTTTACAAAAGTCTAGGTGTATTAAAAAACACAATACCTACTTTCATTGCATTGAAAACCATTCTTCTCCGACCCCCCCCCCACCCCCAAACATAACACATAGGCATACCCTGCCCCCCCCCTCCTGCCCGTACAACATCCACTCCCCCACCCCCGGCGCAAAAAATAAGTACAACAGAAAAAAAAAAGAGGAAAAAAATACAGCAGCG
>CM065691.1:41462018-41469518 GCA_017654935.2 Phymorhynchus buccinoides
GAGAGAGAGAGAGAGAGAGAGAGAGAGAGAGAGAGAGAGAGAGAGAGAGATGAGAGAGAGAGAGAGAGATTTCAAATCAACACTTATGATTGAACTAAATAGTATTTGTAAAATATATAAGAAAATGATTTATGTTTGAATGCCACAAAAAGAAGAAAGAGAAAAGAACATGACTTCACCGAAGGACCTCCAGACCTGTCTCTTGTAAAGAACTCAATCACATTTGGTTCTAAACCAATTTCTCCATAACCTTTCAATTCATTTTAAATCAGTAAACTTTCAGAAAAAAAGCAGAACCTTGACTTTGTTTCAGGCTGTCAGGTCACAGACTTATTAAATGTTCCCGCCACCTAAAATAAGAAATCAAATCATCTCGACGTTGCCAGACAAAGACAGAAGGCAGAGAATAGGGGGTACCGGGTGGGTGAAGGAAGCGAAGGAGAATGAAAGCAATGTTCTGGTGGTGGTGGTGGTGGTGGTGGAGAGATAGAGGGCACGGAGACGTAAAGCTTAAAAGATATATTGTACAACTGTCTTCAGTATTTAACCCTTTCACCGCCAAAGTCGCATTTTAGCACCACAGTGATTTAACACCTATGTCACTAAAAGGCATCAAATTGGGGTCTATTATCCAAAGACCCTATTGTCTTAGTTTTGAGAAGTAAGGATAGACCTTATTTTATGTATTTCATAGAATAATCCCCAATACTGCAGATGGGTTTTGGTCTCCACCCGGGTAATTTTAATGGACATTTGTGGCTCAAATATGGCTGGCGGCGAAAGGGTTAAGTCCCTTGGGTTTTTTTCCTGGGTAGGTGTGACCCTCATACAGTCTTCCGCCATACACGATCGAGGCTGCTCTTTAACGTGATGTCTCGTTATTTTTGATGCATGCCGGGGTATGTATGGGGAGTCACACCTGGTCAAAATAAGATTTCTTACCAGCGAGAGAGGAGGGAAACCCGTGAAACCCGTGATGTTCACTCATTGTATCTGGTGGGTCTTTAAACCAACATACTTGAACAAACCAGAGAAGAACGTTTGCTAGCCAGTAGGCCTATAGAAATATCGTGGTGCGAATAATTGTTATCAAACAACGGGGGGAAATACATGGCAATAGCTGGATATCAGGTGTGGTATTCGTGAGTTCGTCTTAGACAGTCAGCACGGGTAGTAGAATGTAAATCAGTCTCAACGGCCATCTGTCTCTTGACGCATTCCATTCAAGAATACCTTGACAATACATTTAAGGCAAGCATCTCTGGAGCTTTTGATAGAATGATATAATAATATTGGAGTTTTTGTTAATACTAGTAACGGTAACGCCTAGTAACGGTAACGCCAAGTACTGGTAACGCTGAGAACAGTAAATTTGAAGCGATTCGGTTTCTTAACGGCGGAGTTATAAGGCTCCGTTTCCCGTTGGCGCTGCTCTGAGAGTGACGCGCTCTCCCGATTCTCTTCAAATTTGCTGCCAGGCTTTGCCCCGACCACAGCAAGCCTGACAGCAAATTTGAAGCGATTCGGTTTAAAAAACGGCGGAGTTATAAGGCCCGTGTTGTGTTTCAGACACACACACACACACACACACACACACACACACACACACACACACACACGCACACGCACACACACACACATACATACACACACACACGCACACGCACACGCACACACACTTGCTTTTTTATTATATGATTAACTGGTTAAAATAAGATGTTGACGATGTTCGTGATGAAGACGAAAGCAACTAAAATTAATGATAATGACATGCACAAGCATTAAGTTCTATAAAGTCATCACAAATGACAACAAAGCTATCGCAAAATCAATTGGGCACGTTGCACGTTGCTTTATGTACTGCTGCAGTTTGTAATCTCAAAGACAAAAAGTCACTCTTGTCCAAAATTGCTTTGTTTGGGCCTATTGTGTATTTTGATCAGCGTCCTCTACAATAATGTTCTACGCGTTAATTTCTACTCTAAATTCATTTCAGAGAAAATGTCAACGTGTTTCAGATTTCACGCTGTTTGTGGAAGAATTTCGTTTACACAGTCACAGCGAGTCTCGGGTAATTGGATTTTTTTTTTTATTCTATCGGTCCCAATTAACGGTCTATTGATTTTACCGGGTCGACTACAAAGCGGGGGTGTTTTCCCGCGTTTACTCTTGTCACAGGCCCATGATTAATTGAAGAACAACTGCAGGGGAGAAAGAATGAGGATGTAATAAGAGTGCTTACTTTTAGTAGCTTGTCTGTTGTTGTTTTTCTCTTTCTCTCCCTTTCTCTGTCTCTTTAAACGCGTTTTCTCCATCCTTCTCTCGCTCTCTATCTCTTTCTCTGTCTGCGTGCGTGTTGCCGCACTCTCTAATTCTGTCTGGCAAATGCATATTACAAACAAATATAAATGCATACTAGTGTACAAACGTAAGAAAGTGCATGCATTTTGATTTCATATGTATACTTTCAAATGTGTTCTATATATCATAGTTGAAAACTGCATTCACAATCGCACGCTGTAGTACAAGCATTCCACACTTGCTAAGTCATGAAGAAACCCAGACATCTGATCACCCTCGTCAAACATGTAATTGATTCTAAAGAAATATAACCAAATTTAGAAATCAGAAAACCTTGCAATATGGATATAGGTCAACCAATACCTGAATAAAAAAACATTTTGGGAAAAAAATTATGTCTGGTTAAAAACCTCCGTCTGTTGTCCTCCGTTTATATACTCATGTTGATGAGTAAATTGTATGCTATGTAACAAGTACGTGGTGACTAACAAAATACAACCCATAAAATCGATAATACAAAATGTCAATAATCAAGTTATCATTTTTGATTTTTTGTGTTTTAAAAGACGATCTAAATGCGCTTATACACAGTGTGTTGTTCTAAGATTTGTTCGAGTGCTCCATTATTTGACAGTTTTCATGCTACCCCATTTTCAGAGAAAACCAAATGCAATTTAAGTGTCTTTGTTTGCAATTTCAATTTTTACAGTATCCGGACAAAATCCTCATTCATATGAACACACAAAAAGCCAGGGTGTATAATAAAGTCTCGCCTTGGCATGAGGCTGTGTCAGACCAGTTGACATAAGCTAGAACACCAAGGCTACATCAAAATGTTGTTATGGTTGTGCGGGGGTTGTCTTAAGCCATGACAAGCTCCTAGCATAACATCATCAGTTGAAAATCCTCCGAAGTCGGAGTGTGGCTGCCCACGTGGCAGGGTAATCAAAAACGGTCGCACACGTAATGTTCTCATCCCTAGCTGGTGTATTTGTACCATAGCGTTCAAGTGCTTCGGCTGTTGGGATGATCCCTGGAGTCTTTAAGCCAGGGTAAGACAACAAAACAAACAACATTATAAAGTCTTGCTGGTCAATTCTCAGGGCAAACAAGAGAGTCGTTATTTTGAGAAACAGACAGTTTGGAGACAATTTATATTTTCTGTAAAAGTGGTTTTGCACCTCAAAAAGTGACTTTTCTGAAAATGGGTTACCTCGGAAACTGTTACTTTCTGCCACAGAGCTCTCCGATGCATATAGAAAACCCCCCACAAATAGTTGGATCCTTGTATGCTTTGAATCATCTTCATAAACCTGAAAAATGAAAATCATAACTGCATTGATACAACGTTTAATATAACGATTGTTTGGGTCACCCTATACTGTTGCATCTCTCTCTCTCTCTCTCTCTCTCTCTCTCTCTCTCTCTCTCTCTCTCTCTCTCTCTCTCTCTCTCTCTCTCTCTCTCTCTCTCTCTCTCTCTCTCTCTCTCTCTCTCTCTCTCTCTCTCTCTCTCTCTCTCTCTCTCTCTCACCCTCTCTTTCGGACACACAAATAAATAAACAAACATAATTTTACATAGGACTACTGTACGGTATTTCGTATTCACTCATAGCGTTGCTCAATAATTAAAAATAATAATCAATGAAGTGTATTTATTAACACAGACAATACTATAGGACTTGCATGCCCCAAGCATTGATGTTACGGGACTCACTGCCATAAACATGCATGCCCCAAGCATTGATGTTACGGGACTCACTGCCATAAACATGCATGCCCCAAGCTTTGATGTCACGGGACTCACTGCCATAAACATGCATGCCCCAAGCTTTGATGTCACGGGGCTCACTTCCATAAACATGCATGCCCCAAGCATTGATGTTACGGGACTCACTGCCATAAACATGCATGCCCCAAGCTTTGATGTCACGGGACTCACTGCCATAAACATGCATGCCCCAAGCTTTGATGTCACGGGACTCACTTCCATAAACATGCATGCCCCAAGCATTGATGTTACGGGACTCACTTCCATAAACATGCATGCCCCAAGCTTTGATGTCACGGGACTCACTTCCATAAACATGCATGCCCCAAGCATTGATGTCACGGGGCTCACTTCCATAAACATGCATGCCCCAAGCTTTGATGTCACGGGACTCACTTCCATAAACATGCATGCCCCAAGCATGGATGTCACGGGGCTCACTTCCATAAACATGCATGCCCCAAGCTTTGATGTCACGGGGCTCACTTCCATAAACATGCATGCCCCAAGCTTTGATGTCACGGGACTCACTTCCATAAACATGCATGCCCCAAGCATGGATGTCACGGGGCTCACTTCCATAAACATGCATGCCCCAAGCTTTGATGTCACGGGGCTCACTTCCATAAACATGCATGCCCCAAGCTTTGATGTCACGGGGCTCACTTCCATAAACATGCATGCCCCAAGCTTTGATGTCACGGGGCTCACTTCCATAAACATGCATGCCCCAAGCTTTGATGTCACGGGACTCACTTCCATAAACATGCATGCCCCAAGCATTGATGTCACGGGGCTCACTTCCATAAACATGCATGCCCCAAGCTTTGATGTTACGGGACTCACTTCCATAAACATGCATGCCCCAAGCTTTGATGTCACGGGGCTCACTTCCATAAACATGCATGCCCCAAGCTTTGATGTCACGGGGCTCACTTCCATAAACATGCATGCCCCAAGCTTTGATGTCACGGGACTCACTGCCATAAACATGCATGCCCCAAGCTTTGATGTCACGGGACTCACAGCCATAATTTCCCCGAAGAGTAGCCTACCTTAACCCTTTCACCGCCAGCCATATTTCAGCCAAAAATGTCCATTAAGTTTACCTGGGCAGAAAACAAAATCCATCTGCAGTATTGCGGATTCTTCGGTGACATATATAAAATAAGGTCTGTCCTTACTTCCCAAAACTAAGACAATAGGGTCTTTGGATAATAGACCCCAATTTGATGCCTTTTAGTGACATAGGCGTTAAATCACTATGGTGCTAAAATGTGACTTTGGCGGTGAAAGGGTTAAACACCGACATGAAAACAGCTTAGCAAATGGAACGTTCTATTTTCTAGCATTAGACTGCCATAAGCGTGCCATGTTTTGAAGACAAATCTGCATCGTTCTGTTGCACATCAAAAATTTCCAAATATGGGCATTGACAAATGAGGTAATTCGCCAAACCATACACTGGGCCACGTATTGGCGATTGCTAATCGTGCTTTCCTCATTTGCTTGACGTTATTCCAAAAATGTGCACACAAAACCAGAAGCCGATTATTACGACGACAACATTGGGATGACATACTCCGGCTGGGTATGCAGTTTCCTCGTGAGTGGCAGACTTCCAGACCGGTCGATTGTGGGGGGAACAGCAGAGCAGTAAACATCATATTGTGTACATTTATTTTTGCTACCAAAATCCTTGAACATGTCAACTACATGTCAACCATCTCCGATGGGGGGAGGAGAGAGAGAGAGAGAGAGAGAGAGAGAGAGAGAGAGAGAGAGAGAGAGAGAGAGAGAGAGAGAGAGAGAGAGAGAGAGAGAGAGAGAGAGAGAGAGAGAGAGAGAGAGAGAGAGAGAGAGAGAGAGAGAGAGAGAGAGGGGGGGGGGGGAGAGAGAGAGAGAGAGAGAGAGAGAGAGAGAGAGAGAGAGAGAGAGAGAGAGAGAGAGAGAGAGAGAGAGAGATGGAAGGCAGTTAGGGAGCAATAGTTTAAATACTACAACAAATACGGAGCTTGAATAAACGTGTGCAGTAATGCGTAATTTATATTGCTACTACGGAATATTTACAAAAGTGTAAAACAATACGTTATAAAATTTTAAAAAAAAGGACTTAACAGACAAACTCTAAGTCCAACTACATTGGATGATTACTCACGGTCTAGCGTACGTAATTCTACCAGCAACCAGGCCTCATGTCGCTTTCGAGTGCAATAATACAAGTAATAATATAACAAGCAAGCAGTTACAGTTACGCCGCTATTGCAACGCTAAGACCATGATTAGGGAAGCGACTCTTTTCCTAAAAGGGACACCCTGACGGGTGACGTTTTGCAAGAAACGCGTCGAGATCACCAGAAAAGATCGCAACACTCACTTTGCTCTGGATTCCTATCAAATCAAACCGCCCACACGGCGATTCCTCCTTGGCGGAGATGCCGGAGAGAGAAGCCGTTTTGGACGGGGTGGGTCGAGGACACTCAGAGTGGTTGAAGCTTTTTTTTGCTTTGTTGTGCAGTAAAAAAAAAAAGGAGCTATACTGGAGCCAAAGCGTTAAGCAACTTTTTGCAAACCAAGGCAAACTATTTATCTAGGTGGTTGGCACAGCTTTTGTTAATCAATACAAATTTAGCCTATTTACTTACCGACTTGCACGCATAATTTCTTTTTGTTTACATACAAATCACGTTGTGGGTAACGCCCACACCAATGTTAGGGTACCCTTTGTAAAAAAAAATCAAGTTTGATGCACATGTTCAAGGCTGTTCCCTCATCACATCAGGCATATCAGAACCAGGAAAACGTGATACAGAGGTGGCGGAGAGTGGGTTGAGTCCAGGCAAGGCAGTTACGGTCACCTATCACTGCTCGGTTTGGAACGACAACGCGAGAAGGTCCGTCAATGACACTGTGTGAGACAGGCTCGTTCAAGTGCTCAACAGTCCAATACACTGCAAGCATACAGCTGACATTCAAAAACTCGAGCATTATTGTCTGTAAAGAGTAGCCAGAACAATCTACAGGTCTCCAGATGACTGAACATTTAAGGGACATGCTGTAGAGAGCCATCCTGGTCCAATAACCACAAGGTGGTTTAGCTCACAAATGCTGTAAAAGAAGGATGGAACAATTGTGAGCAATACAAGCCTATTTGCTGCATGTAAAATGGCGCCAAATGGCGATTTAGGTGTGGAGAAGTTACATTCCTTACTGACAGCACACAACTCAACATAAGTGACACAATCTGTGCAAAACTGAAAGAGAAGAGATTGTTTTACTTATTTTCAGTGAAAACATCGGCAACACATCTCTATTGTGTTCTCTGTGGGGGCTTCTAAAGTCAAACTTTTTCATAAGAAGTGAAATGGTGAAAATCAGTCACAATCTTCGCAGAACGAAATTTGTTACTTTAATTTGACATTTTGGGTA
>CM065691.1:41482018-41494518 GCA_017654935.2 Phymorhynchus buccinoides
AATTATGAGAGTCACGGTCATTCAGTCCTACGTTGTGTTCGAGAGATCAGTCATCATCACCATTCTCAGTTTCACTGGCTAACAGAACAGAAAGGTGTCCATTTCTGTTCAAAGCGTATTGTCTTTGATCCATTGACATTAACCCTTTCACCGCCAAAGTCGCATTTTAGCACCACAGTGATTTAACACCTATGTCACTAAAAGGCATCAAATTGGGGTCTATTATCCAAAGACCCTATTGTCTTAGTTTTGGGTAGAAAGGATAGACCTTATTTTATATGTCACAGAAGAATCCCCAATACTGCAGATGGATTTTGTTCTCTACCCAGGTAAATTTAATGGAACATTTTGGCTGAAATATGGCTGGCGGTGCAAGGGTTAAAAGGTACAGCACATTATGATAGGATAGGTCTTTTAGGATAGGTATTGAAGAAACAAATAATAAAAAGACAAATATCTAGTGCATGTGGCCTAATTTTATAATAACAGAAAACAAACCCCCTGGTGTTAAAAATTAATTAAAATAATATTTAGATACAAACAAAACACATGGCGTTTCTGTACAAAATAAAACCCTTGGTGTCTAAAATGGTTGGTTTGCTCAGCCCGTCGTACATGGCGAAAGCCGATACGCGACGTTAAACTGAACTTCCATCCTAAAATGAATTTGAATTAATTCTAGATACAAATAACACACATGACGTTTCTATACAAAAGAAAACCCCTGGTGTCTAAAATGAATTGAAATTATGTCTAGATACAAATATCATGCATGACGTTTCTGTACAAAAGAAAACCTGTGGTTTTAACCCTTTCACCGCCAATGTCGCATTTTAGCACCACAATGGTTTAACACCCATGTCACTAAAAGGCATCAAATCAGGGCCTGTTATCCGAAGACCCTATTTTCTTTAATTGGGATGCAAGGATACACCTAATGTTATGCATGTCACAGAGGAATTCCCAATGTTGCAGATAAAAAAAATGTCTCTACCCAGTTAAGCTTAATGGTATTTTTTGGCTGAAAAATGGCTGGCGGTGAAAGGGTTAAATTATGTCTAGATACAAATATAACGCATGACGTTTCTGTACATCGTTTAAATCTTATAATGTGGATATGAAGACAACGTAAACAGTGAGCCAGGAACGGAGTTGTCTTGTTCTACTTCTCAGGAGAATATCAGCCATGCATAAACTATAAATACTGTAATAATCTAAAAAGAACATACATAATAAACGAAACAATACATTATTCGTAATAGCAATACATTATGCCAAGCTGTTCGACTTTTAGCTTGTTTCTTGTGCTCTTAACCCTTTCGCCGCCAGCCATTTGTTCAGCCAAAAAATACCATTAAACTTAAGGGGGTAGAGAAAATAATATTTCTGCAATGTTGCGAATTCATCTGTGACATATATAACATTAGGCATATCCTTACCTCCCAAAATTAAGAAAATAGAGTCTTTGGATAACAGGCCCTGATTTGATGCCTTTTAGTGACATGGGTGTTAAACCATTGTGGCGCTAAAATACAACAATGGCGGTGAAAGGGTTAAGAAAGCCCATAGGCTTTGCTCTTATTACGTTGTCTTCTTGAGCTTGTCTTTTCTCGCCCTGTCAACCCCACCGTGCTCCTGCAACATAAAATAGTCATTTCCATCTGGCGGCTAACACCAGTTTATCTTTCTGCCTCCCTGATCAAAGAGCATGAGCGGTGCCAGCGATAACAGCGTGTCCACACCGGTGTCAACAGGCCAGAACACAACCCCGTTTAGAATATTATACCACGGAAATAAGATGCCTTCGACTAAGATTTCGTGACTTCATAAAGCGTTACAAGTGATTCAGTTTTCAAATTTATTTAAGTCCAGGCAGTTTTCGTATCCCTCTCGACATATTTTTTCTTCATTGAAACATTTTGTTTATAACGCCATAATAAAAGGCTAACACCCCAGTATGTCTTATGACAGAGTTTTAAAAAAAGATCTAAGATATGCACGGACATGGTGGTTTTATTTATTTTTTGGTGAAAGAATAAAGCGTTACAAGTGATTCAGTTTTTCAAATTTATTTAAGTCCAGGCAGTTTTCGTATCTCTCCGAGTCTCTCGACATATTTTTTCTTCATTTAAACATTTTGTTTATAACGCCATAATAAAAGGCTAACACCCCAGTATGTCTTATGACAGTTTAAAAAAAAAATCTAAGATATGCACGGACATGGTGGTTTTATCAATTTTCTTGGTGACAGTCATTCTTCACCATCAACAAATAACCAACGTCATTCTTTATTTTCGTTTCAACGTAATAATAACCCAAACGAAGCAAAGGAATTTGAATGCCTACGGGGCAGAGGTAACTGACCCGAAACAAGCAAACAAGCAGACACAGAAAATGTGTTTGCACACACGAACAAAATAATGTCAAATAAAAAGAACAAAAGAGGGCAGTGTTGTCGACAGTGTTGTCAGCAGATGTTGAGGGAATTGGTAGAAATTGCATTCGGGTGTCGCTAGAAATAAAGTTTAAGACAATGGTTGTTGCACAATAAAAAAAATGTTTTTAAAAAGGACAAAACATGACGAAGAAGAAGAAGAAGAAGAAGAAGAAGAAGAAGAACAAGGAGAAAAAGAAGAAGAAGAAGAAGAAGAAGAAGAAGAAGAAGAAGAAGAAGAAGAAGAAGAAGAAGAAGAAGAAGACTCAGTTAGAAAACAAAACACAGAAAAACAAACTAAACAATAAACATCCCCCCAAAAAAACCAACAACAACAACAACAACCCACAAACGAAAAAATAGAAATAGAAAAAACAATAGGAAGAGTCAGAACAAATAGGATTGCATTACAAATTGGCTCCAGAAGACAGGAGCAGAAGAACCGTGTGCACAAAACACAACACAGAATATACATGAGCACTAAGTAATTATAAAGGTAGTCTAGGTGTTTTTTTAAACTTTAAAAAGAATTCACACAAACAATACCAAATGGTTAGAACGTTTTTAAAAAATATAAGCATCCGCCACAAAATATGAAATAATTGTAAGAATAGACAAGAGAAAAGGGAGGTGGCCAAAATAGGGTCATGGACTTCCATTTGTTTTAAATAGCGGTTATGCTGATGGTGGTCTTAGTGGTAGTAGTGGTGGAAGCAATAATAATGGTGATGATGATGATGATGATGATGATGATGATGCACATGATAATGATGATGATGACGATGTCAATCACGGTGGTGATGGTGATAATCAATACGATGGTGGTGGTAATAAAATAAGCTTAGTGGTGGTGAAAGTCGCTCGTTAATCAATGCAACAGAAACTAACGAGTGGGGTTTTGTCCGTTGGGATTTTGTCCAGTGGGGTTTTGTCCGGGGAGTTTAAGAATAACATAAGTAGAAACCGGGAGATCATTATTTTCTGTTCACGAACATTTGAAATACCAGAGAAAAAAAACACCCACGAGAACAAATGAGAATTAGATGACGCCGATGGAGAAACAAAAACAGAACAAAAGGAAGGCAGACAGAGGCAAAGACATCAACTGATAGTTAAGAAAACAAGAAATGTACACAAACAAAAGACACAAAGGGATGCGAGAACTCAGAAGATAATAGTGTCGCCTTTCCTGACATACGTGTCTGTCTCTGCGAGTCCTAAATTGCCTTGATTTCATTAACTGAATAGGTTTTCTTTCAATCACCCTCCCTCCCTCCCTCCCGACCACTTTCTGCCACTTCTTGCATTGCATTTGTACGCGCTGCGTGTTTGTGTGTGTGTGTGTGTGTGTGTGTGTGTGTGTGTGTGTGTGTGTGTGTGTGTGTGTGTGTATGTGTATGTGTGTGTGTGTGTGTGTGTGTGTGTGTGTGTGTATGTGTGTGCGTGTGCGTATGCGTACATGCGTGCGTGAGTGAGTGCGTGCGAGAGTATGTGCGTGTGTGTATGTGCGTCTGTCTGTCTGTCTGTCTATCTGTGTCTGTTGCTGTACCTGAGTTCGCGAATTCAGTGTGTATGTATAATAATAATAATAATACTAATAATATTAATAATAATAATAATAATAATGATAATCATAATAATAATGATAATGGGAATTTAGGGTTAGGTTAGGGTTAGGGTGAGCTTTCTCACATGAGCTCAGTGCGCTTTACATTGATAACAAGAACATTAAAGGCAAACAAATAATGAATCTGGTATACTATAATATACTGGTATGCTGGTATAGAGGAGAAGTATCATATGAGGAAGGATAGAATGAATGAATAGCACACAATGTAACCAAACAAAATAAGTATAGGCTGACAGACAGATACATTAATACAAAGTGAGCAAGAAATGACTGGACAAAACAATAAAACAAAACAAAAACCTGCTCGCACACACAGACACACACACACAGACAGAGATACACACATGCACACACTCACACACACTCACACACACACACACACACACACACACACACCACACACACACACACACACACACACACACACACACACACACACACACGCATACACACACACACATACATACACACACACACACACACACACACACACACACACACACACACACACACACACACACACACACACACACACACACACACACACACACGCACAAACACACGACAGCGTGCGCGCGCACTTACAGACTACTAAACACACAGGGTTACGTCAACAGAAGGTAATGGAACTCATCCAACAATCACACAGGACCCACCTTTGACAATGTGTAGCATCAATGACATCATCGCCAGGCACAAGCCGGGTCCGTGTCCTAACATCGTGTGACGTCACCACTCGTGATTCAGAGCTCCCACGTCATAGGAACTCCACACGTCACCGCTGGAGCACGACGAACTTTCACGTTCCCACTTTTGCAAAACAATAATCACGTCTTCAGCTTGTTCAAAGGCGGGACACTCACTTCAGTACGTGTTTCAGTTTTGACGATTGTTGCAAGCACTATCCTCATTGTGACATCCACATTACTAGTCCACGGATTTCCAACCAGGTTGTCACGTTTCTGTTTCGAGTTTATTACAGGTACTTTGTAACAATATTATTCAAACCCACCGCTTTTCAGTTACTTATTTTTAAGTCAAATAGGCAGACTTCCGCTGTCTACGAACACGCACTTCGTAACGTTCCAAACAATCAGTCCAACATTTTGTGATAATAGCTTGCACTGCACAATCTTATGAACTTCGAGTACTATTTGTGAAGAACAGTTATGTTGTAAAACGTGTAATTAAACGGACAATGAAATAGGACACATTTTTTAATAGCTCGCAAAGATGAAGCATAATTGTGTCCTGAAATTTTAGATAGAAACAAAATTAAGAACATTCCTTTTTCATTCGACAGACAAGAAAATACTTGAGGCCCATTCTTCCGGCAAGAGTGGTTGAGCCTCCCCGGTTCCGTAGCAAAATAACCGACGTGATGATTGTGGCCACGCACAGCAAAGAAGAAGAAGACTACTATGCCATATTATTTTCCTTCGACTTAAAGACCCCGCACGTCACGTCTCGTGATAGTGAGATTAACGTCCAATTGGTCATCGACCCTTATGGACGTTCTTCATGAAGACTGTAGGGTCTTAAAACACGTCACGTGTCACACTCCCTCTTTATATACTAGGACGATTACTTAAGATTCCTTACTAGCTATAACAGGGAAAACACGTGAAAACCGCGATTTTGACACGTGCCGTGCGGGGTCTTTAAAGGCTAAAAGTCCTTAGACGGACGCATCAAAAGATAAACAAAAGTCACCCAGTCCAAGAACACCGCCTGAAGTCTGTGGGAACTGTGGAACAACTCTTAAAAAAGTTGTAAACTAGTCAGTAAGGCTTACCACGGATAGAAGGTCAGAACCAACCAGCACAGCACGTTAGTGATACAGAGGCAAACTGCACAGTCACAATTTGTGTCCTGTCACTAATGCTGTGACGTGACAATAATCCAATCGTTTTACTCTGCTAAGCGTGTTATTTCAGGGATAATCCTTTTACGTTGCTGGTTGTCTAGTAAAGAAGGGATGAGTGGTTGGCTGATTCATTTAAAGGAAGAGGATTCTGAGATCGGCTTGTCCGTCTTTTGAACGCATTTGGAAGCTCGCAAATCACATTCTCTGGGCCTGCAGATGGTCCTTGAGGATCGCCTTGTGCTAACAACACACACACACACACACACACACACACACACACACACACACACACACACACAAGTAAGAATGGGAAATAAACAAGGAAGACGTTGAACAAAACAACCTTTGGAAGAAAATCTAGTTCATAAAAAGTAAAAACACAACTAAGCTTATGAACTTTAAGCTGAACTGAAACAAAACGTAACAACATTTTAGTACACGACAATGCCATTCTTCAGTAATCTGAACATTACTTTCAAAGTGCTTTTGTTCTCTGGGTCACACTCACGAGTGAACACAATGCTCACACTGCAAAAAACCGCCATCAGTGATAAGCGAACACACGCATTTTCTTGGGCTTGGGCTTGGGCTGTGTGAATCAGGTATATAAAGTTAATGAGCGTCGAGTTTCCGTTTAGCTGTGTCAAAATAAACGAGATCAATAGAATCTCGTTCTCTTATATTACCGGTGGTGTATCTGTGCAAGATGGTATTATGTGCCTGTTTATATGGTGATGAGTACTGTTGGGGGGGCGCCCATGTATACTGTTATGAAGTCTTAAGAACTATTATTTGTAATGTTTAATGCCGTAAATATGAATGGGTTGTATATTCAATTTCTTGTGCCCCCAGGGTTTTTTGGAATAAAGTTGACTTTGACTTTGACTTTGACCTAATTATAAATATATGATTATCTCCCTTCCTTGTGCTGCCTCTTTCACTTCCAAACCACCAATAATTATATTCTGTTTTTAGAACTTCATTGTTGTTGAAAGGGATCGACTCTCGATTAAAACTTAAAGGCTATAATAATCCTTGATGATGCCATCCAGTAAAATAGCACACACAACGTTCGGTGCATTCCGACAATCTTCAGCAAATAATACACTGTTCTGAAGAAGCGTCAAACTCGACATTCAAATCCAAAGGGGAAAATCGTTGAAAATTTAAAAAATACCACACAGTGACTGTGTTAAACACACAACCCATTGAAATAAATATGCATCGAATACAGGCATAAAACCACTACAAAATTAACTAACGCATTGTCATTCGCTGTAAATCACATTGTATGGATCGGCCACTCATCGCAAACATCAAAACGTCCCAAAGTTTGGAAGCACTCACTTACTGATTTTAGTAACCTTTCATCGACTCGACTTCCCGCACCATTATTTTGATGCAGGGGTACAACACAAACATCGGGCGGGAGTACAGAGCAAAACGTTGAAGCAGATTCCTGCTAATCGATCATTCATTACTCTCTCACTGAGAGTCTCAGTTCCCTCACTGGTGACGAAACCAAACCACAGGGAGCCGACTGGCTTTCAAAACTCGTCTGCTTCACAACTAAGTATACCTGTCGTCTGCTGCCGGGTTAGTAGCGCCCCCTATCAGTGGAAGTGGTCTCCCTTCCCTGCTGTTAATCCCCGCTGTTCTCTGATTGACTGGTCTGCAACAGAGATAAGGCATCATGAATCATTCAGTAAAACGTTTGTTTTCTGCCAAATTGCATGAATTAATGAATGTATGTATGTATGTATGTATGTATGTATGTATGTAAGGAAGGATGGGTGGATGGATGAGTGAGTGCGTGAATATGTACGTTAGTGTTCACGTGCGCGCGCATGAATTTGTTTGTACACGCGGTCCTTTATGTCTGTCATGCTAAGTAGGGTAGAGGCGCCGTGGCCGGTTGGTTAGAGTCGCCGCTCGTGATACAACAGGTTTGCGAGTGCGCTGGTTCGAACCCAGCTGGTCACGGTTTTGTATCCTTGGGAAAGATACTTAACTCCTATTTCCTGGTCCTTCGGATGAGACCTAAAACCGAGGTCCCGTGTGCGAACGCACGCACAAGATCGTGCGCGCACGTTAAAGTCCATTCCACTATTCGGTGGATGTGCCGGTGGAGTGTATGACACGAACTCACAAAGCATGCATCCTGTGCGCCAATAGCAGTCTAAACGAAGACTTTGGGCGTGGGGCAGGATACACATCCCCAATCGGAAGAAGAAGAAGTAGGGCACCTGTACATGTGTGTACCTGAGTAGTGTCTTCACGAGTGTGCACGTACACCTATGTGCAGGTGTACGCGCACACAAATATAATGTGTGTATGCATGCATTTATACTAATTGTCTTTAACCCTTTCACCGCCAGCCATATTTCAACCAAAAATGTCCATTAAATTTACCTGGGTAGAGAACAAAATCCATCTGCAGTATTGGGGATTCTTCTGTGACAGATATAAAATAAGGTCTATCCTTACTTCCCAAAACTAACACAACAGGGTCTTTGGATAATAGACTCCAATTTGATGCCTTTCAGTGACATAGGTGTTAAACCACTGTGGTGCTAAAATGCGACTTTGGCGGTGAAAGGGTTAACGAATAGCTTACCTACGCTTATTGTAGACGCATTCTTGCACTTTAAGTGGGATATTCAGCTGCACGCTGCTACTGTAGTGTTCTGACATGCAACGGTGTGGGATTATCGTCAATAATGAATCTCTCCATTGTTCCACGACAAAGGGTCGAGTTGAGAGGTCATATTGGCTTGGTGGGGTAATAATGGAGCTGTGCTTGAGGCAATAAAGGAGGCGATGGTGTGGGCTATGGGTTGCAGTCAGTGAGCTGGCGCAAGGGTTTGAATGAAAGTTAGGTTTTACGTCCACTCGGCTGCAAAAAACATGTCTGTGTCTGTGTTCTGGCTGGTTGGAAATGGTTTGCAGCTGTTGCTCTTTTTTTTTTTTTTTTTTTTATTGGAGATGTTCTTTTCATGGACCCTTCTGCTCGCCACACCGCAGACAATTCTACAAGCATAATTATGTTACTTCCCTTTTCTTCAAATAGAAGGCGTAATCGATATTTACCGTGTGCGGGCGAGAGAGAGAGAGAGAGAGAGAGAGAGAGAGAGAGAGAGAGAGAGAGAGAGAGAGAGAGAGAGAGAGAGAGAGAGAGAGAGAGAGGAGAGAGAGAGAGAGAGAGAGAGAGAGAGAGAGAGAGAGAGAGAGAGAGAGAGAGAGAGAGACGAAACGAAACGAATTTTTATTTATACAGGGTAATGAGATAAGCATTGCTTTTTTACACTCAGCCCTGTGGGCAAACAAGAAAACTAACAGACCAACAAATAAATACAAGAGAGAGAGAGAGAGAGAGAGAGAGAGAGAGAGAGAGAGAGAGAGAGAGAGAGAGAGAGAGAGAGAGAGAGAGAGAGAGAGAGAGAGAGAGAGAGAGAGAGAGAGAGAGAACACTGAACACTGAAGTTTTTATTGTACCTTGGCCTTCGGCCACAATGCAAGGGGTCGGGGGAAGGGACTACAATTGGGTCATATGCAAGAGAAAAAAATACAAAATAGATAAACGAATATATATATAGGAGATGATTTGGCGTAAAACGTGTATTAAATTCAAAAATTGCCATGCAAAATAATTTTTCTCCATCATCAAACCAATCGTTCCTAATCACATAAATGAGATTCAACCTAAACCCACAAACACTAGCATCTCACTAGCATTTGCATTGCTTCTTCCAACAAGTATGATAAAGAATTGGTCATGTACGTACTCGTCCAGAGCAGTGGTTTCAGGTACACTTGCTCATTAACACATCAAGAAATGATACAAATAACATAGCAAATAAATTCAAAGCATAATCAACATAATAAAGACAAGTTGATCCTCAACATCTATCAGTAAATTGTAAGGAACACGATACCAATTCAAAATAAAAGTTTCTTTCTTTTGATTATGGCATGAAATACATATCTAGAAACATTATATCTATGATGCTGATTAGTTGACTTTAGCAAAATATGCAGAGGCATTCCCAACGATCCTTTCAAAAACTTTTCTCTTACATCTTTATACTGCACACAATCAAACAAGAAATGGCGTTCATTTTCAATTTGACCTTTACAGAAAGGACAATATTGAGAGAGAGAGAGAGAGAGAGAGAGAGAGAGAGAGAGAGGAGAGAGAGAGAGAGACAGAGAGTAGAGAGAGAGAAGAGAGAGAGAGAGAGAGAGAGAGAGAGAGAGAGAGAGAGAGAGAGAGAGAGAGAGAGAGAGAGAGAGAGAGAGAGAGAGAGAGACAGAGAGAGAGAGAGAGAGAGAGAGAGACAGACAGAGAAGAGAGAGAGAGAGAACTTGAAAACTTAAACTTTATTTTCCAAGGATATAGATTTTAGGAGAGAGAGAGAGAGAGATACACAGACAGACAGACATATACACAGGCAGACAGACAGATACACGGAGACAGAGACAGACGGAAAGAGAGAGAGAGAGAGAGAGAGAGAGAGAGAGAGAGAGAGAGAGAGAGAGAGAGAGAGAGAGAGAGAGAGAGAGAGAGAGAGAGAGAGAGAGAGAGAGAGAGAGAGAGAGAGAGAGAGAGAGAGAGAGAGAGTTTCCCGTTGCTAAGAAACTGCCTTCAACTGAAACGCTGTCTGGAGTCAAGGCCTGAAGACCATAACTCCCCCTCAGCAGCCCATTGGAGATTGTACCGAAAGAGGTAAACGTGTGTGTCAGAAAGTGATTCTGTATTACGATATGGTACTAGTATCAATTCGCGTTAACAGTTCCCACTCTTTCGCCATGGCAACACAATGACATGCAAGTGATCTTATGCGTGCGTTTGCATGCGTGTATATATGCGCGTTTTTGCGCGAGCGAGCGCGCGCGTGTGTTTGTGTGCGCTTGTTCGCCCACTCCTTAGTGTTTTTGTGCGGCAGAGGAGCGCCACTCATGATATTCCGAAGTCTTGCAATAACTAGACCTTTAGTCTGATCAGGGACTTCCTGGTCTGATGCTCAAGAAATTGAATTCGTAAATTGATAAATAATTAAAGAAGCATTGCGTGGTGGGGAAAAAAAGAGATGCTGATTACAACAGTAGCAGACAAACAATAGTTTACGAGACGTTTCTGACAATAATGATCATAATTATATATAGTATCATTATAGTATCATCACGACATACAGTCAACAAAGCGTATCATATTACTAAGTTGCACAGCATTACGACATTGATGAATTGATTAGAACGCAGGCCTACTCTTGGCACACAGAGAAGGAAAAACAACAAGTGCAACGCCGAGCGGCTGCAAAGTCCCCTCGCAGCATCGCCGAGCTACTCCGAAATCGGAATGTGTCGGCTGTACACATACATAAACACGCATCAAAACAGCACGTAGGGGGCCTAACTACATAAAAAGGCATCAAAACAGCACGTAACTGAATAGTTTAAAAAAAAAATATATAGCCTTGGTGTTCGGACCCGTGATTTGAGCGCGCGCGATCATGGGCACACGCGCGCACAGAAACTTTCATGACAACTGTGTTATAGACCATTCATCAAGAAATGTTGTGAAAAAAACTGCATTAAAATACATGCAAAACTTCGCGATATATTAGCGATTATGTGTTTCGGGGTTTGAACCCCGTAACTGGCGCGACCTTGACCTTAATGTAAAACTAAATACATCAGTGGATAGCTTGTATCTTTGTATACCAAATGTGATGATGATAGACTGAATAGTTTTTGAGAAAAACGGACGAATAGCCGGACGGACGGAGGCACGCCGGACGGACGGACACCGGACGGACGAACGGACACCGGACGGACGGACGGACGGACAGACCAGACAAAAACAATAGCTCCCCGAACCTTTGGCTCGGGGACTACTATGTCATATGCAAGGAAAAACAATGTCATATATGGAAGAGAAAACAATGTCATATAGTATGTTAACACACCAAGGTCTCAGCACGCCTTACAGTCTTCTACAAAAGAAACAATATAAGCTTACTAAAGCAAAATCTCTTTTTCTCTGTCTCTCTCTCTCTCTCTCTCTCTCTCTCTCTCTCTCTCTCTCTCTCTCTCTCTCTCTCTCTCTCTCTCTCTCTCTCTCTCTCTCTCTCTCTCTCTCTCTCTCTCTCTCTCTCTCTCTCTCTCTCTCTCTCTCTCTCTCTCTCTCTCTCCTCTCTCTCTCTTGCGAATATCGAGTACCCCCCCTCTCCTTGTGAAAGGGCCACAAAAAGTGGCTAACACAATAAACCATTTCATTTCTTCATTTTCTCATTTTCATTCCATTTCTCATCTCCTCTCTCTCTCTCTCTCTCTCTCTCTCTCTCTCTCTCTCTCTCTCTCTCTCTCTCTCTCTCTCTCTCTCTCTCTCTCTCTCTCTCTCTCTCTCTCTCTCTCTCTGTCTCTCTCTGTGTGTCTCTCTTTCTGAGTCTCTGTGAATGTCTGCTTCTCTGTCTCTGTCTTTATCTCTCTTTCTGCCTCTCTCTCTCTCTCTCTCTCTCTCTCTCTCTCTCTCTCTCTCTCTCTCTCTCTCTCTCTCTCTCTCTCTC
>CM065691.1:41509518-41514518 GCA_017654935.2 Phymorhynchus buccinoides
GTTTGAAAAATGCCCGATCGATGCTGTTTACACACAAATCTGACAAAGATGGCGACACTTCCGTTGGAAGGGTCGAGATGCGCACGCAGGTGGGCGGGAGCCATAAAGAACAGGAACATATTGAGAAACCCCTTCTGCTGTTTAGCTGAGAAGTACGTCTAAAGGGGGCCGCCACACGCGTGCGATTTCTATCCAACTGCGATCCAACTGTGACGACATCTGCGAAGCATGATTCTCGTGAAGTACTTCCGTCTTAAAAATAACTCTATTATTTTCGTTCACTAGTATTCTCACGTGGACCGCAATACGCGAATCGCAATGAAATGTCTGACACAATTTCTTTTTTTTTCCAATTTAATAATAATCCTTTGACCCCTCTTGGGGGCATGGAGGATATACAGAATATAAAACAAAAAATACCAAACAAACTAAGCTCCAGTCTATTGTCAAACAACTTTTCCTGATCTTATACATTTTGCAATTTTCAATTGGAATTTTGGCTTGGACATAAACTGACAAAAGTAAAAAAAACTGATTTCTTATTTATATAATACATCGGCAAAATATATCGATGTTCGTCAAAATATGGACATTCAATTACAAAATGATATTTATCACCAATAACTCCCATGTCACATATGTCACACAAACGGTCCTGTCGTTCAAGTCCAAATCGTCGTCCTGTTTCAATTGGTAATTTATGACAATTACATCTAAATGTCATTAAACTTATAATATATTTATTGGGCAATGTCATTATATTTTTATCTCCGAAATTGTGTTTTATAATGTCTATAATAGAAACATTTGTTACTCGATTGAAGGGACTGTAACCATGAATCTTTGAATTTATCTTTTAGAGACCATATATTTCATTATAATATCCGTGTAGGACTACGAGTAGGACTGCAATGAGCAAAACTAGTATTTCACGAGAACTATGCCTCAAGAACGTCACAGTTGGATCGCAGTTGGATTGACTCGCATGCAGCGTGGCGCCCCCTTAACCCTTTCACCGCCAAAGTCGCATTTTAGCACCACACTGATCCAACACCTATGTCACTAAAAGGCGTCACATGGGGTCTATTATCCAAAGACCCTATTGTCTTACTTTTGGGAAGTAAGGATAGACCTTATTTTACATCTGTCTCAGAAGAATCCCCAATACTGCAGATGGATTTTGTTCTCTACCCAGGTAAATGCAATGGAAATTTATGGCTAAAATAGGCTGGCGGTGAAAGGGTTAAGGAAGGTTACATACACTTGAGATCCAGCACATTCTTCCTGTGTTTGTGAAGCCAGGGAAGCCACTGTTCAGAAAGGGGGAAAAGAAACTTCCCTGTGTATACGGGCCTCTCTTAAGGGCCAGCCACACGTCCACTAAAATCGCTCGACTGTACGATACGATTCGATCACGGGGTCGCCAAGAACACATGTGATTGGCGCATCGAGATCACGTGATCGAATCGTATCGTACAGTCGTGCGATTTTAGTGGACGTGTGACTGGCCCTTTTGAAACTACTAAGGTCACCAACGTTTTCGATACAAACCCCCTTCCACTGTCCGTTTTGTATTTTTCTTCTTGTTTCTCTTGTCCTTCCTCTTTTGAGGCTCTTTTAAAAAAAGTTTTGTATGTGTTTAAATCTTCTCCTCTTTCTTGTTCTGTCTTTCCTTTTCCTCGTCCTTTCCTTGTTTTTCTCATCTTTCTTTTCTTTGCTTTCTTTGGAAAGGTAGGCAGTAGCCTACCCTTGACTTGTAAGCTGAAAGAGATACTCAAATGTGGTTTTGAATCGCAGAACTTTCAACGAAGAATAGCGATAGTCGTGTCGTATGATTTAATTATTGATAAAACCGAGGTTTCTGTATTCGTTTAGAGAAAAGAAAGGAAATTGTACAGAAGATCTTAAGGATATTTGAGTCTACACAGAATGTAGCTTAGACCATGAGTTTTGGTTAAATCTCCGGGGATACATTATTTTGATGGAAAAGTTGGTTCTATAAAGTCACTCGAAGCAATTCAAGCTGGTTTATGATGTTCAGTTCATTTTCATCCTTGCAGGTTAATTCAGGAAAAGATTGGAGGGAAAATCGGTGTTGGTGTTATATTCCATGGTGAAGACTTTTACCTATCAGAATTAACGCTTACCCTTTGGGACATGGCTTTTTGTTAATGCTGGTTTTGTTTTGGTTTATATTCGTTTTTTTAATCAAATTTGATATTTTAAGAGAGACAGACAGAGAGAGGGGTAAATAAGAAGAGACCGAGGGAGAGAGAGAGAGAGAGAGAGAGAGAGAGAGAGAGAGAGAGAGAGAGAGAGAGAGAGAGAGAGAGAGAGAGAGAGAGAGAGAACACTGAACACTGAACACTGAAATATTTTAATTGCACATCGGCCATAGGCCACAATACAATGCAAGGGGGGGGGGGGAGTCAAAGGGTTAATATATGAAAAAGAAAACAAAAACTACATATTGGAAAATAGCTATCAAGCCAAAAAGGTAAATATACACAAACAAGCATCTTTGGTATTCGATCACTATTAGTAGCAACAATGGATGCATAATGTAAGCCTAAAGTTAATATATTCAATGCAAAATAAGAACACCTTTTGTTTTCAAGAGAGAGAGAGAGAGAGAGAGAGAGAGAGAGAGAGAGAGAGAGAGAGAGAGAGAGAGAGAGAGAGAGAGAGAGAGAGAGATATATAGATATATATAGATATAGAGAGAGAGAGAGAGAGAGAGAGAGAGAGAGAGTTACTGTGTATACAGACTGCAAAGAGTTGTCCCTCTATCTGGCTATATGTCTGTCTCTTTCTCTCGCTTTGCCCCTCCTCTCTCTCTCTCTCCCTCTCTCTGTGTGATTGTATATCTGTGTATCTTTTCCTGTGCTTCTTTTTCTTCACATTCACACATAAATACAGACTCTCTCTCTCTCTCTCTCTCTCTCTCTTCTCTCTCTCTCTCTCTCTCTCTCTCTCTCTCTCTCTCTCTCTCTCTCCCCCTCTCTCTCCCCTCTCTCTCTCTCTCTCTCTCTCTCTCTCTCTCTCTCTCTCTCTCTCTCTCTCTCTCTCTCTCTCTCTCTCTCTCTCTCTACATACATATACATCGCGCGCGCGATGGCGGCTTTGCCAACCTTTTGAAGGTCATGCTTTTATTCTACGGAATTGATATTTTTGTAATATATTGTTATTTGTATTTCGCTTGGAAAGAATCACTTAGCATTCCGAGCGTCTCAAAATTTCTAAAGGGAGTCTTTTGATCTTTAAGTGCGAAAACTTTTGAGCAATTTTGTTTCCTTTGTATTGCACGTTCATGTGTTGCGCTATTTAATTTAGTTTGTGGATTCGGAACTTCTTGGTTTGAAGTTCAATTACTTCTGTTTTATGAGAATGTGGAATTTAAATGAAAATGGCACTCTGCTGTGGTCTCTCTCTGTCCATCAGTGTATCTGTCTGTCTCCCTTTTTCTTTTTTCTCCCTCTCTCTGTCTGTCTGTCCGTCCGTCTCTCTGTCTGTCTGTCTGTCTGTCTCTCTCTCTCTCTCTCTCTCTCTCTCTCTCTCTCTCTCTCTCTCTCTCTCTCTCTCTCTCTCTCTCTCTCTCTCTGTCTGTCTCTCTGTCTCTCTCTGTCTCTCTGTCTCTCTGTCTCTCTCTCTCTCTCTCTCTCTCTCTCTCTCTCTCTCTCTCTCTCTCTCTCTCTCTCTCTCTCTCTCTCTGTGTGTCTGTATTGAGCTGTCTATGTGTCAGTCGGTCTATGCATAAACACAAATGTGATCTGTTTGCGAGAACCTAAAGTACTAAACCAATCATTACCAAAATCGACAAACAGGCAGACACGGGCTTATTCAATACTAATTATTGGGGACAGGAGGGGGGGGGGGGGGGGGGGGGGGCAGACAAACAGACAACACAAAAAGTCAGCTAGATAGACAGACGGACAGACATGCTCGTAGACACGCAGGTTTTGGAACACATGGGTATCGGCCATTGTCATTACTGGGGACAAGACACAGACATGTTTTGCTTAGAAGTCTGTGTGAAAAGAGAGAGAGAGAGAGAGAGAGAGAGAGAGAGAGAGAGAGAGAGAGAGAGAGAGAGAGAGAGAGAGAAATGAAGAGAAATGAAGGAAATGAACCTTTATTTTACAACGGTGAAAGTATTGGCATACAGCAGTAGCCATTTTTCATACTTGCGGTTAACATACACAAACAAATAGATGAAACAGAAAGCGAACCAATACTAATAAAAAATATAGTCTTAAAACACATAGTCATATGAAAGTACGTTAACCCTTTCACCGCCAGCCATATTTCAGCCCAAAATGTCCATTAAATTTACTTCAAGGTCAAGGTCAGCATGGTGATAATTTATGCTCGGATGTTTTCTTCTCTAGGGTATACAGTACCACAAACAATCTGAAGCGCTTCTGTCAAGTACCAATGTGGAAAATATGGCTTAAAACCCAATGTGTAGACCCCTACCACTTTCAAGGCCTACTGATCGCCCGGACCGTGATCTTGACCTTGATCGGTATGCCACCATCAGAACGGGCATAAGCCAAAGTACCTTCATGCCAAATTTGAAGACTCTAACACTAACGGTGTGGGAGTTATGGCCCCTGAAAGATTTTCGGTTTTCAAGGTCGTACGCCAAGGTCAAGGTCACGACGGCAATATGGTTTGCGCGGATGCCTTCCTCTCATGGTGACACACCAGCACACACAATTTGACGTGATTCTGTCAACCCGTTCGAAAGATATCCTTGGGACAGACAGAAGGAGAAAAAAAATGACCCTCCGATTTTCAGGCTCCAGCGATCTTTTTGACCTTGACCTTGACCTTGATCGGTATGCCATCATCAGAACGGGCATAAGCCAAACCACCTTTATACCAAGTTTCAACATCCTATGTTGATCGGTGCCCGAGATATGGCTAAAAATAGATTTTTGGTTTTCAAGGTCGTACGTCAAGGTCAAGGTCACGACGGCAAAATGGTTTGCGCCGAT
>CM065691.1:41519518-41527018 GCA_017654935.2 Phymorhynchus buccinoides
TACCAGACTTGAACGAGGTACCCTTAATAGGAATTGTTCGGACATAATTAAGGGGAGTAATTTCATGCTGTGTGGGAGTGATCTTGCCTAATTCAATCGGTCAAACAGGGGAAGTTACTCTACCATCAGGTAGGTCCCCAGCTCTCGCCTCGTGTGTTTGAGCAGACATACAGCACTTAGAACACCGTGCGTCATTTTAAAATGTATGTCATTTATATTTTTACGTCACAGTTTGCAAGTGTTATCAGTTTGTGGCAACTGGCCACCCCTTGTTTTTCTAAAAAAAATATGCATGCATGTCACTGACTCGCATCCTGCAGTTTCAAGCTTCGACGCCATTGTTGCATTGTTGCATTATAATGCCCAAAAATATTTGACAGTGATTTATAATTTTCACGAAGTGCTCTCCCCTAGTTTTTTTTTCTCGTCTATTCCGAGGTGACATAGACTACATGCTTTTCCAGGACTATAAAGCGAGTTGTTTGAACACAAGATGGCCTCCTAACTCCACCCCCAAACATTCCAAACATTAATCTATCGACCAACGAAACTTAGGGTACGTACACATACATGCGGAGATTCCGTGCGGAAACCCGTGCGCAATTCCGTAAATAAGCAAAAGACAGAAGGGACAAGATTTAGGCACGTGTCCGTATTTCCCCGAATCCGTAAATTTTTACCCTTATTTTAAAAAAAACCTTATTTACGGATTGCGCATGTGATTTCCGAATGAACTGTGTACGAGGCCTTATGCTCTAAACGAGTAAAAGATCTTCTTACGCACAACTATTTCAGACGTTAAAAACATACCTTATTATCAATGGTCAACCTATGGCGATATTTTTCACGCCAGAGGGCAGTCAATGCACTAGGGGCTTATCACGCGATTTTCTTACTTGGGCGTAGTGAGAGAGAGAGTAGGACCACTCACTGTCTCTCTCTCTTTCTTTATCCCCAACTAATAATATAGAGAGGATTAGCCCCACACGAGCGTCATGCCCTCTGGCGTGAGAAAAATCGCACTAAGTCTCTCATTGAGTAGTAAACGAGGTAACACACTTTCTATTCAATTATAATCTAAACAAACGAGAGAAAAACATTCATTACAACTAAAAAAAATATAGATACCAAAACGAATGTATTATTGATTGAGTAGTAAACGTGGCAGTACAATTGATCAATAATTTTTAAAAAAACAACAACAACAAAACTTCATGCAACTTAAAGACAAGTTATATTGATAATTAACTGAACAGCAAAGAAGGCAACATATTTGTTTAAAACATAATGCACACAAAAATAACAAAAAAATCATATAACTGAAAAACCATAGAACAAAAGATGAACACAAAAAAAGAAGAAAGAAAGAAAGAAGAAGAAAAATGAAATGATCAACACTTAGGCCGTGTACACACATAAGCGAACATTCCATGCGGAAACCCGTGCGCAATGCATAAATAAGCGAAACAAAGAAGGGAAAAGATTTGCGCACGTGTACGAATTTCCCTTATATGAGTAAACTTGTATACTTCTTTCTTCCATTTATTCAGGGTTTTTTGTACCGAACTTACGCGTCTAATGTGAACCCGGCCATACGCCCTCCCCCCAAAAAAAAATACTGTACGGAACTTATCAACATTTCCACATAATCATCATTTTGTTAAACCATCAGAGAGAACCAAAAAAATCCCACCAAAAAAAAATCAAAATTGAATGATGGGAACAAATCGGCACCCATCCAGTAGTGTAGTACTACCTGAAAAAAGTAAGTTAAGGAAAAAGAAGAAAGACAAAAACACCTCACGACGTTAATACTAGGAAGTGCCCTAATGCTACTACATACCTGATTTGGTTTCTTTTCCCTTAGATCTTCCGCACTACCCTATGTTAAACACCATTTTTCTTCGACATCACATCACATCACATCGCAGCTGAGAGAATGTGGGTTTTACGTCCTCTCGATCTGGAGCTGGCACATTGTGGGACATATTCACAGCTGAGAGAGAGAGAGAGAGAGAGAGAGAGAGAGTAAGCGTCTCGTGACTTTTTTTATATAGCGCGTGCAAGGCCCTGATCGATTGGAGGAAGAGAAGCGGGAACAGCGGCTTGTGTTTTGTGGAATGAAGGCTGTAAGAGAGCGCGAGAGGGAGCGGATGGGGGTTGGGGGGTGGGGGTGGGTGGGGCATGGGATCAGTTCGAGGCGCCCCCGTCTCTGTGCCTTCCCTCTGGCTAGTACCTATAGGGTTGGGTTAGGGTTAGGGATATCGTCTTCTTCTTTCTTCTTTCTTCTTCTTCTTCTTCGATCGCTCAAGACAGTTTCCTGCCAATTATGAGCGCAGATGCGTCATGCTGCCGTCAGATGCAAGTCCGACTTCTAGGGCTGGAGGAAATCTTTTTGAAAGTGTTTCTTGAAAGAAAAGTAAGAAAAAAAAGGCAGGGAAATGGACCGGTTAGGCAGAAAGATAGTAGATGACAGTAAGCAAAGGGGAAAAGGCAGAGTCAAAGAGAGTGACGGATTAGATGAAGTTACAAACACATAACTTCCAGAAGGTGGGGGAACTATTTATACAAAAGACCCCTCGGTATTCCCACGGGTGGTGTGTGTGTGTGTGGGGTGGTGGTGGTGGTGGTGGTTAGGGATATGATTTTGGTTTCTGGTCGGGGTTAGGGACAGGGATAGGGTTGTAGATTAGGTTTAGGCTTTTTCTTGGTCACCATCTTGACACCCATCATTAACCCTTTCACCGCCAATGTTGCATTTGTGCACCACAATGGTTTAGCATCCATGTTACTACATGACATCAAATCAGGGCCTGTTATCTGAAGACCTTATTTTCTTCATTTCGGGAGGTAAGGACAGGCCTCATTTTATGCTTCTCACAGACAAAATCCCAATATTGCAGAAAACGTTTTGTCTCTAACCAGTTAAGTTTCATTATGTTTTTTGGTTGAAAAGTGACTGGCGGCGAAAGGGTTAATCTGGTAAATTAGCTTTGGATTTGGGTTTGGGTTAGTTTTTGTGGTGTCACATACACATGGACAAACATAGGACGATGACATAATTGTTATACAGACGGGGGCACATAGACAACATTGTTGGTGATACATAAAGACGAGGGCACAATGCTACGCAATCTGGGATATGGCTGGATGCTGGGAGAGAGAAAAACAAATGGCACAGCCATATAAACTGCTTGTGAAATAAACTGCACTAATGGAAGTAAATGGAGATTATTTTGACTCTTGGGTCATAATTGCAAGTTGTTTTGTGTTAAAAGTGTGTGTTTTTTGTGTTAAAAGTCCTGTATTGGTATGAAGTCAAGGGAGATGATTTTGACTCTTGGATCATAATTGCAAGGGTGTTGTGTGTGTTAAAAGTCCTGTGTTGGTATGGCAAATCAACAAATAAAACATGTTGCAAAAAAAGTCAGTTGGTAATACCTTCGGTAAAAAAACAACTTTGGTTTAAATCCATTCATCATCTTTTAAATAATCTAGGACCTTTGTCATTTTCAAAAATAAATAGTCACGGTGATTACGTCGATATGGTTTGCCCATTCTGCGAATCTGAGATCGCGTGTCGCAAGGTCTAAAGAACCATTGTGCCAAGTTTCGTTACGATCCGTTCAGCAGTTTAGGCGCAATGAACTGGAACATACTTTGACTGGAACATAATTTGGTCCCACACTCCCCCCGTGGGGATACCGTTTTTATCTGTACAAATAGTGTCCCACCTTCTAGAAGTTCTGTGCTTGTAACTTCCTCTAATCTCTCTGTACAAATAGTGTCCCACCTTCTGGAAGTTCTGTGCTTGTAACTTCCTCTAATCTCTCTCTCTCTCTCTCTCTCTCTCTCTCTCTCTCTCTCTCTCTCTCTCTCTCTCTCTCTCTCTCTCTCTCTCTCTTTGATTCTGCTTTTTTGATTGCTTCCTGTCATCTACTATCTTTCTTACTTTTTTGGGCCCATTCTCCTGCGTCCCCCCCCCCCCCCCCCCCCCCTCGCCCCCAAAACAATCTTCCATAATAGTTTTCTCCTTTGAGCTCCTCCGAAATCGGACATGTGTCGGCTGAATGCAAGCGAGGAGACCCGTGACAACTGGAAAACGGACACATTATGTACCCATTTGTTTAAATAGCATTTTATTTCTGAAAGTCACAAATGAAAATCAACAATGATCATTAGATAGGGCACCAAGAAAACTTATATAAAGCCCTTTAAAGAAAAAAGTACACAGACAATAATAGTGACGGACGGCCAAGCAAAGTAGCCTAATGAAGCGCTATCTTAATTTTCAAATATGTTTCATGTACCCATTGTGGCCTTACGACCCGCGAACGCAGAAGAAGAAGAAGAAGACGAAGAAGAAGAAGAAGAAGAAGAAGAAGAAGAAGAAGAAGAAGAAGAAGAAGAAGAAGAAGAAGAAGAAGAAGAAGAAGAAGAAGAAGAAGAAGTGGTTCCACACAGACGCACAGCAGAGAAACGCACAGCCCTTGCTTACATCTCAATGTACTCCGGTTCTTATATAGAACTGGGCGCATAAAAAAGGAAGCGGGAGCTGCGGTGCGGAGGAAGGAAGGACGCTGATTAATTTGGCGATATTGTTGTGTGATGACACGGCATTGACAGTGCAGGCAAAAAACGATACTTCACGTGCTTTCTTTTTTTGGTCAGGTTAGGTTAGGTTAGGGAAGGGATGGAATGGGATGAGCGAGGGAGGAGGGTGTAATAGTGATGTTAGTAGATATAATGGTGGATCATGTTTTCTTTGGGGTTTTCTTTTGTCTTGGAAATGCCAGCGCTCGTAATTATTAGACCTAATATCATGCCTAATTAGGGAGCAAGCTAACGAGACAAGATATGTCCGCATTAACGTAGTCACGGAGATACGTGCAAACGTAATTATACAATAACAATAACAACAACAACAACGACAGCAACAACAGAGATACAAAGAAGAAGGAAGAGGAGGTGGAAAAGGAGGAGGAGGAGGAAGAAGAAGGGAAAAAAAGAAAAGAATAAGAATAAGAAGAAGAAGAAGAAGAAGAAGAAGAAGAAGAAGAAGAAGAAGAAGAAGAAGAAGAAGAAGAAGAAGAAGAAGAAGAAGAAGAAGAAGAAGAAGAAGAAGAAGAAGGAGAAGAAGAAGAAGAAAGAAGAAGAAGAAGAAGAAGAAGAAGAAGAAGAAGAAGAAGAAGAAGAAGAAAGAAGAAGAAGAAGAAGAAGAAGAAGAAGAAGAAGAAGAAGAAGAAGAAGAAGAAGAAGAAGAAGAACAACAACAACAACAACAACAACAACAACAACAACAACAACAACAACAACAACACAAACAACAACAAGAAACAAGAAGAAGAAGAAGAAGAAGAAGAAGAAGAAGAAGAAGAACAAGAACAAGAACAAGAGAACAAGAAGAAGAAGAAGAAGAAGAAGAAGAAGAAGAAGAAGAAGAAGAAGAAGAAGAAGAAGAAGAAGAAGAAGAAGCAGAAGAAGAAGAAGAAGAAGAAGAAGAAGAAGAAGAAGAAGAAGAAGAAGAAGAAGAAGAAGAAGAAGAAAAAAAAAAAGAACAAGAACAAGAAGAAGAAGAACAAGAAGAAGAAGAAGAAGAAGAAGAAGAAGAAGAAGAAGAGAAGCTAAACGCATAATTTGTGTTTGTAGATGAAAAGAAAAATGAATGCAAGACGAAGAAGGAAATAACTTATTTTAGTTAACAGTTAATACTAACAACACTACTGTTGATACTAATTTTTAAAAAAACCCACAAAAAACTAGTAAACATCCTGCCTGATGAAAGTCTGCTCTGCGGTCAACGTATTTGATAATACATTGCCTAACAATAGAGGAAAAGACGGAGGGGTCCGTTGCTTAGTTAGTCTGTATACCACTGTTTGCTGCCTTTGCATCTTTGCTGTTAGCATCTTCGCAACATGGTTTTGCAATCTTTAAAGGGGCACCCTGACGGATGAGTTTTTGTAAGAAACACGTCGAGATCACCAAGTCTTCCATCCGGATGAGACCTAAAACCGAGGTCCCGTGTGCGAACGCACGCACAAGATCTTGCGCGCACGTTAAAGCCAATTCCACTACTCGGTACGAGTAGGCCGTGTGTGCCGGTGGGATGGATGACACGAATTCACATAGCACGCATCCTGTGCGCTATTAATGGTCTGAATGAAGACCGGTGAGTGCGGGGCAGGATAAACATCCCCAACTTGAAGAAGAAGAAGAAGAAGAAGAAGAAAAACATATTTACAGAGATTGCAACACTCACTTTGCTCTGGTTTCCTAGAAATCAAACCGTCAAATCGGCGATTCCTCCTTGGCGGAGGTGCTGGAAGTCAAATTATTTCACCCAAAGAGAAGGCGTGAACCGTCTCTTTCCTAATGGCTGCCAAATCGTTTGCACGACATTTTCGCAATACAAGCCTTTTTATTTTTATGTTTTTAAATTTTTTATACAGTTTATCTACAGGAGTTTTGCTCACAACAAATAGCTCTTTTTTTTAAACTGCGCTACAAAAAAAGAAAACGCTTCAACCACAATGAGTGTCCTCCACCCACCCCGTCTAAAGTATCTGAAATTTGAAGTTTGAAGTCTCTATTTATCTAGTAGTAGTAGTAGTAGTAGTAGTAGTAGTAGTAGTAGCAGTAGTAGTAGTAGTAGTAGTAGTAGCTGTTGTAGTGGTAGTGGTGTGGTGACGATGGTAGTAGTAGCAGTAATAGTAGTAGGAGTGGAGTGGTGATGGTAGCAGAAGAAGTAAATTGTGGTGGAAGTAGTTATTTTTTAATTTATTTTGATGTTTCTTTATTTGGTCGGTTGGTTTTCTGTTCTGCTTGTTCTTATTACTGATGTTGATGCTCTGCCTAAACAAGTCGTTGTTATATTTTTGCTACTGTTTGTTGTTTCTGTTGACGATGTTTCTGTGTCTCAATGTTGGTTTATAGTATTAGTTATATGTTGCATGCTTAGAACCAAGGACAGAATGGAAGACTAGGCATAGCCTAAATTCTTATCCTTGTAAAATAAAGTATTTGAAGTTTGAAGTATTTCTATTCCGAACTAAAGATATCACGCGATACGCCCCTGTTGATTTGGTCACCACCTGGCGGTGAAATCGGCGAGCTAGGTTGACCATTGAAAATATACACCCTCTGCATTGCTTCCAGAGACGGATGATACAAATGACATGCCTAATGCAACGCCCCCCAAAACAAACCCCAACAACAACATAAACAAACAAACAAACAAACAAAACTCCAAGCAAATAAACAGAAGAATAACTTGAACAAGTTCATATGGCTTATATATTATTATTCTTATATATTGTTTTGTGACTGTAACTGTAAGGTATCATACTGCCCGAACTATTTCGGGTATGCATTGTTAAATCCAGGTGAAATATCAAACCTCACTCGATGGAACTATTTGTCACAGCATGAGGCATTTTATCTGAAGCAAGGACATTCAAAATACACAACGAAAAAGCTTATTTTAAGCAAAATGACCCC
>CM065691.1:41532018-41534518 GCA_017654935.2 Phymorhynchus buccinoides
AAAGGGTACAGTTTATGAGGGTAGAAGCCAATTGAGCAAAAGGGTACAGTTTATGAGGGTAGAAGCCAATTGAGCAAAAGGGTACAGTTTATGAGGGTAGAAGCCAATTGAGCAAAAGGGTACAGTTTATGAGGGTAGAAGCCAATTGAGCAAAAGGGTACAGTTTATGAGGGTAGAAGCCAATTGAGCAAAAGGGTACAGTTTATGAGGGTAGAAGCCAATTGAGCAAAAGGGTACAGTTTATGAGGGTAGAAGCCAATTGAGCAAAAGGGTACAGTTTATGAGGGTAGAAGCCAATTGAGCAAAAGGGTACAGTTTATGAGGGTAGCAAATTGGCTTCTACCCTCATAAACTGTAATCACACTATTTTTCCTCAACCCCCACTATTTATCTCCCACTGACCTTTGGGCTGATTGTGAACTATGCTCACAAGAGGAAGATCTACAACCTGCCAACTTTGCTGTCTTCACTAGGTCATGGGCAAAATTTGACTGAAATTTGCTTCATTTCATGAGATAATTGGCATGGGCTTCTTACCCGCCCATGGGCTTTTTTACCCCGTCTTCCCCTAAGTGCTTAGGGCACGAAACGTTGAAGTTTCTCCTTTTCACAGTGTGACAATGTATCACGCACGACCCCTCTTTCTGTATCTACACCGCCCCCCCCTCCCCTTCTTTTCTCGGGCCGCCACTTTAATTACCATTCAACATCAAACCGGTGGCCGATTATAGCCGTAATCTCTTTGAAGCCCGTTTTACCTTCCCTGACATCCACATGGGCGGTCTCCCTTTGTTCCCGTATTTCCTTTCCGATCACGAGAAGGATTGGAATGACTGGAATGTTACACGTGCCAGTGATGTAACCGGCTCGTGATGGTTCTGTACTACTATGCATAATACTATGACATCATCTTGTGACTTGTCGACTGCTATGAACCAATGACAGGCTCTCGTTGTTTGAAAATGGGAGGGGAAAATTTGAGTAGTGAGGAAAGTTAGCCTACACATACTCTCTCATAATACCTCCAAAACCAGGCGAAGCAACATTGCAGACTCAACCTCTCTCCCAGCCAGTCCTAATAGCCCAACTAGTGAGTATTATTGATGGCTGGTGATTGAGATTTGTTTTTTTGTGAGATCATATTTTTGATCTAGATCCTAGTATGTTCAATGATGAATAAGGAGTAGATATGTTATTGAAAAGAAGTGGTAAACATTCTGTTCTATTTATGTGCACTGATTATTTGTGTGTGTGTGTTTTTGACTTTAACTCTTTTGGTACCAGAACCGGATTTTATGCCTACTAACCCTTTTGTATATTTTTAGTAGGAAGCCTGTGGGTTGCAATCTTGCACTTTATGATAACATTCCTTTCCAGGTGTTGGATGGAGAGTGATGTTGGCTTGATCATAGACTTTGATCTAGCCGGGTACTGACTAATACCAGTTGATCCCTGTATACCTTTTATGTTTTACTGATCTCAGTTTGTTAACTGAAATTCAGTTTATTTATTAACTAGTGCTATTGTACAAGGGCAGCCTTCTAGCCGGTTGGGATCCACTAATTCCCTGCCGACTGAAGCCCCTTGTCTCTAAGCCATAGAGATCTACATCCACCTTCTCCTGTGATTATCAGCAGGGCATCGTGGTCAGGACGCTCCATCCCTGACTCACAAGGAAACCAGACGGGAACGCCGCCAAGACGCCCCGCACCCAGAATCCGTGAGGAGACCACGCCTGAACTGTGCCATCCCGCGACGCCGTAACCGGAACGACTGGGAGCTACTCTCACCTGACGAGCAAGCCCAGCCAACCCAGCACTCGCCGATCCCTACGGAGGAACTTGACAATAGCTAAGTTCACAGGACCGCGCCAATCATTTGAACTTTCCTCCTGAAACTGAAGATAATTAGTGACCCTTCCCGCTTGGGGCTAACCTTCTAGAAAGACAAAAGTCTTGTAAATCCTTTTGGATTTCATTGTTTGTTTTCATTCATATTTTGTTTTGGTGCCATTGAGCTGCTTTATTATTATTGTTGCATAATCTTATGCAGATTTTGTGAGTAAATAAAATACAAGTGTCAAATAATTCTGAACCCTTTGGTCAGACTGATGAGAGTGGAAGTCTTGTAATTTCATGTAAAACCCTACTTCTCTCTGTCTGCCATTTAGAGCAAATAAACCACTTGTATTTCTTACAATCATACGAGCCAGAACCCGGGCACAAATATAAATTTATTAGATGAAAAGGGGCCGGGAAAGTTGCTCATCTCCCATACCCTAGAGAAGTGGGCTAAAGGCAAATTTTCTGTTTGAAAATTTAACACACTAAAAGTCTTCCCCAGAGACTTAGCCTTTTAACCCATTACCTCGTCACACACAGGTACCTTGTTTTTTTTGTACCCACCATTGTTACGTTATGTGCTTGTAATTTCATCTAATCTGTCATTCTCTTTGACTCTGCCTTTTCCCCTTGCTTGCTGCCATCTACTATCTTTTTGC
>CM065691.1:41539518-41544518 GCA_017654935.2 Phymorhynchus buccinoides
AGTAATTCAGTATAGTGGGCACCTCACTATTACGGACAATAATTTTATTTTGACTAGTCTGTTTGGTGGTCAGTTTACTGAGGTTCGACTGTACAATACAATACAATACAATACAATACAATACAATACAATACAATACAATACAATACAATACAATACAATGCAGTACAATACAATACAATGCAATACAGTACAGTACAGTACAGTACAATACAATGCAATGGGATGTCTCCCTAATATCCATCTGCTCCATTGCTGCCCATGTCACTCCAAGCAACACTACATTTGGAGAAACTTAAAGGTGGACCCTGACGGATGAGGTTTTGCAAGAAACACGTCGAGATCACCATGAAAACACCCTTTACAGAGATCGCAACACTCACTTTGCTCTGGTTTCCTAGAAATCAAACCGTCAAATCGGTGATTCCTCCTTGGCGGAGGTGCTGGAAGTCAAATTCTTTCCCTGAAAGAGCAGGCGTGTGTCGTCTCTTTTGTAATGGCCGCCTGAGTTTAGACCAAATTGTTTGCACGAAATGTTCGCAATACAAGCCTTTTTATTTATTTATTTTTTAATGTTATGTAGTTTATCTAAAGAAGTGTCGCTCACGACAAAGGAAATAGCTTCAATTTTATTTTTACTGCACTACAAAAAAGAAAAAAACTTCAACCACAATGGGATTGACCTCCACCCACCCCATCCAAAATGGCTTCTCTCTCCGGCATCTCGGTCAAGGAGGAATCGCCGTTTTGACGGTTTGATTTCTAGGAAACCAGAGCAACCAGAGTATTCCTATCCTTGAAAAGGCTGTCTTTCTGCTGACCTCGACGTGTTCCTTGCAAACAAATCTCATCCGTCAGGGTTCACCTTTAAGTCAAAAGCAAAGACCATGAATTTTATTTTACTCCTGCAGATCAAGTCTCATTCCATCCTTTGCGTTTATGTATGCCATCGAGTCCCGCGCCCCGTTAAATGTCTGTGTACACGTTAACATTATTCACGAGATAGTTGTATTTCCCCATGGCAACACAGTGATAGCATGACTTACAGCTCACCGTGTTGCCATGGGGAAATATAAATATCTCGTGAATAATGTTAACGTGTACAAAAACCTTTACCGAGATATATCCGCTGCTCAAGGTCTCGTTCCACTGCTCCAACACAACGTCATCTCCCTGATGGGACACGGTGGCGTTGGGCAGCTGCAGGAGGTACTCCTGAAGCCTCTCCCTGTGGACCACCAGCCCCCTCATCTCCAGCAGGGCCACCACGCTGGCGGAGGTCAGGCGGAGGCCCATCAGGGACCCGATGTTGCGACAGTCCTTCAGTTCCACGCCCATGAGGTACGCCACAGGGTAGAAGATGTAGGACAGTATCATCTGATAGGAAGGAATGGAAGAATGGAATCCCTCAAGGTTCTATTATTAGGTGTAGAGTGGCACAGTGGTAGCGCGTTCGCTTCGTGTCAAGTAAACCCGAGTTCGAACCTGGGTACAGGGGATTTTTCCTCTCACTTTGAACTAGGCCTTACGGTCTGAACGTGGAGTCTTTCGGATGAGACGATAAACCAAGGTCCCGTGTGCCCATGCACTTAGCACACGTTAATCCCAGTGGCAACGAAAAAGTTGTATTTGTTCAAAAATTACCCCCCCCCCCCCCCCCCCCCGAAACCCCCTCCCCCCTACCCCCCGCGCCCCCCCCCGCCCCCCACCCCCCTCATCAGTCACACAAAAATCGCATGCCAAACCAAAAAACAAAACAAAAATAATATTGGGTGGCACGCCTCTGGCTGCGACGCTCTCGCCAGGTGGGAGCAACCCGAATTTCACAGAGAAGCCTCCGTGACTATAAAGTACCTAATAATTATTGCCCCAATTGGTTTTTTTACAATTCTTGTTATAACATATTTTTCTTCTCTCATCCTTCCACTCTACAATTCCTTCTTTCCAACACACATTCATCAACGCATGCTTCAATTATTCGACTTTTCTTTTACAGTTCGTATTCATGTTCTTCCTAAAATGCAATCTAAAATATACATTTAGTGCAATATGCAGCTGATATTGCAATTTTGGATGAATACAAATATAAAAACAAAAAAACAAAATAAGAGAACCATAACATATGTGCAAGAACTATATCAAATTGAAATAGATAAACTAGATAAATACATGAAAGCAAATGGACTAGAACTTTCTGGGGAAATGACTCAATTTGGTGTTGTTTAACAATGGTAAAAATCCAATTTTTTTGCCTCAACTTGTGTTAGAAGATAAACATCTTCAATATTCCTGTAATGTAAAATTCGTAGGTGTCTATTTCACTCCTAAATTAAAATGGCGAAACCATATTGAACATCTTATAAACAAAGCAAGACAGCGGCTAACTCTATTGAAAATAATTAGTGCACAGTCATGGGGCCTAGATACTCAAACACTTATACATCTTGCTACCAGTCTGGTTTGATCAAAACTGATTTACGGACAGGAAGTTTATTTTCCGGCTCCTCAGACATTACTAAAACGGTTACAAAGTATAGACAGTAAAGCTATCAAAGTAGCACCGGGTGTACCAGTACATACAAATACGTTTAATGCATAAAGAGAAGATAATGCGTTGTCAATTGACGATCAACATGTCCAGTGCAGTGCCAAGTATGTGACTAGAAGTCTTTCAGTATCTCATTCAGTGATAAATGAAATATTTCTTGATTAAAAAAAATCTTTATCCTAAAAGGGCACAGCAACTTTTTGTTTGTTTAACCTTTAGCCCATTAGAAAATATACAGATGATTTATTTAGAAAATGTGAGATTGATATTGCACCAATTGCATTATCTTGGATATCTGATGTTACCATGGCAATTTACAACATTCTAATTTGCGTTGACTCTAAGTGTGTCCTTTATAGCTTACGAAACTGGAATGTAAATATTAGGAGAGACTTGATGTTTCATATTAAATCCATGATATTATTACATTCTATTATGACTAAAGGAATTTGTGTAGAGTTAGGTGGAAGGACGTAATGAAAGGATGGAAGGTGGAATAATATAATAGAAGGTGGAATGATATAATAGAAGGTGGATTGATATAATGAAAGGTGGAATGATATAATATAAGGTGGAATGATATAATAGAAGGTGGAATGATATAATAGAAGGTGGAATGATATAATGGAAGGTGGAATGATATAATGGAAGGTGGAATGATATAATGGAAGGTGGAATGATATAATGGAATGGAAGGTGGAATGATATAATGGAAGGTGGAATGATATAATGGAAGGTGGAATGATATAATGGAAGGTGGAATGATATAATGGAAGGTGGAATGATATAATGGAAGGTGGAATGATATAATGGAAGGTGGAATGATATAATGGAAGGTGGAATGATATAATGGAAGGTGGAATGATCTAATGGAAGGTGGAATGATATAATGGAAGGTGGAATGATATGATGGAAGGTGGAATTATATAATGGAAGGTAGAGTGATATAATGGAAGGTGGAATGATCTAATGGAAGGTGGAATGATATAATGGAAGGTGGAATGATATAATGAAATGATGGAAGGTCGAATAATATAATGAAAGGATGGAAGGTGGAATGACATAATGAAAGGATGGAAGGTGGAAGGACATAATGAAAGGATGGAAGGTGGAAGGACATAATGAAAGGATGGAAGGTGGAAGGACATAATGGAAGCTGGAATGATATAATGGAATATGGAATGATATAATGGAAGGTGGAATGATATAAGAATGAAATGATGGAAGGTCGAATGATACAATGAAAGAATGGAAGGTGGAATGATAAAATCCACTTTGACAAGACATTTCCATAAATGCAATTTTACGCAAACCACAAAATATTAAATAATAAAGAAAATGTTGATTGCTACATTTAGTATTGAATGAAACAAATGTGAACAAATAAGTCGTAATCCTTTACAAAACAAGCAAACAAACAAAAGAACAAACAAAGTAAAACGTGCAGTTGAGTTTCCATTACAGCAGTCAATCATTTTTATCGAACAGCTCTCGACTTTATCCATTGACTCCCTAGATATTTCAGGGAAATGCAATCAACCAATCAATATGACAACAAGCCGTTTTGAGTAGGAAGATACATAAATGGCTAGTAGAAGCTACGAATTAATTTTAAAAACACAACAACAACAAAACCAAACAAACAAACAAAAAATGTTGACCCGTGGTTTGTGCTATGCAGACATAACTTTGCATTGCAGTAACAAGGACTGAGTTACAACCAACCACACTCTCTCTCTCTCTCTCTCTCTCTCTCTCTCTCTCTCTCTCTCTCTCTCTCTCTCTCTCTCTCTCTCTCTCTCTCTCTCTCTCTCTCTCTCTCTCTCTCTCTCTCCCCTCTCTTCCATCAACTTCACTTATTTCCTTGTCTGTCATTGATAGTATAATTATTATGATATTATTGCTCACCCGCATGTTTATTTTCTTTTGAGTGTATATGCCTAGGCGCCTTGATATTGTCTTGATTACTTTTCTATGCTATACTATGTAAATATGATGTTTTGTTGTGTTTTTTCCCCTCATTTATTTTATATACAAAAGAAATGTATTACACAAAAAATAAAAACAATTTGTATGAAAAAACCGCTGACCTGCAAAGTGAGTTTCTGGACACCAGCTCTGTGTCCGAACCAGGTGAGGATGGTGTTGACCCACTCCAGAAGGGCCATGGAGGTGTAGATGTTGACGAAGACACTGACCAGCATGCTGACCACACCCATCGCCCCGGCCTGAGCCGCGTCCAGAACAGAGAAGTGTTGCCTGAATAATGTAATTACAGATAGAAAAAACAAGTATTACTGAGAAGCGTCGAAAAGCATGCATACTTTTTTTCCTCTTATTTTTTTTTAAAAGGTGTAGAGTGGCACAGTGGTATCGCGTTCGCTTCGTGTCGATCAAGTAAACCCGAGTTCGAACCTGGGTACAGGGGATTTTTTCCTCTCATTCTGCACTA
>CM065691.1:41554518-41559518 GCA_017654935.2 Phymorhynchus buccinoides
CTCCCACCTTCTGGAAGTTCTGTGCTTGTAACTTCCTCTAATCTGTCACTCTCTTTGACTCTGCCTTTTCCCTTTGCTTACTGTCATCTATTATCTTTCTGCCTTTCCGGTCCATTCTCCTGCCTTTTTTTTTCTTTCCAAGAAACACTTTCAAAAAGATTTCCTCCAGCCGAAGTCGGACATGCTGGGCCTCATTGGGTTTTTTTTGTTTTTTTTTTTACTTAGGCGCATAACGGCAGCATGACGCATCTACGCTCATAATTGACAGGAAACTGCCTGAGCGATCGCAGAAGAAGAAGAAATGTCTCTTACCATGCTGTTTTGTGTCAATTGGCTTATACCATGATTGCTTTGACGAATAAAAACAAAATGCTTAAACCAAGAAAAGTATTGCTTTGTTGATTTTTGTATACTGTATGGTATTTTTTGCTGAAAATGTCCGCTTGTTTTGTATATTACCTGTGGTTTAAACAAATCTTTATTCACTCACTCGGAAACGATCAAACAAAAAGACAATTAGAGCAACAACAAGCTCGAAGCTTATACCGTGCTCCTTAAATTAACGTCATAATTGCACAATTGATTGAACAGATGGAGACTGCGTTTAAACCAATATAAACTGTGAATACAAACAAGAGTTTTAAGTGTGATATATTACCTGTGTGAATAAAATTAGGCCTTCGCGTCACTGAAAACCTTTTGCTGAGTATTGTTTGTATTTAGTAAAGTGATTGCACGCAATGCATAATATTATTAATAATAATAATAATAATAATAATAATAATAATAATAATAATAATAATAATAATAATAATAATAATAATAATAATAATAATAATAATAATTCCATTTCATATAGCGCTAATATCCATACAGTAGTATGCACGATGCGCTTTACAGTAGCAACATTAAAATCAACATTGAAAACATGCATTCAAATCAACAAGATAGTCATACTTGTCAAGATACATGCATGCGAGTTAACCCTTTCACCACCAGCCATATTTCATCCAAAAATGTCCATTAAGTTTACCTGGGTAGAAAACAAAATCCATCTGCAGTATTGGGGATTCTTCTGTGACATATCTAAAATAAGGTCTATCCTTACTTCCCAAAACTAAGACAATAGGGTCTTTGGATAACAGACCCCAATTTGATGCCTTTTAGTGACATAGGTGGTCAATCACTGTGGTGCTAACATGCGACTTTGGCGGTGAAAGGGTTTTAACACTCTCATAGATGATTGTGAACAGTAATGGATAACCATGATACAGCTTAGTCTCTCGTGGGAGGAAGACTATAATTCTGACTCTCAAACGAGGGGGCATTTTGCACTGGCTCTATCGCTGCAGCCAAAGGGATGGGCTTGGCCTTTGGGGACCTTCCCCAACGCAGGATGTCACCAAACCCCTTTGACCGAGAGAGTGGGGGGTGGGGGTGTACCCTGTGCAAGGCATCTCCACTGTAAACAAAATCCTAGCCCAGCCCCGCCGGAAGAGCATCCGCCCTGCTCTGCTCTCTGGCAGTTATGGTCGGAAACGACTGTATCTGCGCATGGGTATTTGTATATGTTACATTAAATTTACAAAACCAGTACATTTGCAAAATTTCCTAACATTTTCAGGAAATTTGCAAACTTCCTGTTTCACTCAAGGATCTTGCAAATTTCCTTGAAAAAAATCAGGAAATTTGCAAATATCCTGAATTTAGCATGCATTTGTTTCTCAATTTTACTGAAGATTGCAAGCCAGTAAATTTGCAACTTTCCTGGACTTCCAAATCAGGAAATTTGCAAATTTCCTGAAAAGTTTAGGAAATTTGCCAAATCCCCGAGTGCAAGAGTTAATGCATGCATTTGTTTCTCAAATTTACTGAAGATTGGAAGATCAGTAAATTTGCGAAATTCTTCATACTGATTTAGAACACACACACACACACACACACACACACACACACACACACACACACACACACACACACACACACACACACACACACACACACACACACACACACACGTGTGTGTAAATTTACTGTAACATATATAAAGACTTGTCCCTGGCCTTCCCCGTGGGGATACCGGGGGTGTCTTTCGAAAAAATAGTTCCCCCACCTTCTGGAAGTTCTGTGCTTGTAACTTCCTCTAATCTGCCACTCTCTTTGACTCTGCCTTTTCCCTTTGCTTTCTATCATCTACTATCTTTCTGACTTATTGGCCCATTCTCCTGCCTTTTTGTTAAAAACAAATCTTCTAAATAATGTTTCTCTCTCGAGCTCCTCCGAAATCGGAATGTGTCGGCTGTGCGCTAGCGGGGAGACCAGTGAAAACTGAAAACCGGACACATATGTACCTTACTCATTATGGCCATACGGCTTGGGAACGCTGTTTCCATTTTTCATGCATGCAAATGTGTTTCTTTGATTGTATTGTGCTTGTACGAGACCTACACTGTAATTTCACCTAACGTGATAATAAATTATTTTTGACTTTGACTTTGACTTTGAAGAAGAAGAAGAAGTCCCTGACCCCGTCCATGAAGATGGATGAAGTGACCACGGTGGACTCGATGGTGGCGGTGCCCATGATGAACTGCATGGTTCCCCCAATGGTACTGACCACCAGCTGCATGGCCCCCACGTAATACAGCATGGACAGCGTAGCACTGATCAGAAACCACACCGGGAAAATCTGGTTGGAAATATGAAAGCCACATAATTATGATAAAACTACTACTACGCATAAGGTTACATAGACGTGCGCGCGCAAGCACGCACACACAAGCGCAGATACGCGCACGCAAGCATATGCATGTACACACCCACACACATTCACGCATACATATGCAAAACGCGCGCACAGTCATGCATGCACATAGGCCTACACATATATAAGCTCACACGTACGCTGCTACACGCACGTACACATAAACACACATACACACACATACACAAGCACACACATGCGCACGTACGCTGCTACACGCACGTACACATAAAGACACACACACGTACGCACACGCACACACACGTACGCACACGCACACACACACACACACACACACGCACACGAGCATGCACGTACGATGCATGCACGCTTGTAGATTCACAAACACGGACACATACAAAGATACACGCACACATACGCATGTGTGCGCGCGTACACACACGCGCGCACGCACATACACACACACACACACACACACACACACACACACACACACACACACACACACACACACACACACACACACAGAACAAGAGTCAAAACAACGGCAGAGAACACCCCTGTTCTGTTCGTGGACTATGGCGAATGATGATATTCCACCCCTCAGTCACTGTTCTACTAATCAATTGTTTTATTGATAACAGAAAAAACCCCAACTCATTGGCAGTACATTTAATTTGTTGGTAATTTCTGTACACTGACGCTAAGGCACTCGTCATAAGAAATCAAAGGACATATATGCCCATTTTCATTCTCATCGATTTATAGTCTGTAAAAAAAAAGTACCGTTTTATATGTGAAAAGTCAGACGCAGTACGAATACGAATAACGGTCAGTTTTTGATTAAGAATACAAACCAACACAGAGTCACATATTTTGCCTTGAAGATAGTAATTACTATAATGTTCAATTTTGGCTTAAAACCCTTTCACCGTCAAAGTCGCATTTTAGCAGGACAGTGATTTAACAAGTATGTCACTAAAAGGCATCAAATTGGGGTATATTATGAAAAGACCCTATTGTCTTAGTTTTGGGAAGTAAGGATAGGCCTTATTTTATATACGTTACAGAAGAATCCCCAATACTGCAGATGGATTTTGTTCTCTACCCAGGTAAATGTAATGGAAATGTTGGCTCTAATATAGCTGGCGGTGAAAGGATTAATTAAAAGAAAACAGACAGACACCGAGTCACACAATTCACTGTCAACATGATCTTTCTCAACCATACCGCGAATATTAACTCGTGGTCAGTGTAAGTTTCTCCGAAGAGGAATGCTGATGCCGGTTTGCCGTTGTCGAAGAACGCAGTGAGTCTGGCCTGCAGCCACAGAACAATGTCCTTCCCTCCCTGCCACCTCATCACCACCACCGCCAGCACGAACTGAAGACCCAGACTCCAGTAGATCGTGTGCCAGTTCACCTGGTATCATCATCATCATCATCATCAGCATCATCATCATCATCATCATCATCATCATCATCATCATCATCATCATCAACATCATCATCAAAATCTTCGTCGTCGTCATCTTCACCTTCGTCGTCGTCGTCGTCGTCATCATCATCACCTAATCTTCGTTGTCGTCATCATCATCATCATCATCATCATCATCATCATCATCATCATCATCATCATCATCATCATCATGCGGATTATCCTCCTCCTCCTCCTCCTCATCGTCATCATCATCATCATCATCATCATCATCTTCGTCGTCGTCATCGTCATCGTCATCGTCTTCGACGTCGTCGTCATCATCATCATCATCATCATCGTCGTCGTCGTCGTCGCCTTTGTCGTTGTCGTCGTGTTGATCTTCGTTGTATAGTCTTCTTCATTGTCATCATCACCACCTATCATAATTTTACTTCATTCTTCATGACAGACACGTCTTCTTATTTAATGTTGTTGATGTTCCCAAATACAATCATAGTCATGCTTGATCGTTTTAGTTTCTACCTGGCGCTTCAGTAAAGCCCGTGAAATGTTTGTGATGGAAACTATGTTGTTCTGAACATCAACAGATGGTAAGATGGAACGCACTGACTACAGCGGACAATTCTGTCAAAACACGTTTTTGAAAAGTAATAATATATTGTTCTGTGTGTTCCCAAGATATCACGAGCGTTACGGGTGAAGTACACATGTCTCCGATCTTCAGTGGTCTGCTGCTGTCCTCTGCGTCTTCAGCCTCACCCATGCTGATCTCGGAGAAGATTAACGAGGAGAGCTAGGAAAATGGGTACTTAGGGTAGCAAAAACCCCCACAAAA
>CM065691.1:41564518-41589518 GCA_017654935.2 Phymorhynchus buccinoides
AGAGAGAGAGAGAGAGAGAGAGAGAGAGAGAGAGAGAGAGAGAGAGAGAGAGAGAGAGAGAGAGAGATACAGAGACAGAGATAGAAACAGAGATAGCTATATGTCTGTCTAGCCGAACAAAACAAACCAAACCAAACAAATGGAAATAACTTTTAAAACATCTATGTATCTATGTATCTATGTATCTATCTATCTATGTATCTATTTATCTATCTATCTATGTATCTATCTATCTATGTATCTATCTATCTATGTATCTATCTATCTATGTATCTATCTATCTATCTATCTATCTATCTATCTATCTATCTATCTATCTATATATCTATATGTCTGTCTAGCCGAACAAAACAAACCAAACCAAACAAATGGAAATAACTTTTAAAACATCTATGTATCTATGTATCTATGTATCTATCTATGTATCTATTTATCTATCTATCTATGTATCTATCTATCTATGTATCTATCTATCTATGTATCTATCTATCTATGTATCTATCTATCTATGTATCTATCTATCTATCTATCTATCTATCTATCTATCTATCTATCTATCTATCTATCTATCTATCTATCTATCTATCTATCTATCTATCTATATTAGGTTTGATCCACCAATCGATCCTTGTTGTCGTTCTTTCTTTGTTTCTTTGTGCATTTCCCCTGTCTGTCTCTCTTTCTTTCAGAGTCTTTCTCTCTTTTATTTATCGATCCATCAATCCATCCATCCATCAACCAATCCATCCATCCATTATCCAATCCATCGATCGATCCTTTCATCCACCTATCCAATCTTCCTCGATCAGTTGCAAAACAGACACAAATATGTTTTGAAAGCGTATACAATTAACAATTGCACTTGAGTGGCCTGACTTCTTTTTCCTTTAGTTAATCTGCGTGTCCAATCTCCTTGAAATGAACTGATGTGAGTCTGAAGGTGTTGAGACATATGCTCACAAGACGAATGCTCACAAGACACTTGCTCACAAGTCAATTGCTCACAACCTTTAGACAATTACTCACAAAAGAAAACAACCACGGAAGTGATTGTGTATGTGTGTGTATGTGTATAACGTGTGTGTATTCGTATGCCTGCCTGACCTGTCGGACTATAACTGAATTAAAAAAAACACCAGCAGGTATTATATAGAATATTCCTAAAACTCGTGCAGGACGGCACTTTGGCAAGGACGTCAAAGAAAAGTTTGAAAAGTTAATCGACGTCTACACAAGTTAAGGAACATTGGTCGTTTACATTTAATTGCCTTCAGAGATGATGACTGTGGTTGTATAGTTTATGCCTAATTGTAGGCAACAGAATGAGCTCTTGTTTGTATCCGAATGTATAGGATTTCCGTTTTTGCCACTTCAGTATTAGTTCTGAGCCGTGTCGTAACTTTTGTTGATGCCTGTATCTTTGTGACACAACATTATGTCAGTCAATATGAAAGGTTCTCACTGTGTGAAAATAGGAGTAGAGGCTAGGAGTGTCAGAAAAGTAGATCATATGCTACCTAGAGAGAGAGAGAGAGAGAGAGAGAGAGAGAGAGAGAGAGAGAGAGAGAGAGAGAGAGAGAGAGAGAGAGAGAGAGACAGACAGAGAGAGAGAGAGAGAGACAGACAGACAGACAGACATACAGAGAGAGAGAGAGAGAGAGAGAGAGAGAGAGAGAGAGAGAGAGAGAGAGAGAGAGAGAGAGAGATACAGAGACAGAGATAGAAACAGAGAGAGAGAGGGACAAATGGATAGGCAGACAGACATAATGTGTTGTTACCGGTGTGAAATGGAGGTTGAACAATATAATTTAATTATTCGTTGTCCATTGTACGTACGTTCTCTCTCATTGTTCTCTCTCTCTCTCTCTCTCTCTCTCTCTCTCTCTCTCTCTCTCTCTCTCTCTCTCTCTCTCTCTCTCTCTCTCTCTCTCTCTCTCTCTCTCTCTCTCTCTCTCTCTCTCTCTCTCTCCCTCCCTCCCTCCCTCCCTCCCTCCCTCCCTCCCTCCCTCCCTCCCTTTACCTGTAATACATAGCGTAGCAGAAGTAGGCGATGTAAAGCATCAAACACACCAGGGCGAAAAAGTGCCCCTGGAATTTGTCGTTTATGAAGTGCAACACTTTCCTCACGCCTCGCTGTAAGCGCAACACCAAACGACCAGCGAGCGACGAGTGAGCCAAATTCCATCCTTCGCCCTCTTCGTTCTTTTCATTGGTCACGTCCTCTTGATGGTCTTTACTCTCGTCGACATCCTTGTTGTTGAGAAAGGGGGCGTCAGACTCCACGAGGACGAAAGTTTCTTGATTGTCAGTGGTGGTGAGGGTTGGAGGTTTGAGACTGTGGGGCTGGCTGGAGTTGTTGTTCTGATGTTCGACAGTTGAATCCATCGTGTTTAGTCGGTGGCGTTTTTCTTGAAACTTAAGAGAAAGAAAGACAAAAGCTCGCGCGTGTACGTGTAAGTAATGTTCTTCATCTTCCTGATTAATGCGAATTTGCTTGACTTGTATATTTTTATGTAGATTTTGTGCATCTGTGAATTTTCGCTCGTTGTCCCATACACCAGAGGATGTTCTTATTTGTATTTTTAGTTTTGTTTTCTGTTTGTCGTGTGCTTGTCCTTCATTTTGTTTATGTGTCTATTTTGTCCTGTCAGCTACGGGTTTGTTTTTGCCCCCCCCCCCCCCCCCCCCCTACTCCTTTTTAAAAATTTCGTTCCCTCCATTGATTATCACAACAACAAAAAAAGCAATACATTAATGCATGTAAGAAACTGTTGATGTGTACGCGTGTACATTATGTATTTTAACAAAAAAAGGTAAATACAAAATAATAAAATAGAAAGACAAAAGCTGACAAATAACTGAACTGTGTATCATGAATGAACGAGTAAGCAAACATTCCCCTTTGAAACAAGTTTAGTATCGTACTTTTTGATGGCGAACAAGGAGAACATAAAGACACTATTTTTGGAACACAACTTGGGGCAGTGGGTGGATGCCTCGTGCCTCCATACGGGGAGCTGGACGACCCCGCCCCCTCCACAAGTCGGGATACCGGGGGGTTCTTTCGTAAAAATAGTTCACTCACCTTCTGGAAGTTCTGTGCTTGTAAATTCCTTTAATCTGCCACTCTCTTTGACTCTACCTTTTCCCTTTGCTTTCTGACTTAAGTAATGGCCCATTCTCCTGCCTTTTTTCAACAAAATCTTCCAAATAATGTTTCTCCTTTGAGCTCCTCGGAAATCGGAATGTGTCGACTGTACGCAGCGAGGAGACCAATGAGAACTGAAAACCGGACACATATGTACCTTACCCATTATGGCCATATGGCCTGGGAGCGCAGAAGAAGAAGAAGAAGAAGAAGAAGAAGAAGAAGCAGAAGCAGAAGCAGAAGAAGAAGAAGAAGAAGAAGAAGAAGCAGAAGAAGAAGAAGAAGAAGAAGAAGAAGAAGCAGAAGCAGAAGAAGAAGAAGAAGAAGAAGAAGAAGACATCTTTACATGTGTACATGCACGGGCATTAAACAATATGGTTTATTTTGTGATCAATTTTGTTTCGAGTGTATGCGAGTTCTGTTTTCGTCATGAGGTAATTAATAAATAAGCAATATGTTTGTGGATCAATTTTGTTTCAGTGTTATTACGTATGTAAGTACTTTTTTTCTTCATTAGATAATTAGTAATTAAACAATAAATGCTGTTTTGGGATCAAATTTTGTTTTAGAGTGTTATTATGTAGAATATAATATGAGTTCTATTTTCTTCATTAGGCAATTACTAAAAAAAAATTTAAAGAATAAAAAGAGGGGCATCAATAAACAAATTAGGCCTGCAAACCGGCGTTCCATAACTGCAGTAACGTCTTTTGCAATCCTGAGGTCATGATCAGACTCACCTGCCGAGATATCCAGTAGTTTTGGTTTGTCTCTTGCGAATAAAATAACGTCACTTTACAATTGTGGTGTAGTTGTTTGTTTGTTGCATCTACCTACAGAGCTATCGAACACTGTCTGATGATGCTATGTTTGATAGGCAGTAAAACCAAAAACAAGACACGAAACCTCTGAATAGATGAGCAGAGCTCAGGACCTCTTCCCCATTCTGACTCTTATAATGAGCAGCAGCACCATGCATTTTGCGTGCACTCCGTTTATTCGTTGTAGTTGTCTGTATGTTGAACTAGAGATGAACAAGCATCGAGAAGATTTAGTAGTACGGTGTGCTGAACAAAAATCCTGAATTTATATACAAAGAACTCGCACTCCGCAGCTGACTGAGTCGGTTTTCGTTTTTGAAAACTCCAATCCTTTCACCTACACTACAGCTGGGGATCATTGTGGACCTCACTCACTGCCTACAACAACAACACTAACACTTCCCACCTTCCACCGTTTCACCTTCCAGCAGGTGGGAAGTGAGAAAGTTGGCTTCATTCTTTGCAAGGTTTTGTAGGCTGCGAAGTTGTAACATTTAGGCTTTTTAGTGCTAGCAAGGAAACAGCTGGTTCGGATCGTTAATGGTGTTGCATAATTATATTGCATATATGTCCCAAACAATATTTACTTAGAGGGTTAGGGGATTGATTTGCAGATGGTTGACGACAAGTCAACCGATACAGAAACGGTTCGAATTGCAAACTGTTCGCATTGAAGTCGTCGGCTCTCGGCATAATGCTTCCAAATGTCTCTAATCTACATTTATTAACATTACTGAAATAGATAGTTAATATACAACATTATGCATACGATAGGCTTCTGATAAAAAGGAACGCAGCAACAACAAATCAAATAGTCGTCAAACACAACCTGTATAGAATCCTATTGGAACTGAAACAATTGTAAGGACATAGCATACAAACAAACAAATCCCTCCAAAACCAGCAAACGTTCGAACTTAAATTTATCTAAATAAATTCATTGATTTGTTTTATAACGCTAAGACATTTGTGGACTGTACGTAGAAACATCTCGAACTGTTTTTCGAAAAAGTCTACATAATCTAATCTTTTTTATAAATGTTGGATAGTGAATAGAAAAAAACAAAAACATGTAAGAGATTATGAAATGATTTATGATGTGTAACTATAGCATTAAAAAACGTATATGAACAGGACATACACCGTAAGCTCGTGGCAATGGAAATGATAACTGCTGATTGCTTCAATCCGTCCTTCACTCTCTGAAAAAGCCGCTACTCAACTAGTAGGTCTATGTTCGTTGGTCTTTTCCAAAGTTGACTATTGCAATGCAACTCTTGCCGGACTCCCCGCAGTTCAAATCAATCGTCTCCAAAGAATACAAAACAATGCAGCCAGACTCCTCCTGAGGAAATCTAAAAGAACCCATGTCACACCCCTTCTGATCAAACTACACTGGCTGCCAATTCATGCTCGCATTGAGTACAAACTAGCAATCCTCGCTTTCCGCCATTTTCAAAACACTTTGCCAACATACCTGTCCAACCATCTCATCACCTATCAACCATCCCGCACTCTCCGTTCTAGCAGCGAGAAACTCCTCAAAGTCCCCCGCATGAAACTTAAGTCCTTTGGTCACCGCTCTTTCAGCTATCAAGTACCCACCATCTGGAACTCGCTCCCCTTCTACCTCCGGTCCGCTCTGTCCCTGTCTGCATTCAAGTCTGGCCTTAAGACTCATCTGTTCAAAAAGTTCCTTTCCCCTTCATAATTTCAATTTCAATCTCACACACAAACCCCGTGTAAAGTGTGCCTCTGTGTGTGTGCGCGTGCGTGTGCGTGTATCTCTCTCTCTCTCTCTCTCTCTCCTCTCTCTCTCTCTCTCTCTCTCTCTCTCTCTCTCTCTCTCTCTCTCTCTCTCTCTCTCTCTATATCTATATATATATATATATATATATATATATATATATATGTGTGTGTGTGTGTGTGTGTGTGTGTGTGTGTGTGTGTGTGTCTTTCTCTCTGTCTCTCCTCTCTCTTTCTCCATCTCTTTCTCTCCCCCCTCCCCCCCCTATGCCCTCTCATCCCCCCCCTCTGTCCCCCCCCCTCTCCCCCCCCTCTGTCCCCCCCTCTGCCCCCCCCCCCCCGCCCTCCCCCCTGCCCCCCCCCTCCCCCCCCCCCCCCCCGGCCCCCCCCCCCCGTCTCCCTCTTCGCTCTCTCTGCCTTTCTCGTAATATTGTTTTACATTCACATATTGTTTTGGGAATTTGTGAGCTCGTATGACTCTCCCTCCCCGATAATTTGTGAGTGCATAAATGGCGTGCGTGTTGAAAAGGTGAGGTGTGTGGGGGTCTGTTTGTCCATGCCTTTTTTATTTTTTATTTTTTACTTTGACATCCGTTCTTTGAATTTGTGTCAATAATGTGTATGTGAAATACTACATCCGTGGGATGAACGGCGTGAGTTGGTTGTTGTTGTTTTGGTGGTTTTTTCCCCCTCTCGTAATATTGTAAAGCGCTCTAAGGATGATTTTTTATCATCGAAGAGCGCTATAGAAGCTTTATTTATTATTATTATTACTGTAATGATATTAAATGAGAGAGAAAGAAAGAAAGAAAGAAAGAAAGAAAGAAAGAAAAGGGGAAATAGAGAAAAGAGGAAATAGAGAAGAAAAAAAGGAACAAGGAGAGAGAGAGAGAGAGAGAGAGAGAGAGAGAGAGAGAGAGAGAGAGAGAGAGAGAGAGAGACAGAGACAGAGACAGAGACAGAGACAGAGACAGACAGAGATAGTATCAGATTAATAAATCCGCTTAGCCAAGGAAGCAAAAAGCAAAACAACTGAACAAACATAGTCATAAAACTGTAATTGATTTTTGTTCTCTCAAGGAGAGAGAGAGAGAGAGAGAGAGAGAGAGAGAGAGAGAGAGAGAGAGAGAGAGAGAGAGAGAGAGAGAGAGAGAGAGAGAGAGAGAGAGAGAGAGAGAGAGAGAGAGAGAGAGAGAGAGAGAGAGAGAGAGAGAGAGAGAGAGAGCGAGAGAGAGAGAGAGAGAGAGAGAGAGAGAGAGAGAGACAGAGAGAGACACTGGACTCTGGACACTGGACACTGGAAAACTTTATTTGACAAGGATAAAGATTTTAGACAGAGACAGAGAGACAGACAGAGAGAGACAGATAGAGAGAGAGAGAGAGAGAGAGAGAGAGAGAGAGAGAGAGAGAGAGAGAGAGAGAGAGAGAGAGAGAGAGAGAGCGTGTGTGTGTGTGTGTGTGTGACATAGAGGCAAAGATAGACGGAGAGAAACAGAGAGAGAAGCAGAGAGAAACAGAGAGAAACAGAGAGAGGCAGAGAGAAACAGAGAGAGAGAGGCAGAGAGAGGCAGAGAGAGAAAGAGGAGAGAGAGAGGCAGAGAGAGGCAGAGAGAAACAGAGAGAGAGAGGCAGAGAGAGGCAGAGAGAAACAGAGAGAGAGGCAGAGAGAAGCGTCACTAAAATGATTGATTAAAAAATATCATAATCACCAATCCTGCATTATAATGCCAAAGGGTCTAGGTATTGGTTTAACCTACACTGAAATAATGTCCTGCTACAGTTCTAACCTACACATGGGGAAGCAAAGGGGTCTATCTGTAGTTGTAACCCACATTTGAAAGGGCAGTGGGTAAAGGCATTGGCTTCTGGAACCGTCTGGGCTGGCCACTCCAAGAAAGAAGGACAGTTCCAGTCAATAATTAACACACGACCTAATGAGTGCCGTCCCACTCACTGTCATGACATCCCTTCGGGTCGTCTGTCAGTAAGACATAATTAATAAATATGCCAGCGCATCCAATCCTGGTGTTTAGCTTCTATTTTTTTAACTTCATTCTCTATTTCTTATGTTATATAATGTCAACCCAGTGAAAAGTTTAACGGGGGGTGATTCTTAAAGGTCCATACTTTTTTGTCAGCTTGTCAATGTATGTTTTTGGGGTTCTAATAATTATGGGCAGTGTGTCCACGTGTCTATACAACTCTGTGAGCTTACATCGTATTTCACTCGTGTCTAATAAAACAATTTCCATTGAGCTATCTGTATTTGGCTCACTCGTGTCAACGACACGAAAGTGAGTCTATGTTTTCATGCTTCTTTGGTTTTCCGGGTGTCTGTGTGTCTGTCTTTGTGTCCGTCTGTGGTAACTTTAACGTTGGCTTTATTCTCGGTATCTAAAAGGCGTTCATCGATCAAACTTTGCACACATGTAGATGTCTATGCAAGCTTTCAAACAATAATGATTTGGATAATCAAATACTCAAAACAACACTGTAAACAGATAACAAACAGATAACATTTTAGATTAGTGGGGTAGAGAGTATTCAACAGGCAACATGAGCTAAGAGAGTCATCAACAGTAAAAGCCTCGATAGCTCATGGCGTAGAGCGTCTGTCTCTCATGCACTTTTTTTAATAATTGTTTTAATAGTTGTATTAAATGTAACGATAGTTTCATTTGTACTTTAAACACCCCCCTCACGCTTACGACCCTCCATCTCAAAGTCATTATGTTTTGGCAATATTGTACTTACCCCCCCCCCCCCTCACGTTTACTACCCTCCATCTCAAAGTCATTATGTTTTGGCAATATTGTACTTAAACACCCCCCCCTCACGTTTACTACCCTCCATCTCAAAGTCATTATGTTTTGGCAATATTGTACTTAACCCCCCCCCCCTCACGTTTACTACCCTCCATCTCAAAGTCATTATGTTTTGGCAATATTGTACTTAAACACCCCCCTCACGTTTACTACCCTCCATCTCAAAGTCATTATGTTTTGGCAATATTGTACTTAAACCCCCCCCCCTCACGTTTACTACCCTCAATCTCAAAGTCATTATTTTTTGGCAATATTGTACTTAAACACCCCCCCCCCCCTCACGTTTACTACCCTCAATCTCAAAGTCATTATGTTTTGGCAATATTGTACTTACCCCCCCCCCTCACGTTTACTACCCTCAATCTCAAAGTCATTATGTTTTGGCAATATTGTACTTAAACCCCCCCCCCCCCCCTCATGTTTACTACCCTCAATCTCAAAGTCATTATGTTTTGGCAATATTGTACTTAAACCCCCCCCTCACGTTTACTACCCTCAATCTCAAAGTCATTATGTTTTGGCAATATTGTACTTAAACCCCCCCCCCCCTCACGTTTACTACCCTCCATCTCAAAGTCATTATTTGTTGGCAATCTTGTACTTTAAACACCGCCATCATGTTTACGACCTTCAATCTCAAAGTCATTATTTGTTGGCAATCTTGTCCTTTAAACACCGCCCTCATGTTTACGACCCTCAATCTCAAAGTCATTTGTTGTAGGCAATCTTCTATTTTGAACACCCCATCATGTTTACGACCCTAAATCTCAGTGTGTTTTTTATTGGCAAACTTGTACTTTAAATACCCCCCTCATGTTTACGACCCTCAGTCTCAAAGTCATTTTTTTTTGGCAATCTCGTACTTAACCCCCCCCCCCCTCATGTTTACGACCCTCAATCTCAAAGTCATTACTTATTGGCAATATTGTATTTAACACACACACCCCACCCCCACCCCCGAGTGAGCCTTGAAGGCTTTGACGCTTGTTTTTTCCTTCACACCACAACAACGGGGCAGGTAAGAAAAGTAAGAAAATGACTTCACTGTCTGTAAGTATGCAGAACCACTGTCACCTTCTTCTGTTTTTGTGTGTGTGTTTTCCTGAATGTCTAAGGCAATATCGAAAGACGAAATGTAAGCTAAAAACACACTAACACAAGATGGCGGAGCAAAATAATATACTGCGCTCCCCAGTTAGACGCACGTATTAAAATAAAAAACAAAATCAAACATGGACTTTTGTGTTGGGGGGGGGGGGGGGGGGGGAGGGGGAGGGGGGGGGTCATAATTCAAAATGGAAATTAAAAAAATTTATGCTTCTAGTTGTAAAGTATAGGCCCTGAATAGACTTATTAAAATCCAGTATACTTTTTAAAAAAATTAAATGTGTGTGTGTGTGGGGGGCACAGGGTGAGGAGGGTGTGTGGACACACTTGGAAAACCTAGACTATCAATTTGGCCATACCAGGTAGCGGGATTTCTCCCTGCTCTTACCGACTTTCAACTGCCATGGGATTTTTACGTGCGTAAAGCGCACGGGTCAGACTAGCTTTAAGTCCCCATCCGAAGGACTGGACGTTCAATTCGATTTTCCTGTCAAACTAGAAAGAAAGGGCGAGGCCGGGATTCGAACCCGGGTCACTCACGTTGCAGTCACGCATTACATTTGGCAGGCGAACGTCTTAGCCACTCTGCCACCTTTCTCCCTTTTCTTGGGATCAGATTCACCAAGATTATATTGATATGGCTAGTGGTTTGGTAACATTGACATCAAAGGCGGCATCGTGAGGTCCTAAGGAGCCATTCTACAAAGTTTTGTCAAGATCGGTTGAATAGTTTAGGTGATGTGATGTGGAAGAAGTTGTTTTGTCACACATGCACACATGCCCACACGCTCACGTATATAGATAGACAGAGGGACGTACAGTACATCCTTCGTTCCAATTCCAATGTACTCCTGTTCTTAAAGAACTTGGAGTACAAAAACACAGCTGTATATTCATATTTGTGTTTGTCTTTGTTTTCTTTGTTGTTGTTGTTGTTGTTGTTGTTGTTGTTGTTGTTGTTGTTGTTGTTGTTGTCTTACCCTGGCTTAAAGACTCCAGGGATCATCCCAACAGCCGAAGCACTTGAACACTATGGCACAAATGCACCAGCTAGGGATGAGAACATTACATGTGTGACCGTTTTTTGGGATTACACGCACGCACAAGAAGAGGAAGATGAAGAAGAAGATGAAGAAGAAGAAGAAGAAGAAGAAGAAGAAGAAGAAGAAGAAGAAGAAGAAGAAGAAGAAGAAGAAGAAGAAGAAGAAGAAAAAGAAGAAGAAAGAAGAAGAAGATGAAGAAGAAGAGGAAGAAGAAGAAGAAGAAGAAGAAGAAGAAGAAGAAGAAGAAGAAGAAGAAGAGGAAGAAGAAGAAGAAGAAGAAGAAGAAGAAGAAGAAGAAGAAGAAGAAGAAGAAGAAGAAGAAGAAGAAGAAGAAGAAGAAGAAGAAGAAGAAGAAGAAGAAGAAGAAGAAGAAGACATTAGAAAGAAAGCAGAACAAGAAGAAAGAAAGAAAGAAATATTTTTTTTAAAGACGAAAAAAGAAAGCAAAAGAAAAGGAAAAACAACCTAATCGACTAGGGGATGCCTATTTTGCCAGGTTGTGTAAGCGACAGGCAAGGGTTTGCCCTTTGGCCGGATCGTTACACCGCTGACTTTAGAAGGCGGTGTGCACGGTGTGCACGTGCATAATTATATATATACAGTACTGCTCACAAAAATAGGGGATATTGTGTTTTGTAAGATCACCATGGGTTCAATGACCAAAACGATAAGTTCTATTCAATTTGAAAACAAATGTATGTTATTTCCTGAACATAAAATCGAAGACAAAAAATTATGTTTGAAACGTCACGTGGTTACCAGAGAAGACGAACAGCAATAGGTTGCAATGTCCAAAAGTCACAACAATAGTCATAAAACAGTTGACAATGTGTTGGGCCACGGTTTCCTGCTAGGCACAGCGGGGCATTTGATTGAAAATGGTCAGGGGGCAAATTCATTCAGAGCATCCTAAATGTGACCCAGCACCACGAAAGGGACATTAAGTTTTAAACGGACCATTCTGAGAAAATTATATACATTTGCAAACCCCTTCAATGCCAGAGGAAAACATAGAAATTATCGTTTGTTTTTATTATAAAGTTTAAAACAAGTCTGTTAGACTCAATCTAAGAAAATGGTCTAGAGATAATATTATATCCTTTCTGGCTTATCTAAGCCAAAAACCATCATCCCAGGCTTATGACATCATAAGTTATGACATCATCAATGACATCATTAAGTACGAAACTGTCTCGTAGCCAGGCAGGGAAGGGGTTTTAAGACAATCCTCTTTCTCATGATACAAGAACCATTCTTGTATCTTTTTTTCTTTTCCAGAGTTATGAGCATTTAAATTTAGTAGGGTGAGTGTCGGCCATTTTGAGAAAACACAGTCTAAAGTCTAGCCTAGCTGAAGAAAATGTATTGACCTACTCGTTTTAAAACACTTATAAGACCATTTAGAGACGCCATTAAAGATTGTCCTTTATATATATAAAAGATAAGATGCTAGAGAACACGAAAATACCCATAGCTCAATGTTGACAAAAAATGAGATTTTAGACTTTCCAAGCCTGTTGTACGAAACTAACCCAGCGACTTAATGTCCCTTTCGTGGTGCTGGGTCACCAATGATAATGAAAGATCCCCAAATGCTATCCCTAAATGGAAATAATTTGTTTGAAAACTTGAATAGGAAGATCTTTTCAATTCCTTATAACATATCTGGTAAATGTCAACTCAGATGGTTCCAGTTAAGATTACTTCACAGACTACTCCCAACCCAACGATTCTTGTTCTTGCGTCGTATAGTCGACTCTTCTTTATGCAACATTTGTGAACAAAACTGAACAGACCATTTGTCATCATGCTATTTGATTGTGGTGTCAGTTTTGGTTAGACTTGCAGCATTTTGTTGCACGAAGTGTCTGCATTGTCACAACTTAAGATTAAATAAAGAACTGGTCTTGTTTGGCACAAAACAAAATGTATACACAGACTCTGTTATAGATTTCATTATTTTATTCGCAAAATGTTATCGATGCAAATGTAAACTACAAAACACTTCAAAACACACAAAACTCAAACACAAAAACTACAAAACACACTTCCAAGGTTGCCTTCCTTTATTGCTGTGCTTAAAGATTGAACGCCATATTGCTATTATAAACGGATTGCTTACACAGTTCGAGCAGAAATGGAGCTTATATTTACCTGTCATTGAGAGTGACTACACATAGATATGCACATTACTATACGAGGTCCCTTGTGTTGCTACCTTTTATTACTTAAATGATATGGGTTAAGTAAAAACCAATAATGTACTATCCCCCCTCTTTCTCTTTCTTTTTCTGTCTCTCTGGCTCTGTCTCTCTCTCTCTCTCTCTCTCTCTCTCTCTCTCTCTCTCTCTCTCTCTCTCTCTCTCTCTCTCTCTCTCTCTCTCTCTCTCTCTCTCTCACTCTCTCTTTCCTATATATGTATTTGTGTTAGGTTTGTTTGCTATGCCTATTTACTTGGATATGTGCGTGCATGATAGTACATGTTTGAATATAAATGAATGTTTATACATTTGCTTTCCTTATGTTATGTTTTATGTTCCCTTTCTGTACATGTTATGGACATTTTAAACAAAAAGTATCAAATAAAACAGAAATGGTGAGGGGACCTTGGAGACAGTGGGAAGGCATGGGTTTCGTGGACGTGAAGGTGATCTTGCACAAAATGTGCTCAGTGGAGACGCGGATTTTCATTTTGGAGGTTGAAACCAGCACAACGCTGGCGTTTGCTTCAATTTCAGATTGCACCATTGTAACGGTCGTAAGAGGATCTAGGGACGCCGGGAAAACCCCCATTAATCGTCCAGAAAATCGTCAGGAGACTGTTCCAGAGCATAATACGGTATTGCCTTGAATGCCTGGCAGCAAACAGTGGCCCGACAATCTGTCAACCGTGTAAAGGTGTTTTGTGATTTCGTATAACACACCCACTGATGTGTATCGCCTCTGGCAGTCACGTGCCATTTCAAAATTGATTTGTGTCTTCGGTTTCACAACCAGGAAAGGCTGAACTATCATTTGCACGTGAAATGAAATTTATGGTCTGATCATTGCATGAATCCATGGTGATATTGCAAAATCAATATCCCCTACATTTTGTGAGCAGTGTATGATTTCCTTGAAACACCACACCAGGACTTTATTTTGGAAACTCTTCAAAATCTTTCCCTACAACTTCCATCCTATTGAGCTACACAGTCTTCCTTTGTCCTGATAGTGTCTTCTTTTTTCCCTTTTGTCTGTCTGTCTGTCTTTTATTTGTCTGTCTGTATGTCTGTCTCTGTGTGTCGATGTACCCTGACTCCTGACCTGACTGATTAGTTGTTCAAGATTCTTACTTCCTTTCGGTATTGAGAAGTACTTTGACCCGACCCCCCCCCCCCCCCCCCCCCCCCCCCCCCCCCCCCCCCCCCCCCACCCCCCCCCCCCCCCACCTTACGCCCAAGTTAGTCTTGTTGCTGCTTAGTTCGTAATTTGATTGTTAAACAGTCTGATTGCTCTTCAATGTAAAAGAAAACCCGCATTTTACACTAAGTTAATAGAATGTTAGGGAACTACATATTTATATATAAATGCACGCACTTAATACACGTGCACGTGAACATGGTTACTACTTTTCCGTACAATTTTCAGGCAAAGGTGTAGTTTTGCTAACTCCCAACAAAAATGTCTCATCGAAACATTTCACTGGAAAGCAACATTTTGCCTGGCTCGGTTAACCCTTTCACCGCCAGCCATCTTTGATCCAAATATTTCGACTAAACTTACTTGGATGCTATAATCATTTTGTCTGCAATATTGTGGGATTTATCTGTAACACATTTAGAATAGGGTCAAATTTAGGAACACAATGTCATTGAATAACGGACCCTGATTTCGAAGGATTTTTAATGACATGGGTGTTAAATCATTGTGGTGCAAAAAATGCGACATTGGCGGCGAAAGGGTTAAGGAAGGGTTGGAGTTTTTGTGTTGTTTTTTTGCGAACAGAAAGAAACGTGCACTGAGACTGACAGCCCAGAACATGAGGGGATGGTGTGTGTGTGTGTGTGTGTGTGTGTGTGTGTGTGTGTGAGGGGGTGGTGGGGGTGCGGTGTGTGTGTGTGTGTGTGTGCGTGTGCGTGTGTGTGTGTGTGTGTGTGTTGAGGGGTGTGTGTGGGGGTGCGGTGTGTGTGTGCGTGTGTGTGTGCGTGTGTGTGCGCGCGCGCGCGTGTGTGTGTGTGTGTGTGTGTGTGTGTGTGTGTGTGTGTGTGTGTGTGTGTGTGTGTGTGTGTGTGTGTGTGTGTGAGGGGGTGGTGGGGGTGCGGGATGTGTGTGTGGGGGGTGGGGGGGGGGGGGGGGGTGGTAGTTGAACCTTTACCAAGTTTCGATCCTCGGTTATTACGCTATGCTTTCTTCTCATATTAAAAAAACCCAACCATCTTTCCAAACACCACTCTCAAAATAAAGCTTTAAAAGAAAACAAAAAAAACATCAGTCCTTCTTATATTCAACGCTTTAACTGTAAGGAAGAGAAGGGTACGCCATGTTGTTTGAGAGTGGATTTCAAGTGCGTGAACATCCGGCCGTGACAGGAAGTCGTTGCCTAGTTCTGCCCGTGCATGTTGTGAATAGAGTTCCCGCTTTTTGTGGGGGGAGGCTCACGTGGACATCAGACAGCGACTGCGCAAGTGGGTCACCCAGGATTTAAAAATAAAAGAAAGACAAACAAAATCTGGGGAGAAAAGGAAGACATTGGATGTTAGGGCTTAAATTGTCGCCTTCGAGAAGGATGCGAGAACCCCCACCCCACACACACACACACTCGACGAACTATCGTATCATGAAGTTAGCGCTATTTCAGATTTTTTGTTTCTCTTAACGGGTTTATTTTGTGGTTATTGTTGTTTTATGTTAGTTACGATTCATTCTCACAAAATGCAATTAAATGGGGATGATATAATCGTTATACAAGAAACAAGCGCGAAATCGCCATAGTTTGTAGCACGCGGTCTATTTTTACCACTCCAATCATGAGTTATCTCCCCTGGCTTTTCAATAATTTTAATCTGTAAACCAGAATGTTATCTCTGCACCATTTCGTAACTTTTTATATCTTTTGGAAAACATTTAAAACTATGTATCCTACTTATGCTCATCAAAAGAAGCACCGCATACTCGTCGTGTCTGTTGTAGTGTCTGTATTACGTATGTTTATTATTTTGTACGCTTTTAAAATACATCATTTTAAAAAGCGCCTCAATTAATTTTGAAGTGTAGCCTCGATTTGAAGTGCGACAATTTTGTCAAAATGTGCGACAATTTTGGACCGACAGACAGACAGACCGACAAAGTGAGTTATAGGTTTGTGGCTTGAGCCACAAACAAAAACAACGAACGGTTGAGGAGCAAGAAGAAGAAAAAATAAAGAATAAGACGAAGAAGCCAACAGAAATAAGACGGAGAGATATTGACATAGAATGAACAAAAAAGAAAACAACAACAAGCGTATCGTCGAGCGGCAGATACATTCCTGAGCGGCTGAACTTGGGTACATAACAGCAGCATGACGCATCTGCGATCCAATGACAAGAAACTTGAGCAATGTCTCAAAAATGTGTGGTTGTAAATGACCGGTTACAGATGGTTCTATCGGCAGACTATAACCGTTGCGACCTTGATCTTGACTTTTCTGGTACTCAATATTCGGAATTTGCATACGCGAATGCATGTGCACACCAAATTTGAACATTGTAAGTCCAACGATGTGAAAGATATGGCCCCAAAGAAGAAATGTACGTTTTCAAGGTCAAACGTCAAGGTGAAGGTCAGTATGGTTACTATGTTTTGTGTGGGACCTTTGCGTGCACAGTGATCCACCACCACAGTAAATTTGAAGCGATTCCAGAGGTCTTGAGATACAGCTTTGGGGTTCGAACCCCGTGATTCGCACACACATGCGCGCATGCGCGCACACGCGCATGAGCGCACAGATAAATTCATGATTATAATGTCATAGCCCCCTTTCATCAGAAAACGTTGTGAAAGAACCCGCATTGAAACACTCGCAACACTTCGCAAGATATTGGCGATACAGTGTTTGGGGATTTGCACTCCATAATCATCATGACTTTGACCTACAAATAAAACTAAAGCAATCAACCCATAGCTAAGATAATATTATCCTCTGAAACTTGTATACCAAATGTGATTGAAATAGACTGAACGGTTTTCAAGAAAACGCGCCCACCCGGCCCGGCCGGACGTACGGACTGACGCACGCACGGGCGGGCGGATGAAACAAAAACAATACTTCCCGAAGCTTTGCTCGGGAACTAACAAACATCATCCACGAAAGGAGTCATCCTTTGTCTGTGGTGGTCTCTGTACCTATTTGCCATAAAAATATAGTTTGTATGTGTAGCTGTGTGGATATGGTGAAATTATAGGTGAAGACGGGGTAAAAAGCCTATGGGCGGGTAAGAAGCCCATGCCAATTATCTCATGAAATGAAGCAAACTTCAGTCAAATTTGTCCATGAGACGAATGCTAAACATTAACACTCGTCTCATGGGCAAAATGTGACTGAAATTTTCTTTATTTCATGAGATAATTGGCATGGGCTTCTTACCCGCCCATGGGCTTTTTACCCCGTCTTACCCTATTGTTATGTAGGTGTTTTAAATGTGTGTTGTTCGCGCGGATGAACATTACTAGTATTTTTTGTTCATGAAAAGCGGACTTTGTTTTGTCCTTTGCCAATCTACGATCGCAAAAGAGTATATTTTTGTCACGGTTAGTTTCTTTTTTTGGTGTGTGTCTGTTTTTCTGTCTGTCCCAAGGATATCTCCCGAACCGCTTGACAGAATCGCTTCCAATTCTGTGTGGGGGTCTGTGTCACGAAGAGAGGAAGGCATCCGCGCATAATACGTATTATTGATCTTGTTCTAAATAATTCTGTTTTATGTTTTTTGAGTGTGTGATGTGTGCGTGAGTTAACTTTACTTCTGCACGTTTTCATGTAAAGCGCGGTGAGTCTTGTTGTGTCAGGAGAATAGCGCTATAGAAGAATGACTATGACTATGAGCTATTATTTCATTGTTATCGAACATAGGCTAATGTGTATTTATTTGTTCTTATTTGTATCTGTGTGTTCACGTAGCTGAATGATATAATATCATGTGTGTGGGTGTGTGTATATATATATATGTCGAATTATGTTCCTCAGTATGATTTATCTTGATATTCTCCATGATATGTACTTACCCATGTCGCCCCAGTTTGGCTTTCTCCCTCCTCCTTTCAACCCTATCACTTCACTCTTGTACTCACACACACACACACACACACACACACACACACACACACACACACACACACACACACACACACACACATACACACACACACTCTAACACACACGCACGCGCACACGCACACACTCACACGCACGCACACACTCACACACACTCTCTCTCTCTCACACACACACACACACACACACACACACACACACACACACAACGTAACCAGCAACTTACCACCTCCACCACTACCTCTACACCTCCACACGCAAACATTCTCTGTGACCTTCCTTCACGTTATTTTATTTTATTTTGTTAGAAATCACTGGCCTAATGTGGACCGACCGTTTCACGCCCTAGTTGAATTTTATGTTTGAATTGCACGTGATTTTTTACAAGTGTTTTAAAGAATAGAGAGACAGACAGAGTGTGTGTGTGTGTGTGTGTGTGTATGCGTGTGTGCGTGTGTGTGTGTGCGTGTGTGTGCGTGTGTGTGTGTGTGTGTGTGTGTGTGCGTGTGTGCGTGTGTGTGTGCGCGTGTGCGCGCGCGCGTGTGTGTGTGTGTGTGTGTGTGTGTGAGAGAGAGAGAGAGAGTGTGTGTATATGTGTGTGTGTGTGTGTGTGTGTGTGAGAGAGAGAGAGAGAGAGAGAGAGAGAGAGAGAGAGAGAGAGAGAGAGAGAGAGAGAGAGAGAGAGAGAGAGAGAGACAGAGAGAGAGAGAGTGTGTGTGTGTGCGCGTGCGCGCGCGCGTGTGTCTTGTGAGTGATGCGCGTGCTTTATAGATTATGTTTATAGACTGTCTGTGTAGACAGGGATACTTTGACATGAAGGCAGTGAGGGGTGTTTGTGGTTTGGTTGCCAGTCGTGATCGAAGTGAAGAATTCCATTGCTGCTAAATAGAAGAAAGAACTCCTTTTGACTATAAGACCTTCCAAGACCAATTAACACAGGCTAGAACACCAAGGCTACATCAAAATGCTGCTACGCTTTGCATGGTCATGCAGGGATTGTCTTACGCCATGACAAGCTCCTAGGTTAACATCATCAGTCTCCAAAATCCTCCGAAGTCGGAGTGTGGCTGTAATCAAAAACGATCACACACGTAATGCTCTCATCCGTAGCTGATGCGCTTGTGCCATAGTGTTCAAGTGCTTCTCCTGTTGGGATAATCCCTGGAGTCTTTTAGCCAGGGTTATGACAACAACAGCAATAACAACATTCCAAGAGCTTCGCCATCGAGCTGTGCTAACTTTGGACGTAGACAACATAGGGGCTGACATTTGATTTGTTATTCATTTTGTGTCGTGTGTATGTGCCTGTGTACGTGCCCTGTGTGTGTGTGTGTGTGTGTGTGTGTGTGTGTGTGTGTGTGTGTGTGTGTGTGTGTGTGTGTGTGTGTGTGTGTGTGTGTGTGCCTGTGTACGTGCCCTGTGTGTGTGTGTGTGTGTGTGTGTGTGTGTGTGTGTGTGTGTGTGTGTGTGTGTGTGTGTGTGTGTGTGTGTATGTGTGTGTGTTTGTGTGTGTGTGCCTGTGTACGTGCCCTGTGTGTGTGTGTGTATGTGTGTGTGTGTGTGTGTGTGTGTGTGTGTGTGTGTGTGTGTGTGTGTGTGTGTGTGTGTGTGTGTGTGTGTTTGATTCGTATGTGTGTGTGCGTGCGTGTGTATGTGCGTGTGTGTTTATGTGTATGTGTGTGTGTGTGTGTGTGTTTATGCGTGTGTGTGTGTGTGTGTGTGTGTGTGTGCGTGTGCGTGTGCGTGCGTGCGTGCGTGCGTGCGTGTTTATGACATTTATTCACCCCTGGTTTTGTTTCGAAGCGTTTCTATCATTTTTAAAGACCCACCAGATCACGTGTCAAAATCACGTGTTTCACATACATTTTGGCATTACGTTAATGGGAACAAAACATTGTCAAACGTTGTTTAATCATTGACTGAATTCATGTTACAAACATTTGATACATACATCATATTAGAACAGTCAAACGTTGTTTAATCATTGACTGAATACATGTTACACACATTTGATATATACATCATATTAGAACAGTCATACACTTTAAAAAAAAATTCAAACGTGGACTGAAATAAGCATGCAAAATAAATAAATAAATACATATAAATATAGAAGCAACCCAAGAAGAACAACTGAATGAACTGAAAACAGTGCAAACAAGATCACTAAGAAATAACAACAATAACAACTGATTAATATAAAACAGGATTAAACATGAATGAATAAATAAATAGAAATAAATACACAAATACATACATGCGTAATCATATACATATATAACCAGAAGGCGTTGGATACATTTCTAAGTAGACTACACTTTCATATTAAATAAAAGAAACCCACACCACTAAAAACAACATTTTGATGCATTTGTGACTAAAGGACCGAACTCTTTAATGAGAATAATGTTGTGCATTGCTCGTGGTCCGGATTAAATTGGTATTAATTCGGATTTAATCTTAATCTACTTTGATAGCGCTGCGTTGCTCACTACCCATTGCAAAGTTGTTGGGTTTTTTGTGTGGCTGAATGTCAACTTTTCCCCTTCGTGTTTTTAAAGATCCACCAGATCACGGGTTTCACGTGTTTTCCCTCTTATAACTGGAAATAAATCTTGTTTTGACCAAGTCTGAATCCCATATAAATGGCCCCAAATTCAAACCGACACATCAGTTTAAAGAGCAGCCTCAATTTGAATATGGGAAAATTTGTATGTGGGTCACAGCAACCCAGAAAAAAACCAAGGGACTTAATCGTGGTGCGTCACTGGGTCTTTAAAGGGTATATATTGTTTTGCATAGATGTTTTTGCGTGGTCTATCGTTGTCAGTATTTTATTCTGTTCATGTCTGGTCTATCATTAGTAGTAGATTCTCTGTTTTTTATATATAGTTTAGAGTCACACTAAAGAGCGAACAATTAAGCGAGCTGGGAGAGAGAGGGAGAGAGAGAGAGAGAGAGAGAGAGAGAGAGAGAGAGAGAGAGAGAGAGAGAGAGAGAGAGAGAGAGAGAGAGAGAGAGAGAAAGACAGACAAACAGATAGACAGACTGAGACAGAGACAGATATATAGATACAGAGGGGGGGGGAGAGAGAGAGAGAGAGAGAGAGAGAGAGAGAGAGAGAGAGAGAGAGAGAGAGAGAGAGAGAGAGAGAGAGAGAGGCAGAGAACGACAGACAAACAGACACACAAATAGACATACTGAGACTGACAGAAACAAACAGATATATAGATAGGTAAGAGAGAGAGAGAGAGAGAGAGAGAGAGAGAGAGAGAGAGAGAGAGAGAGAGAGAGAGAGAGAGAGAGAGAGAGAGAGAGAGAGTATACAGACAGACAGACATAGGCCTACTGAAAGCCAGAGACAGAGACAGACACATAGATAGGCAGGCAAAGACTGCAAGAAAGAAGAAGAGAGGCAGAATAAATATACAACCACCTAAGAATGTGCTGGCATTATGGAAGATGCAAACTTAGTTATTTCTTTTTATAAAAAGCCACCAGCTCTGTCAAAGACCGCTGGACCTCTTAACACCCCCCTCCCCCCCCCCCCCCCACCAACGCTCACCCCTCCTCCTTCCCCTCACCAGTCCTACCTTTCATGGAAAAATCTCTTCCATCGAATTCTGGAAGAGAGCGGGCTTGTTACGATGTCTTTGGAAGAGGGGGGGGGGGGGGGGGGGGGGGGGGGGGGGGGGGGGGGGGGGGGTGCACAGTAGGCAGTGTTCCAGTGCTTATTCCCACAAAACGACTATACCGAGCGACTTTGCCACGAAACAGGTCTTGCTGAACCTCTCCACTCCACATGAAAAGAGCGAGAACGAGGAATGCAGCACAATACATCTATGGGAGAGAGAGAGAGAGAGAGAGAGAGAGAGAGAGAGAGAGAGAGAGAGAGAGAGAGAGAGAGAGAGAGAGAGAGAGAGACAGAGAGAGAGAGAGACATACAGACAGGCAGGCAGACAGGCAGGCAGACAGGCAGACATACGTGCATGCATGCATACATACATACACACACACACATACATACACACATACATACAGACATACATACATACAGATAGGCAGACAAAAGGTGAAATGAGACACACGAAGAGGGATACGTTCCCTACTGCATCGATACAAACAAAACCATTTGAAGAATAACTAGGTCATATCATGAGCCCAGTAACCGATGGCCATAAAGCCAGAAGAAGAAGAAGAAGAAGAATGAGGATGATGATGATGAGGAGGAGGTGAATAAGAAGAAGAAGGAGGAAGAGCAGGAGGAACGGAAGAAGAAGAAGAAGAAGAGGAAGAAGAAGGAGGAGGAAGAGGAGGAGGAGCGGAAGAAGAAGAACAAGAAGAACAAGAAGAACAAGAAGAACAAGAAGAAGGACAAGGTCAAACTTCAAGGTCAAGGTCAGCACGGTGTTGATTAACGAAAGGAAGCTTCCTTTGCAAGCGGTCTACCCCTCTGCCAATGTTAAGCAAACTCCAAACAGTAGTTTTAAGATAATCGATACACAGACAGACAGACACACAGACAGACACACAGACACACAAACCGATCGCAATACCTCGGCCTCTGGCCGGGTAATGATGATGATGATGAGGAGGAGGAGGAGGAGGAGGTGAATAATAATAATAATAAGACGATGACGAAGAAAGCTCAGATAATAGTTGAGTGAAACTCTGCGTTGTCTACCATCTTAGGTGCACGCGTCACAAAACACGTGACACTAGTTTAAGAGTACGCGGTGGGCATAGGGGGATCTCCGAACATGTCATTGACCTGAGATTAATAATTTTTGTACCGAAGTCTGCGAATCGACTGAATCGACCCGCTGAGCAAAGAACAGGTCATCATCACCATCATTGGAAAGGGCAAGCAACGAGAAGACAATGACACAATGTTAATCAATGACTCAGTGATGTTACATGATCAGCGTCAATCGGGTTTCCCACCCCTTATTAGCATCGGTGAATAATGTACTATCTAGCAGACAGACAAACGTCAAAACACAGAAAGTGAATTGTATTAAATTGTGTATATATGTCGTGCTAAACCTATCGGCCCTTGATGGCTTTTATCATTGGTTGACATTATCGTGTTGTAAGGGCGGATAGTTGTCATTTGGTCAAAAAAAGTACACCCCTCTCCTTTCCTTCCTCATTAGTCACACAATAATCGCATGCAAAAAAAAAAAAAAAAAAATAGGTGGCGCGCCTCTGGCTGCGACGCGATCTCCAGGTGGGAGCAACCCGAATTTCACAGAGTCGCCTCTGTGACTATAAAGTACCAAATACCTAATACCTAAAAAATACCTAGTAGTAGTAAAATGGGAGCTGTATAATAGATGAATTTTTATAGTAGTGGAATACCATGCTATAGCTTAGCTTTTCGTGGAAGACTATGACCCTGAAACTGGGTGAGGGTGGGGGTGGGGGTGAGGGGGGGGGGGGGGGGTGGTGTCATTTGCACTGGCTCTAGTGCTGCGACGAATGGGATTACTTGGCCTTTGGGTCCTTTCTTAAAGGGACACCCTGACGGACGAGTTTTTGTGTGTGTGTAAGAAACACGTCGAGATCACCAGAAAGACAGTTTTAGCTATCAAAGGTTTTAAAATAAACCGACTGTTCGCTGCCACAACTACGGTGCTGTTTGTATTCATTATAATCTACTTCTCTGAGACATTGCCATAACGACCCTGTCAAACTCCAAGAGGACCTCAGGAAGTTGGAAGACTGGGAAAGAGAATGGGACATGGCGTTCCATCCCACCAAATGCAGCCAGCTGCCTTTGACGAGAAGCAAGAAGCCGCTGAACGCCTCCACCAGCTACAGTCTCCACAACCACACCCTTGAAAGAGTGCCCTCAACAAAATACCTCGGGGTCACACTGCAATCTGATCTTTCATGGGGAGCCCGCATCACAGCCACCTGCGCCACCTGCGCCAAAGCCAACAGAGCTCTAGACTTCTTAAGAAGAAACCTGAAGGTGTGTTCCTCGGCTTTCAAGGAGTTAGCCTACAAAGCCATGGTCAGGCCCATTCTTGAATATGCAAGCGCAGTATGGGACTGTTAACCGCCGTTTTGTCCAAATTCCGCCGTTTTGTCAAAACGGCGGGACTTGACTAGAACCGCCGTTTTGTCAAAATTTTCTATTATGATTTGGACAAAACGGCGGTTCAACAATCCGCCGTTTTGTCTATAGACAAAACGGCGATTTGGACAAAACGGCGCCCGATTTTGAACCGCCGTTTTGTCCAAATGAAAATTGGGGTTATAAAAACTCATTCTTGACAAGTTCTCATTTAAAAAAAAAAATCTTTGTTAAATAAAATGAATAACAAGCTGACCACTGACACTGGTCACTTTGGCCTAATTTTACCGTTTGAATGCTAATTAGTGTATTAGGAGATCAAATGAACAATTGTTGATGTGGTTGACCAGTGGTCAGTGTCACTGACCAGTGGTCACTTTGGCCTATTTTCACTGTTTGACTGCAAATTAGTGTATTAGGAGTTCAAATGAACAATTGTTGATGTGGTTGACCAGTGGTCAGTGTCACTGACCAGTGGTCACTTTGGCCTATTTTCACTGTTTGACTGCAAATTAGTGTATTAGGAGTTCAAATGAACAAATTTTGATGTGGTTGACCAGTGGTCAGTGTCACTGACCAGTGGTCACTTTGGCCTATTTTCACTGTTTGACTGCAAATTAGTGTATTAGGAGTTCAAATGAACAAATTTTGATGTCGTTGACCAGTGGTCAGTGTTACTGACCAGTGGTCACTTTGGCCTATTTTCACTGTTTGACTGCAAATTAGTGTATTAGGAGTTCAAATGAACAAATTTTTGATGTGGTTGACCAGTGGTCAGTGTCACTGACCAGTGGTCACCTTGGCCTATTTTCACTGTTTGACTGCAAATTAGTGTATTAGGAGTTCAAATGAACAAATTTTGATGTCGTTGACCAGTGGTCAGTGTTACCGACCAGTGGTCACTTTGGCCTCATAATACACTAATTTGCAGTCAAAC